>CM039672.1:385997953-386314578 GCA_022496015.1 Hordeum marinum
AGGAGATGCAATTCTATGATTAACATCATACTTAGCAAGCAACTTACAGAATGCACCATGAATAAAATGTGAACCACCATCGGTTATTAAATATCTAGGGACTCCAAATCTAGGGAAAATAACTTCTTTAAGCTTCTTAATAGAGGTGTTATGATCAACACTACTAGTTGGAATAGCTTCTACCCACTTAGTAACATAATCAACAACAACTAAAATATGAGTGTACCCGTTGGACGTTGGAAAAGGTCCCATATAATCAAAACCCCAAACATCAAATGGTTCAATAACAAGAGAGTAATTCATAGGCATTTCCGGACGTCTACTAATATTGCCAATTCTTTGACATTTATCACATGACAGGACAAACTTACGAGCATCCTTGAAGAGAGTAGGCCAATAAAACCCAGATTGTAATACCTTATGTGCAGTTCTATCTCCAGCGTGGTGTCCTCCGTAGGCCTCGGAATGACACTTATGTAGGATCTGTTCCTATTCATGCTCAGGTACACAACATCTAATAACAACATCTACTCCTTTATAAAGGTGTGGTTCATCCCAAAAGTAATGTCTTAAATCATAGAAGAACTTTTTCTTTTGTTGGTATGTGAAACTAGGCAGTATAAATTTAGCGACAATGTAATTAGCATAATCAACATACCAAGGAGCATTACGAGAAGCATTTATGACAGCTAATTGTTCATCAGGAAAGCTATCATCAATAGGTAGTGGGTCATCAAGGACATTCTCTAACCTAGACAAGATATCTGCTACGGGGTTATCAACACCCTTTCTATCAACAATATGCAAATCAAATTCTTGTATAGCAGCAGAACCCACCTGATAAGTCTAGGTTTAGCATCTTTATTTTCCATAAGATATTTAATAGCAGCATGATCAGTGTGAACAGTTACTTTGGAATCAACAATACAAGGTCTGAACTTATCACAAGCGAACACAACTACTAAAAATTCTTTATCAGTGGTAGCATAGTTTCTTTGAGAACTGTCTAGAGTTTTGCTAGCATAGTGAATAACATTTAATTTCTTATCAACCCTTTGTCCTAGAACAACACCGATGGCATAATCACTAGCATCACACATAATTTCGAAGGGTAGGTTCCAATCAAGTGGTTGAACAACAGGTGCATAAATCAAGGCATTCTTAGGAATTTCAAAAGCTTCTACACAATCATCATCAAAAATGAATGGAACATCTTTTTGCAAGATATTAGTGAGCGTCCTAGAGATCTTAGAGAAGTCTTTAATAAATCTCCTATAGAAACAAGCATGATCTAGGAAACTTCTTATACCTCTGTTATCCGTAGGGCATGGCATTTTTTCAATAGCATCAACTCTAGCTTTGTCAACTTCAATACCTCTTTCAGAAATTTTATGTCCCAAGACAATACCTTCATTCACCATAAAGTGGAACTTCTCTCAGTTCAAGACAAGATTAGTTTCTTTGCATATCTGTAAAACTCGATCAAGGTTGCTCAAACAATCATCAAAAGAAGTTCCATAAACGGAAAAATCATCCATGAAAACCTCAACAATCCTTTCACAAAAATGAAAGAATATAGAAGTCATACATCTTTGAAAGGTAACAGGTGTATTGCATAAACCAAAAGGCATACGTCTATAAGCAAAGGTACCGAAAGGATAGGTAAAAGTGGTCTTATCATGGTCCTCTTTTGACACAGGTATTTGAGAGAAACCAGAATAACCATCTAGAAAGCAGAAATGTGTGTGTTTGGATAGTCTTTCTAGCATTTGATCAATAAAAGGTAGTGGGTAATGATCTTTCCTAGTAGCTTTATTTAATTTCCTAAATTAAATTACCATTTTATATCCTGTAACAATTCTTTGCGGGATCAATTCATTTTTATCATTAGGAACTACGGTAATACCTCCTTTCTTAGGGACACAATGAACGGGACTAACCCATTTACTATGAGCAATAGGGTAAATGATACCTGTCTTCAAAAGCTTTAATATTTCATTTCTTATCACTTCCTTTATTTTAGGATTTAACCGTCATTGGTGATCAACAATTTATTTAGCATCGGGCTCCATTTTAATTTTATGCTGACATAGAGTGGGACTAATGCCCTTAAGATCATCAAGAGTATATCCAATAGCAGCATGGTGCTTCCTTAGAGTTTTCAATAATCTCCGTTCTTCATGCTCTGAAAGGTTAGCACTGATAATAACAGGATATATCTTCTTTTCATCAAGATAAGCATATTCCAGAGCATCCGGTAATTGTTTAAGATCAAACACGGGATCACCCTTGGGTGGAGGAGGATCCCCAAGTATTTCAACAGACAAGTTGTGTTTCAAAATAGGATGTTGATGAAAGAAAATCTTATCTATTTCATTCCTTTCATTCATATGCATGTCATTTTCATGGTCCAGCAAATATTGTTCTAAGGGATCAGTAGGAGGCACAACAATAGAAGCAAGACCAATAATTTCATCCTTTCTAGACAATTCTTTATCATGGGGTTGTCTACGAAATTTAGAGAAATTAAACTCATGAGACGAATCCCCAAAACTTATGGTAACAATTTCCTTTTCACAATGTATCCTGGCATTAACAGTATTCAAGAAGGGTCTGCCAAATATAATGGGACAAAAATCATCTTGTGGGGAGCCAAGGACAAGAAAATCAGTAGGATATTTTATTTTCCCACACAAGACTTCAACATCTCTAATAATCCCAACTGGTGATATAGTATCTCTATTATCAAGCTTAATTGTAACATCAATTTCCTCTAACTCAGCTGGTGCAATATCATTCATAATCTCTTTATATAATGTAAAGGGAATTGCACTCACACTAGCACCCATATCACATAAGCCATGATAACAATGATCTCCTATTTTAACAGAAACAACAGGCATGCCAACAATGGGTCTATGTTTATCTTTAGCATTAGGTTTAGCAATTCTAACAGCTTCATCACAAAATTGAATAACATGCCCATCAATATTATCAACCATGAGATCCTTAACCATAGCAATACTTGGCTCTACTTTAATTTCCTCAGGGGGTGTAGGTGTCCTAGCACATCTCTTACGAACCACAGTTGAAGCTTTAGCATGTTCCTTTATTCTAACAGGGAAAGGTGGTCTTTCAATATAAGCAACATGAATAACAGGATCAACATTATAAGTAATAGTTTCCTCTTCAACTTCAATAGGTTCAACTACTTTCACTTCAATGGGAGGATGATATTTAAACCACTTCTCCTTAGGGAGATCAACATGAGCAGCAAAAGATTCACAAAAAGAAGCTACTATCTCAGAGTCAAGTCCATATTTTGTGCTAAATTCACGAAAAGCATCGGTGTCTACGATGGATTTAACACAATCAAACTTAAGGTTCATACATGAATCCTTACCTTCTTCGAGTTCCCAATCTTAAGAGTTGCGTTTAATTCTTTCTAATAAATCCCATTTGAAGTCAATATCTTTCTTCATATAGGAACCAACACAAGAAGTATCGAGCATGGATTGATCATTACGAGAAAGCCGAGCATAAAAATTCTAAATAATATTTTCTCTCGAGAGCTCATGATTGGGAAATGAATATAACATTGACTTAAGCCTCCCCCAAGCTTGAGCGATTCTTTCTCCTTCACGAGGCCAAAAATTATAGATATAATTCTGATCACGATGAACTAGATGCATAGGATAGAACTTCTGGTGAAATTCCATCTTCAATCGGTTGTAGCTCCATGATCCAATATCATCACATAGCCTATACCATGTCAATGCCTTATCCTTCAAAGATAAAGGAAAGACCTTCTTCTTGACGTGATCCTCGGGCAGATCCGCAAGCTTAAATAATCCACAAACTTCATCCACATATATTAGGTGCAAATCAGGATGTAGTGTTCCATCTCCTGCGTAAGGATTAGCGAGAAGTTTCTCTATCATACCCGAAGGAATTTCATAATGGGTATTTTCAGTAAGTTCAGTAGGTTGAGGGGCAACTCTTTGTGCTTCCGGTCGAGGTGAAGATACCACGAACAAGCCCCTCAAAGGATTACTTTCCATAATAACAAGTGACAGTAAATTTCAGCACACTATATAAATTTTTCCTTACCTGATTCCACTTAACAAAGGCACTTCACTCCCCGGCAACGGGGCTAGAAATAGTCTTGATGACCTACAAGTATAGGGGATCTATCGTAGTCCTTTCGATAAGTAAGAGTGTCGAACCCAATGAGGAGCAAAAGGAAATGACAAGCGGTTTCTAGTAAGGTATTCTCTACAAGCACTGAAATTATCGGTAACAGATAGTTTTGTGATAAGATAATTTGTAACGAGTAACAAGTAACAAGTGTAGCAAGGTATCCCAATCCTTTTTTGTAGCAAAGGATAGGCCTGGACAAACTCTAATATAAAGCAAAGCGCTCCCGAGGATACATGGGAATTTCTGTCAAGCTAGTTTTCATCATGCTCATTTGATTCACATTCGTTACTTTGATAACTTGATATGTGGGTGGACCGGTGCTTGGGTGCTGCCCTTAATTGGACAAACCTCCCACTTATGATTAACCCCTCTCGCAAGAATCCGCAATTACGAAAGAAGAATTAAGATAAATCTAACCATAGCATGAAACATATGGATCCAAATCATCCCCTTACGAAGCAACGCATAAACTAGGGTTTAAGATTCTGTCACTCTAGCAACCCATCATCTACTTATTACTTCCCAATGCCTTCCCCTAGGCCCAAATAATGGTGAAGTCTTATGTAGTCGACGCTCACATAACACCACTAGAGGAGAGACAACATACATCTCATCAAAATATCGAACGAATACCAAATTCACATGATTACTTATAACAAGACTTATCCCATGTCCTCAGGAACAAACGTAACTACTCACAAAGCATGTTCGTGTTCATAATCAGAGGAGTATTAATTATCATAAAGGATCCGAACATATATCCTTTCACCAAGTAAACCAACTAGCATCAACTACACGGAGTAATCAACACTACTAGCAACCCACAGGTACCAATCTGAGGTTCGAGACAAAAATCGGATACAAGAGATGAACTAGGGTTTGGAGAGGAGATGGTGCTGGTGAAGATATTGATGGAGATTGACCCCCTATCAATGAGAGGATCGTTGATGATGACGATGGCTTTGATTTTCCCCTCCGGGAGAGAAGTTTCCCCAGCAGAACAACCCTACCAGAGCTCTAGATTGGTTATGTCAAAGTTCCGCCTCGAGATGGCAGCGCTTTGTGCCGAAAGCTTCCTTCTGATTTTTTTCCAGGTCAAAACCCTTCATATAGCGGAAGATGGGTGTCGGGGACCTGCCAGGTGGGTCACAAGCCTGCTAGGCGCGGCCAGGGGGGTGGCCGCACCTGGCAGGCTTGCCACCTCCTGGTGGGCCCCCTCTGGTATCTGTTTTGCCCAATATTTTTTATATATTCCAAAATAATTCTCCATAAGTTTTTAGGACTTTTGGAGTTGTGCAGAATATGTATCTCAGATTTGCTCCTATTCCAGTCCAGAATTCCAGCTGTCGGCATTCTCCCTCTTCATGTAGACCTTGTAAAATAAGAGAGAATAGGCATAAGTATTGTACCATAACGTGTAATAACAGCCCATAATGCAACAAATATCAATATAAAAGCATGATGCAAAATGGACGTATCAATACACCTTGTGAATTTAGATCGCACCATTATTTCAGTTCAGTTCATGATAAATCACTTGCATGATAATCCATACATGATACTTACAAAGGTTGCCGAATACCGATTCATAATGTACACAGATTATTGAAAGGACGTGGATGTCGCCTAGAGGGGGGTGAATATGCACTTTAAAGTAATTATGGTTTAGGCTTGAACAAATGCGGAATAAAACTAGCGTTTAATATGTCAAGCACAAAACCTAAAACAGCTAGGTTCACTTATGTGCACCAATAACTTATGCTAAGCATGAGAAATAACTATGTGATAGCAAGATATATATCATGAAACAATATGTCTATCACAAAGTAAAGTGCATAAGTAAAGGGCTCGGGTAAGAGGTAATCGAGGCACACGAAGACGACGATGTATCCCGAAGTTCACACCCTTGCGGATGCTAATCTCCGTTCGGAGCGGTGTGGAGGCACAATGCTCCCCAAGATGCGACTAAGGCCACCATAATCTCCTCACGCCCTCGCACAATGCAAGATGCCGTGATTCCACTAAGGGACCCTTGAGGGTGGTCACCGAACCCGTACAAACAAGGTTGGGGCAATCTCTACAACTTAATTTGAGGCTCCCAACAATACCATGAAGCTTCACCACAATGCATTGTGGCTTCGAGGTGACCTCAAATGCTCGAGGCAATCTCCACCACCTAATTGGAGACCCCAACGCTTGCCCGGAGCTTTACACCACAATGATTGAGCTCCGTGACACCACCAACCATCTAGGGCGCCAAGGCACCCAAGAGGAACAAGCTCTAGGGTGCTCAAACACCCAAGAGTAATAAGCTTCTCAAACTTCACTTCCATGTATATAGAACTTAAACCTATGCACCAAATGCAATGGCAAGGGCACACGAAGTGCCCAAGTCCTTCTCTCCCAAATCCCACCACAACAACTAATGCTATGGAGGAAATGAGAGGAAGAACGAAGAAGAACACGAAGAACTCCAAGATCTAGATCCAAGGGGTTCCCTCACTTAGAGGAGAAAGTGATTGATGTAAATGTGGATCTAGATCTCCTCTCTCTTTTCCCTCAAGAACTAGTAAGAATCATTGGAGGGATTGAGAGTTAGCAAGCTCGAAGAAGGTCAACAATGGGGGGCAAACTCGAGCTCAAAAGATAAGAAAAATTGGGGAAGAAGACCCCGTTAAATAGGTGGAGGAAAATCCAACTGTTACCCACACAGCTTGCACACAAGCGGTAGTACCGTGCCTGGGAGAGGTACTACCGCCCACACGCAGATCTCAGCAGTAGTAGGGGCAGCGGTAGTATTGCCTTGTACTACCGCCCCTACTACCGCTCATGTGGCACTGGTCACCAGACACTAGACAAGGCAATGTCTGGTGCACCGCGTAAAGATACAAAACCCCTCAGCGGTACTACCGCAGTGGTGAGTGGTACTACCGCCCTCGGGAGAATAACAAAGAATCCAAGCAACTAGATGGAAAGAGTAAAACTAGAACTGCCATAACCTTCGCATATGATCTCCGAATTGAGCAAACTCAAGCTTGTTGGATTGAGGACGACAAGAGCTATCCAATAACCATTGGTTATAATAAGATGAGGCAGTATACAAATGCCAATGATATAGATATGTGAAACCTCTATCAATGAAGAACCGACAATGACTCCAGCATAAAAAACATCATAGAAGATGCATATGGACTCCGTTTTTGATGAAATTGAGCTTGTCCTGAAGCTGACCATAAGCTCAACAACCCTCATAGAGAAAAGCCAAGCAAGAACCAAGAAAAATAATGACGCCAAGAATGCAATGGTTTGATCTCTCAACGAATGATACGATCAAGCTACTCACTTGAGAGCACCCTTGATAGTACGGCTATTGATCCTATAACTCGGCCTTTCAACTATCACCATGAGACCGGTAAAATAGAAAACCCTATCAAGGACAAACCTTTGCCTTGCACACTTGATCTAGATGATGATGACCTTGTCCTCCTCAAGATGGACCACCTTTCTTGATTGCGTTGGCTCGATAAAGACTAGTTGATTGCTCCCCATAATCCACTATGGGTGAGCCACTCTTCGGTAGATCTTCACAAGTCCATTGTCACCACAATGAACGACAAGCTTCAAGCATGATCCCTTCATGATGCTCCACTTGAACTTGTACATCGCAATCTTGATGACGATCACCACTTGATATCCTCCTCCATGGGTTGTATGAGATCTTCCTCTTGACGCAAGCCCATGGAAACATACCTAACCCCACATATAACTCTCACGTAGACCATGGGTTAGTACACAAAGCGCGATGGACATTACATACCGTACCATGAGATCACTTGATCCCTCTTGGTACATCTTGTACACTTTGTGTGTTGATCAACTTGATTCACTCTTTGGCTTACTCTTGATTAACCTTGTATCATATCTTCTCCATGACCAATCTTTGGATAAAACCTTGAATACCACCTTGGTCACCAAATAAACTCCTTGAAACCAACAGATGGACTTCAGGAAGTGCCTATGGACAAATCCTTCGAATATAACTCAGGGCAACCATTAGTCCATAGGGTTAGTCATCAATTACCAAAACCACACATGGATAAATGTGCTCTTACACTTATCAAATACTACTAAGATTCTTTGTTGGCATATCCATCAACCCATTACCAATACTACTTCTGAGATCTAGTCGACTTTCTACTACTTATGCTACATGCATACATTGCTCTGCAATCATGATGATTAATTAATTAACACCATAGTAAAATACTAACGTTGTTCTTTCACCCTTCTTTCCAAATAAATGTAATTACTGAACATTGTTCATGTTGCTTTGTGATATGTTACAAATACTCGAGGTGAGATTTAATGGCATCCCCGTGAATCAAAAACTTTGTTCACCATGCAAGTTTCCTTCTTACCGGTTTGTTCTCTTTTTTTGTTCCCGCGTTCTGGCATCCCTGTGATCAAATCATGATGTGTCTGGCCAGACAATGATGGATACCATAACACCAAGAGGTCCCAAAGAATACCTCTCCACCTTTGGAGTAGCAAATCCCAATCCTAAGCTATCAAGTACCTTGTCATACTTTTCCATCATGAAAGCCACTGTAATAGCTACCCTATTACAGATGATGTTTAACAAACCCCAAAGTTCATGAAGAAGGTGTGAAGGAACTTGATACTCTCATGGTTTAAGGAATTATGCAAACGCTAACTTTCTCTGTGTTATGAAACCATTAACTTTTGAAGAATGTATCTCATAGCATAACATCAATATGGGTCAATTCAACACAAGTGTTCTTACAATAGTGTGTCCTCAAAAGTGTCGGAATTGGCATGCCCGCTGTCGGTGCTAAAACCGGCAGATCTTGCGTAGGGGGTCCCGAACTGTGAGACTAGAATCAATGGTAACACGAGACGAAGGGGACAAGGTTTTACCCAGGTTCGAGCCCTCCTATGGAGGTAATACACTACGTCCTGCTTGATTGTATTGATGATATGGGGGTTACAGAGTTGATCTACCTCGAGATCGAATAGCTAACCCTAGATGAGTTGTTCTCTGTCCTACAGCCTAAAACCCTCCGGTTTATATAGACGCCGAGGGTATCTAGGGTTTACACATGGTCGGTTACACGCCGAAGAGATAAACATGCCTATTCGCTACATCAAATGCAAAGGACAGGCCACAATTCCTGAAGCTTCCTTCCTGGAGACAGGGCCTTCGATCGATCCAATGTTCGGTAAGCGGCCCATACAGTCCATCCCATAAGAAAGAGGTCGGCCTCCAGAGGACCCCTTAATCCAGGACTCCCTCAGTAACCCCCGAACTTGCCTCCAACACCAAGGATCTTAGCTTCAGTCGCTTCGTATCATCAGAGTCTCCGGCTTGCGAAGTGAGTTCTTCCCACCGAGTTTAGTTCGGCCTTCGATGACATGTAGTTTTCCGAATAGTGTCGCGTCTGGACACCGTGAATAGGTCGGACCTGAAGAAACGTCAAGGGATAAAATAACGTCCCTTGATGACCTTTTCGATGAAAGGTCACAACCCACCACGACCGCTAGGCCAGTTGCAAAAACTCGATTCGCGGTTTCGAGGCCGTTTTCATCAACACGATCTATCAATGCACATATCGTGTCCCATTTTAAATGGGATACGCTTAATCATGCACGTGCAACGACACGCACATCTCGGGAAGCGGAGGGATTCACGATGCCGCAAAGGGAGGCTAAACAGCGATAGGCCTCATAAAAGGGGAAGAAAACCCCATGGCCTAACCACATTTCCCATTCGCCTCCTCCACTTCCCACTCCTCCAAGTCTCCGAAGCGCGGATCTAGGTTTTCCATTCCCCCACCCTTTGGGCTTACCCATGGCGGGCTCCATCTCCAATGGCAAGTGGGAGGCGTCCACGATCACCGACCAAGACATCCGGGACCTCAAGGACGCTGGCTACCTCCCAGTCAACACTATCATCGTGCAGCGGAGAAGGGCCAGGTGATACCCACCCTACGCTAGGAAAAAGGGTGGTCTTTATTCCCGACTACATCCGGGGACTAAGCTTCCTGCTCCACCCCTTCGTCAGGGGGATCATGTTCGTCTACAGCCTCGACTTCCACGACCTCCCGCCGAACTCCTTCATGCACATATAGGCTTTCATCCTCGTCGGCGAGGCCTTTCTGCAGGTCGATCCACACTTTGGTCTTTGGCTCGAGGTGTTCAACATCAAGCCGAAGTGTGTCGCAGGCAAACACGCAGACTGCGGTGGGGCTGTCATCGGTAAGCTCACCCACGTCGTATGGCCCTCCGTCACCTTCATCGACACCATCAAAGTATGGCAGAAGGAGTGGTTTTACATCACCGAGCCAAGGGAGGAAGGCTAGGCTGCCCCTGCCGAATTCAGATCCAGTCCCCCACCAGATTAACCTCGTGGATCCAAAAGGGTGTCAACTGGGGGGCGAGCAAGGAGGTGAGCGACATGCAGAAGCGCATCAGCTCCATGGTCGAGAACAACATCGCGCTGACCAACTTGGTCCAGGTCATGCTCTGGCGACATATCCTCCCCTATCAGCGATGGGATACTCCCTTGTGGGCTCGTCAACTCGATGATGAGCCCACAATTCGGCACCTCTTCTGCACTACCAGAGAGAAGCTCTGGAAGGCGCTCTTCAAATCGCAGAAGAGCTGGCCTGCCGAAGAGGAAGATCGGGGTATGCATGCTGCCAAGCCTGTTTCCAAGGTACATCATAGTTTTGTTTGATCGGCTTTATTTCTCATAAAGAAGTTTCTAAAACATCTTTCCGATCATTCTTTTGCAGAAATGGCTTGAAAAAGCCATGGGCATTGACTGCCCGGCGCCTCAGCCCGAAGACATCAGGTCCGGGCTATTAGCGGAGATGCTCGTCGAGGCGCCTTACGAGGCGCCAGCGAAGGAGAAGAAGAAAACTGGCCAAGAAGGCCTCCGCATCAAGGACCAGCCAGGGGCTGTGTCTGAAGAAACCCATGCCTCCTCGAATCAAGAGGAGCATGAGGATGATGGGGAGGGAGATTCCCCCCTCGCGAGAAAGAGGGCGGCGTCATCGGACGCCATGGAGGAAGTACCTCCTCCTGCCCAGAAGAAAATGCGTCGGGCACAGGTAATTTTGTCCGACGACATTTCGGACTCGGACACCGAGTCTGATAACTTCGAGAGGGTTCCGCAAAGGAATCTAAGGGTCAAGCCCCTCGCTCGAAGGTAAGGATCCGAAGACTTCTCCAACAGTTGTTGGTAAGTTTAAAGTTTACTAAAGCGGAAGTACTCATTGACTTTGCAGTCCCCCGCACATCCTCCCCACCGATCAGGTATCGGACAGGGAAACCCCGCCCGCTAAGCTAGCGGAGAGCAGGAATGCGTCGCATCTCACTCCTCCGGGCGCCGCGAAGGACACCACGGAGGTGTCGTCCCAGCATGCTCCTATGGAGATGGACACCAGCAGCGGGGGAGACAACATTACGGTCGAGGCTAATTCCTCGGCCGCCGAAGACCGGGGGGCGAAACCCCACCCAGATACTGAGAAGGTCGGACGAGCGGCTGCTCAATCCCCTCCGAGGACATCTCCAGAGCGCACCATGCCTTCGGAGGCAATAGTTCAGACCCCGGTTGGTGATCAGGTTTTCCGATCACCACCGGTGCCACCAACCAATGGGTGGCCGGTCATGGAGGAGGCTCTATAGAGCGCCTCCATATCAGAGGAGCATCACACCCTTATGGGTGCGGTATTGTAGAGCATTCAGTTTATCAACAACGGGCTGAAGGAGGCCTTCAAGGGTCTCTTGACGGGTTTTCAAGTAAGCCACGTGACACTCTTTATTTACAAAATGTTTATTTATTTTTATGATTATATACATGGGATCCCCCAAGCCCTAGGTGAGTTTTGAAAAAACGTGCCTAGGGTTCAATCATGGATCCGATTCTGAACCATATACCAATTATGTGTTCAGAACGTTAGACTGGCCCCTATGAGGGCCGGACATATGATCGGATTGACGTCAATTCGGAAGTATTGAACCCATGTAACCTGATAAGTATTTGTGTGTTACAGGCTTCGTCATCGGTGGTGGCTGTGAATGGTGCCGAGCTGGACGAGCTGAATCGGAAGCTCAAAAGCTCCGAAGACGAGCTTGATGCTCTCAACAAAAGATTCGATGAGGCGCAAGGTAGGTCGAAATCAAAATCCGAACTCCTTTGCCGGAATACCATCGATGCAGTTTTTTCATAGTGTTAATGATTACACAGCCTTGGCAAAGGAGGTGGAGAAGCTCAAGGCCAAGCTTCGGCAGGCAAAGGATGAAGCAGCGGTTGAGAGGGCAGCGACCGGACAAGCAGCCACCGCGCTTTCGGCTTTGAGAGCCACCAGCGACAAACACAAGGTGCGGGTGCAGGAGATCCAGCTTGATCTCAAGGACACCATCCACAAGTGCGAGGCCCTTGAGCAAAAAGGCAAGGAGCACGCGGTTGAACTGTCCACCCTAAAATCCGATCTCCAAAAGGAGCGGGTGGATAGGCGGTTCTTTGAGGAGCAGGTCCGCCAAGCAAAGGACATAACGGATGGTAAGCCATACTTATTGCAGTGTGTCTTCAGGAATAGCAAGTTCGAGCTCCTTACCCGGGTGGCGACGTTCCTCATGCGCATCCTCCGACCTCCAGAGGAGCATAGTAGACGCCAATCAGCTGTATGCGTCACGGGAAGTAGGAGACAAAGCTCGTTTATTATGGGCGCAATTAGGAGCCCCCGAGCGCTCTCCTCTTCTTGTCGAGCAACTGAAGTAGCTGATGGAGCTGCATCAGATGGCGGAGCCGGCCATGAAGGATGTATGCATCCGCTTATGGCCCGATGAGCCATTACTAGGCAACTACTTCGGCCTGGTGTAGAAGCTGATCGCCGCTTCGCCTCGCCTTGACACTGTGAAGCACTCCTCCTGCATCGAGGGAGCCTGGATGGCCTTTGCAAAGGCCAAGGTGCACTGGCCGGGGCTGGATCCAATGAAGATAGCCACCGCCTCGCCGCCTCCTGGGAAAGAGCATAGACGCCCCGAGTTGTACTTCGCCAGAGTAATGGAAGGTGCTCGGGTGATAGTGTGATAATGTTCGAAAGATAACATGCATGAATAAGTTGTAATGTGTTCGAAGACATTTTAAAGTTTTAATGTTATAATCTGTCATGCTTGTCAGTGTTTTGCATTCCTTTATAACTCCTGTGTGGTCGTTTGAAACTGAAAGATGCGGTTCGTCGGCTTCAGCCACCACGTAGATACTACATGGGGTGTCTCTGCCAATGCACTATGTCCCTTAGCCGAGTTATCGAAACTCGAAGGCGGTAGAGTGCGGCAGACCACGTAATTAGACCATAGTGCTTTATTTCTTTCACTTAGCCATTGGGGCGTGAAAAGGACTACGGTGGGCTGATGACTAGCCCCCAAAGTGTTGTGATGTTCGGATGAACCGTGGTTAAGGCCATCATCACATGGTTAGCATGAAGAACAAACCCCTCGTATAACATGAAATATCCTCTGACGAGGATGTAAGTAAAACACTTGAAGCTCATATTCACAGACCGGGTCTCGCATACTATGACAGTCAGTTTTCGGCTTTCTCCCCTGAGGTAATTTACCAGACCATCCGGAAACACAATCGCAGGGGTTCTCCCTTTTCCCTTTTAGCCGAACGAGCAGAACGTAAACGGGCAAGCACAGGAGCCGGGCAACCCAACTATTGACCCAAGACATAGTTCAGAACCAATGCATATAAAGTGAATTCCAATACACCAAACACACAATAGGTTGTACGTAAGGCAATTTGTTTTTAAACTCGAGCTCCCGGTCTATGAGCCGGTTGCGTCGTGACATACCGAACTATTTCACGAGAAGAGGGACAAAAGGAAAATATGTGCCAAAAAGGACAACGAGACGAACATGTATAATGATGCTATATTTTTCTCAACAACTCTTTTTGCTCGACTTGTCGAAACAACTGTTTACATGTATGTGAAAAAAGAAGAGGTTTTATAGGAGTGGCTGTACCAGGGGTCTTCGATTTGTGACCTTAAGTCTTTGGTGTACCCTGCCGCTTATGTACTCTTGCGTCTTGGTGCACCTTAATGGGTGATATTGTTCGGCGAACGGATCTTGCAAACAAGATCTTGAGAAGTTGCCGAAGTGTAGATGAGCTTTACGCCTTGAGCAGGCTCTTTGATAGTACCTACATTTTGTCCGAGGACATCGTAATGGTAATAGTTCGGTCCAGCCGAACACTTACCCTTTCTTCCCCACCGCCGCCCATGGAATTTAGAGTGCGAAGTTGTACCTCCTTGGCACGTACTTTGTTGTTTCTAGGGTTGTGCGATGGGGGGCGGATCCCTATTTAAGGGGAGGGGAAGGTTCTGAGAGTTCGTACTAAAGCCGTTCTCCTTTCCCAATTTTGCGTGACTTTACGACAGATGTCGGAGCTTGCCGATCATCTTTGTAGTTAAATTCGGCCGCCAGGGCCAGCGCATGTTCCTCAGTTTGGAGAGAGTGCTCCATGTTGTCGTTAACAGTGATGACCCCCTTGGGGACGGGCATCTTGAGCTTGAGGTATGCATAATGCGGTACGGCGTTGAAGCGAGCGAACGTTGTCCGGCTGAGCAGGGCATGATAGCCGCTGCGGAAGGGCACGATGTCGAAGATCAAGTCTTCGCTGCGAAAGTTATCGGGCGAGCCGAATACTACTTCGAGGCTGACAAAGCCTGTGCACCGGGCCTCGACACCAGGAATCACTCCTTTGAAGGTAGTGTTGCTGGGTTTGATCCTTGACGGATCTATGCCCATCTTTTTCACCGTGTCTGAGTAAATCAGGTTGTGGCTACTTCCTCCGTCCATTAGGACTTTTGTGAGGTGGTACCCATCTATAGTGGGGTCTAGGACGAGGGCAGCCGAACTCCCATGACAGATACTGGTGGGGTGGTCACGTTCATCGAAAGTGATCCGATATGCCGACCATGGGTTATACTTCGGGGCCACATGCTCTACAGCGTAGACCTCTCAAAGGGCATGCTTCCTCTCCTTATGTATATGGGTAGCGTATATCATGTTTACCGTTTTGACTTCTGGAGGGAATTTCTTTTGTCCGCCACCAATCGGACCCCGAGGCTCATCCTCATCCTCGCTGCAAGGGCTCTTGCCTTGATCCTCTGGCGGGAGCTTGCCAACCTATTTAAACACCCAACAATTGTGGTGTGTGTGATTGGCGGGCTTCTCTTGAGTCCCGTGGATTTGGCAAGGCCTTTCCATGATCTTTTCCAGCGGAGTGGGTCCATCGCGATTGCCTTTAGGAGGCTTCTTCCGCTACCCAGGTCGGGAGTTGCGGAAGCCGGCGTTAACAGTTGTGTCATCGGCATCACTATTATTGTGCTGGTGCTTGTTCTTGTTGCGCTTTGGTTTCCCTTTTTCATCTCATACTTCAAAGGTTCCGGGGTCTTCGGAGTTATGGCTGCGTCTTTCTAACCAATTATCTTCGCCCGCACAAAAGCGGGTCATGAGGGATGTAAGGGCGGACATAGTCCGAGGTTTATCCTGGTCGAGCTGGCGAGCGAGCCATTTATCCTGAATATTATGCCAAAAAGAGGCTATTGCCTCAGTGTCCGGGCAGTCGACAATCTGGTTCTTCTTGGTCAAGAACCGATTCTAGAATTGCCGCGCAGACTCTCCGGGCTTCTGAACGACATTGCATAGGTCGGAGGAATCCGGTGGCCGAACATAGGTGCCCTGGAAGTTAGATCGGAATGCGTCTTCCAGGTCTTCCCAACATCCAATGGAGTTTTTGAGGAGGTTATTTAACCAGTGACGAGATGGCCCCTTGAGTTTTAGGGGGAGATATTTTATGGCGTGGAGATCATCTCCTTGTGCCATGTGGATGTGGAGGAGGAAGTCCTCAATCCATACGGTTGGATCAGTTGTCCCATCATATTGTTTGATGTTCACAGGTTTAAACCCCTCTAGGAACCAATGCTGCATCACCTCATCCGTGAAGCACAGAGGGTGAGCGGTGCCTCGAACTCGAGCTATGTCACGTGTGTATTCGGCGTCTGTTGTACCTCGGTTACGTTCCCGGCCTCTGTTATGGCTTCGGTCGAGCCATGGTCTGTATGTTGGAAATATGCCCTAGAGGCAATAATAAATTGGTTATTATCATATTTCCTTGTGTATGATAATCATTTATTATCCATGCTATAATTGTGTTGATCGGAAACTCAGATACATGTGTGGATACATAGACAACACCATGTCCCTAGTATGCCTCTACTAGACTAGCTCGTTGATCAAAGATGGCTATGGTTTCCTAGTCATGGACATGAGATGTCATTTGATAACGGAATCACGTCATTAGGAGAATGATGTGATGGACAAGACCCAAACTACAAACGTAGCATATGATCGTGTCAGTTTATTGCTGCTGTTTTCTGCATGTCAAGTATTTGTTCCTATGACCATGAGATCAAGCAACTCACTTACACCGGAGGAGTACCTTGTGTGTATCAAACGTCGCAATGTAACTGGGTGACTATAAAGGTGCTCTACAGGTATCTCCGAGGGTGTCTATTGGGTTGGCATGGATCAAGACTGGGATTTGTTACTCCGTGTGATGGAGAGGTATCTCAGGGCCCACTCGGTAATACAACATCACAATAAGCCTTGCAAGACATGTGACTAAGTGTTAGGCGCGGCATCTTGTATTACAGAATGAGTAAAGAGACTTTCCGGTAATGAGGTTGAACTAGGTATGGAGATACCGACGATCGAATCTCGAGCAAGTAACATACCAAAGAACAAAGGGAACATCATACGGGATTAACTGAATCCTTGACATAGAGGTTCGACCGATACAGATCTTCGTAGAATATATAGGAACCAATATGGGCATCCAGGTCCCACTATTTGTTATTGACCGTAGAGGTGTCTCGGTCATGTCTACATAGTTCTCGAACCCGCAGGGTCTGCACACTTAAGGTTCGGTGACGTTTAGATAGTATAGAGTTATGTATGGTGGTGAACGAAGGTTGTTCTGAGTCCCAGATGAGATCCAAGACGTCACGAGGAGCTCCGGAATGGTTCGGAGGTAAAGATTGATATATAGGAAGTCTTGTTTTGGTTGCCAAAAAAGTTTCGGGCTCATCGGTAGTGTACCGGGAGTGCGGGTAGTGTACCGGGGGACCATCGGGAGAGGTATTTCGACCCAAGAGGCTACATGGGCTGTGGGAGGAGGTAAATCAGCCCCTGGTGGGCTGGCCGAAGCCTTCTCTAAGGGCCCATGTGGCTAGAGTGGTTTGAGAAGGAAAAAAAATCCAAAGATGGAGAGGTGGAAAGAGTTTCCAAGTGGAAAGGAGGAATCCTACTCCTAATAGGATTGGAGTAGGTCTCCTCCACCTCCAATTCGACCAAACCTTGAGGGTTTGAGCCTACCTCCTCCCCTCCCACCCTCCTATATATACTAGAGGATTTAGAGTAAAAAGCTATCCCAAATAGCCACGTGCGATCTACAAGGGTATGTAGATCCACTCTCCGAGGTCCGCCGGGGTATCTATTGGAAATATGCCCTAGAGGCAATAATAAATTTGTTATTATCATATTTCCTTGTTAATGATTATCGTTTATTATCCACGCTATAATTGTATTGATCGGAAACTGTGATACATTGTGTGGATACATAGACAACACCATGACCCTAGTATGCCTCTAATAGACTAGCTCGTTGATCAAAGGTGGGTAATGTTTCCTAGACATTGACATGAGATGTCATTTGATAACGGGATCACATCATTAGGAGAATGATGGGATGGAAAAGACTGAAACTACAAACGTAGCATATGATTGTGTCAGTTTATTGCTCCTGTTTTCTGCATGTCAAGTATCTATTCCTGTGACCATGAGATCACGCAACTCACTGACACCGGAGGAGTACCTTGTGTGTATCAAATGTCGCAACGTAACTGGGTGACTATAAAGGTGCTCTATAGGTATCTCCGAGGGTGTCTGCTGGGTTGGCATGGATCAAGACTCGGATTTGTTACTCCGTGTGACGGAGAGGTATCTCAGGGCCCACTCGATAATACAACATCACAATAAGCCTTACAAGCAATGTGACCAAGTGTTAGACACGAGATCTTGTATTACGGAATGAGTAAAGAGACTTGCCGGTAATGAGGTTGAACTAGGTATGGAGATACCGACGATCGAATCTCGGGCAAGTAACATACCGAAGAACAAAGGGAACATCATACGGGATTAACTGAATCCTTGACATGCAGGTTCGACCGATAAAGATCTTCATAGAATATGTAAGAATCAATATGGGCATCTAGGTCCTGCTATTGGTTATTGACCGTAGAGGTGTCTCGGTCATGTCTACATAGTTCTCGAACCCGCAAGGTCTGCACACTTTAGGTTCGGTGATGTTTCGATAGTATAGAGTTATGTATGGTGGTGACCAAAGGTTTTTTGGAGTCCCGGATGAGATCTCAGACATCATGTGGAGCTCCGGAATGCTCCGAAGGTAAAGATTGATATATAGGAAGTCCTGTTTTGGTCACCGGAAAAGTTTCGGGCTCATCGATAGTGTACCGAGAGTGCCGGGAGGGTACTAGAGGACCATCGGGAGGGGTGTCACGCCCTGAGGGGCCTCATGGGCTGTGGGAGGAGACAAACCACCCCCTGGTAGGCTGGCCGAAGACTCCACTAAAGCCCATGAGGTTTGAGAAGGAAAAAAATCCATAGGTGGAGAGGTGGAAAGAGTTTCCAAGTGGAAAGGAGGAATCCTACTCCTAATAGGGTTGGAGTAGGACTCCTCCACCTCCAATTTCGGCCAGATCTTGAGGGTTTGAGGCTGCCTCCTCTCCTCCCTCCCTCCTATATATACTAGAGGATTTAGAGGGAAGAGCTAACCCTAATTGCCACGTGCTGCCCTCTTCTTCCTCTAGATCGTTTTCTCCTCTAGATCGGTTTTCAGCGGTGCCTAGGTGAAGACCTGCTGGAATTCCTCCACCACCATCGCCGCAACGCCGTCGCACTACCAGAGAACTCGTCTACCTCTCCGCTCCGTCTTGCTGGATCAAGAAGGCAGAGATCGTCATCGAGCTGTACATGTGCTGAACGCGGAGGTGTCGTCCGTTCGGCGCTAGTTCGGAAGGACCGTGATCAAGATCGCAAGACGGATCGTGATGAGATCGCGGGACGGATCGTGATGAGTTCGCGAGACAGATCATTTTTTTGGCTTATCCTCTCAACAACCGAATACCCACCACTCATTCTTATCTCCCCAAATGGCGGCTCTCTGGGTGGGAGCGCCCGCGAACGAGGAGGAGCCAGGGCGACTCGAGGCGTACCGGCGACGGGGATAGCGCAACGCTGGCGCAAGTCGGCGGCACAAGACGGAGAGCGGTGCAACGGAAGCTGAGCCGGTTCGGCGGAGGAGTGAGGCCTGCGGCGATGGCGACGTCTCAGGGTCTGTCCCGACGGGGGCGGGCTAAAACGGTGGCTCAATCGCAGCTGGTGGGGCATGTCCGAGGCGAGAGACGGCGACAACGACCACCACAGTGGCCGACCGGTGCGCAGGCGAAGCGAGAGCAGCGGCGGAGGCGGGCATGACTTGGCTGGCCGGCTCGAACTCACAGCGGCAGAGCGGGCGAGGCAGGGGCAGTGACAGTGGCCACGGCGGCGGCCGACCGGTGCGCAGGCGAAGCGAGAGCAGCGGAGGCGGCTTGTCGTAAGAGGCACGGCTAGCTCAAAGGAGCGCCACAGAGATGGGGCATGGAGGAAGGCTGGTCAGACGAAGCTCGCCCGAGGCGACCATGGCGTGGTGGCAGTCGGAAGTCACGCGCTGGCGAGCTAGGGTGGAAACGAACACGGCACATCGGGCCACCGGCGGAAACCTGAGTCATGGTCAACACAGTCATGGCATCGTGGAGGCAGAAACCAATGACCGAGAAAATCAACTTCGAGTCTATCTTGGTTACGGCGGCTCGTACTTTTGATCGGACCCACGTCATTGCTTTTGTTGGAAAGCAAAACCAGATGTGTGAATCGGATCCGCGATGGAAACTCTGGCATCACAGTGATGCACAACGATGTTTCAGAAATTGATCTAGCTTAGGATCGCCGGATCATAGTGGCGGCACACGAGGCGACCCTATCCTCTGTTGATCTCAAACTCATACATGCCACTTCGATTGTTCGTCAATGGCGTGATCCCTCTGTGCTGATTCTTCTTAGTCCGACATATCACAAGCTTCTCAATCCTTAGAAAATATCCCTCCAAGAACACAACACCACCGTGTGCGGCTGCCCCACAGTGGGTGCCAACTGTCGTGGAATTATCACGACAGATGTCCGGGTGAACGAACTTAGGTTCAGGGCAAAGACGCAATTATGTGGCGGCTTGAAGAGGTTAATCGGAATCGAGAGACGCGGAGTTTACCCAGGTTCGGCCCCTCCGATGGAGGTAAAAGCCTACATCCTGCTTGTCTGATATTGATGATGATGAACATCTCTCGGTTACAAGGGTGCTAATTGCTACCTCTAATCACGAGAGCCTCTAATTTGTCTATCTCTAATCTCTTGTGTTGTCTAAACTTGTGGACGTGTGAATCTTCTCCCTCTAGTGGTGCTCTACCCCTCCTTATATAGGTGGAGAGGGTAGGCTTACAAATAGAGTCCTACTAGGAGTAGGATTAGGACTAGCCTCTCACGAATCCTACTCTGGGTCTTATTTCCTTTAAGGGAATCCTTCTCTCTTCGGGCCTTCTCTTGTGAGCCGCCAGGCGCCGTCTCACCCGTCGGGTCTTGGGCTTGGTCATCCTGCGACCCGCCTGCCGGGTCATTAATAAGATGTCATGTCTTTATGGGGCCTTCTGTGAGTCGCTAGGCCGGGTCATACCGCGGGGTATATCCCCGACAGATCGTGATGAGTTCGCGGGACGGGTCATGATTAAATCTCGGGACGGATCGTGATGAGATCGCGGGACGCTCGGCAATTTGGATCGCAAAGACGTTCGACTACACCAACCATGCTTCTTAACGCTTCCCGCTTAGCGATCTACAAGGGTAAGTAGATCCACTCTCCCTTTCGTAGATGCTCATCACCATGTATAGATCTTGCGTGTGCGTAGGAATTTTTTTGTTTCCCATGCAACGTTCCCCAATAGTGGCATCATGAGGTAGGTCTATGTGTAGATGAGATCTCGAGTAGAACACAAAGAGTTTGTGGGTGTTGATTCTTAGATTGCTTCCTCCCTTGGTCGTGTTTTGGTTCAACGGTATTGTGGGATGAAGTGGCCCGGACCAACCTTACTCGTACGCTTACGAGAGACCGGTTCCATCGACTGGCGTGTAACTTCATTGCACAAAGATGGCTGACGGGTGTCTGTTTCTCCTACTTTAGTTGGATTGGATTCGACTAAGGCGGTCCTTGAGAAGGTTCAAAAGCAACTTATGTATCACCATTGTGGTTTATGTGTATGTGAGAATTGTTCTTGATAGATACTCATAGCAGCCACGTAAAACATGCAATAACAATTAGAGGACGTCTAACTTGTTTTTGCAGGGTATGTTGTGATGTGATATGGCCAATTACATGATGAGATATATGTGATGTATGAGATGATCATGTGTTGTATAGAATATCACGGCTTGCATGTCGATGAGTACGGCAGCCGGCAGGAGCCATAGGGTTGTCTTTAATTATTTTATGACCTGCGTGTCAACCATTAAGCGCTATGTAATGCTTTACTTTATCGCTAAACGGTAGCAATAGTAGAAGCATGGTGGGCGCGAAAACCACGATGGCAACACATTTATGGATATCAAGATGATGGAGATCATGGTGTCATGTCGGTGACGATGGAGATCATGCCGGTGCTTTCAAGATGGAGATCAACAGCACAAGTTCATGGCCATATCATGTCACTTATGATTTGCATGTGATGTTAATCCTTTTATGCACCTTGTTTTTCTTAGGACGACGACAACATTATAAGGTGATCCCTCACTTAATTTCAAGATAAATTGTGTTCTCCTCGAGTGTGTACCGTTGCGAAAGTTCGTCGTGTCGAGACACCACGTGATGATCGGGTGTGATAGACTCTACGTACACATACAACGGGTGCAAGCCAGTGTTGCATATGCAGAACACTCGGGTTAAACTTGACGAGCCTAGCATGTACAGACATGGCCTCGGAACACAACAGACGGAAAGGTCAAACATGAGTCATATAGTAGATATGATCAACATGATGATGTTCACCATTGAAAACACCTCATCTCACGTGATGATCGGACTTGAGTTGGTGAACTTGGATCATGAATCACTCGAATGACCGGAGGGATGTCAATTTGAGTGGGAGTTCTTACGTAATCTGATTAATTGAACTCATTATCATGAACATAGTCAGTAGTGTCTTTGCAAATTATGTTGTAGCTCACCCTGTAGCTCCCTTGAATTTTTATATGTTCCTAGAGAAATAGAATTGAAAGATGATGGTAGCAATATTGCGGACTGGGTCCGTGATGTGAGGATTGTCCTCATTCCTGCACAGAAGGCTTATGTCCTTAATGCACCACTCGATGCGCCAACCCCTCTAGCGTCGTCTATAGATGTTGTGAACATCTGACAGGCACGTTCTGATGACTACTTGATAGTTTAGTGCGTCATGCATTACGGCTTAGAATTGAGGCTCCGAAACGTTTTGAATGTCACGGAACATATGAGATGTTCCAAGAGCTGAAATTAGGATCTCAGGCTCCTGCCCGTGTTGCGAGATATGAGATCTCCAACAAGATTCTTTGCCTGCAAGATGAAAGAGAATAGCTCAATCGTTGAGCATGTGCTCAGATTGTCTAGGTGCTACAATCGCTTGAATCGATGGGAGTTGATCTTCCAGACAAGATAGTGATTGATATAGTTCTCCAAGTCACTGTCACTAAGCTACTAGAACTTGGTGATGAACTATAAAATGCCAGGGATAAAAATAATGATCCTTGAGCTGTTCACGATGTTTGACACCGCGAAGGTAGAAATCAAGATGGAGCGTCAAGTGTTGATGGTTAGTAAAACCACTAGTTTTGAGAAGGGCAAGGGCAAAGAGGGAAACTTCATGGATGGCAAGTCAGTTGCTGTTCCAGTGAAGCAACCCAAAGTTGAACCCAAACCCGAGACTAAGTGCTTAGATTATGAGGAGAGCGGTCGCTGAAGCGGAACAACCCTAGATACTTGGTAGATAAGAAGGCTGGCAACGTCGACAGAAGTATATTCGATATATGTGTTATTGATGTGTACCTTGCTAGTACTCCTAGTAGCACCTGGGTATTGGATACCGGTTCGGTTGCTAAATGTTAGTAATTCGAAATAAAATCTACGGAATAAACGAAGAACTAGCTAAGGGTGAGGTGACGATGTGTGTTGGAAATGTTTCCAAGGTTGATGTGATCAACATCGCACGCTCTCTCTACCTTCGGGATTAGTGATGAACCTAAATAAATGTTATTTGGTGTTTTGCGTTGAGCATGAACGTGATTAGATCGTGTTTATTGCAACATGGTTATTCATTTAAGTTAGAGAATAATGGTTATTCTATTTACATGAATAATACCTTCAATGGTCATGCACCCAGTGAGAATGGTTTGTTGAATCTTGATCTAATACACATGTTCATAACGTTGATGCCAAAAGATACAAAGTTAATAATGATAGTACCACATACTTGTGGCACTGCCGCTAAATGTCATATTGGTATAAAGCGCATGAAGAAACTCCATGCTGATGGATCTTCGGACTCATTCGATTTCGAATCGGTTGAGACATGCGAACCATGCCTCTTGGGCAAGATGACGAAGGACCCCGTTTTCCGGATTGATGGAGCGGCCATGTGATTTATTGGAAATGATACATGTTGATGTATGCAATCCAATGAGTCTTGTAGTGTGTGGTGGATATCGTTATTTTCTTACCTTCACTGATGATTTGAGTAGATATAGTGTATATTTACTTAATGAAACAAGTCTGAATCGTTTGAAAGGTTCAAGCAAATTCAGAGTGAAGTTTAAGATCATCATGACAAGAAGATAAAAATGTCTGCGATATGATCGTGGAGGTGAATATCTGAGTTACGAGTTTGGCATACGACTTTAGACAATGTGAAATTTGTTTCACAACTCATGCCACCTGGAACACCATAGTGTGATGGTGTATCCGAATGCCATAGTCGTGCTCTATTGGATATGGTGCGTGCTATGATGTCTCTTATCGTTTTGCTACTATAATTTTGGGGTTATGCATTAGAGACAACTACATTCACTTTAAATAGGGCACCACGTAAATCCGTTGAGATGAAACCGTGTGAATTATGGTTTGATAGAAACCTAAGTTGTCATTTCTTAATCTTTGGGGCTGCGACGCTTGTGTGGAAAATGTTTTCACCTAATGAGCTCGAACCCAAAGCGGACAAATGCATCTTCATAGAATACCCTAAGAACAGTTTGGTGAACCTTCTATCTTAGATGCAAGCATAAAATGTTTGTTGCTAAAACTGGGTCCTGTCTCGATAAAAAGTTTCTCTCGAAAGAATTGAGTGGGAGGAAGATAGAACTTGATGAGGTTATTAAACCTTTGTTTCTACGAGAGAGTTGCGCAGCACAGGAAGATGTTTCTGTGAAGCCTACGTTAGTTGAAGAGGAAGTTAATGATGATGATCATGAAGCTTCGGATCAAGTTACTATCGAACCTCGTAGGTCGACAAGGACGTGCACTGCTTCTGAGTGGTACGACAACCCTGTCTTAGAGGTCAAGTTGTTGGACAACGATGAACCTACGAGCTCTAGAGAAGCGATGATGGGCCCGGATTCCGACAAATGGCGAGGAGCTATGAAATCCAAGAAAGGATCCATGTATGAAAACCAAGTATGGACTTTGCTAGACTTGCCTGTTGAACAACAGGTCCTTGAGTATAAATGGACCTTTAAGATGAAGACATATGCTAATGGTGAATGTCACTATTTGTAAAGCTCGACTTGTTGCAAAGAAGTTTCTGCCAAGTTCAAGGAGTTGACTACTATGAGACCTTCTCACCCGAAGCGATGCTAAAATTTTGTTGGAATTATGTTAGCAGTTACTGCGTTTTTCAATTATGAAATCTGGCAGATGGATGTCAAAACATCGTTTCCTTCCATGAGGAAAGGTCGTATGAGATACAACCATAAGGTTTTGTCAGTCCTGAGGATGCTAAAAGGTGTGCAAGCTCCAGTGATCCTTCTATGGACTGGAGCAAGCATCTCAGAGTTGGAATATATGCTTTGATGAGCTGATCAAAGTTTTTGAGTCTATACAAAGTTTATGAGAAACTTGTATTTACAATAAAGTGAGTGGGAGCACTATAGAATTTTTGATAAGCATATGTGGTTGACATATTATTGATCGAAAATGATGTAGAATTTCTGGAAAGCATAAACGGTTGTTTGAAAAGAGTTTTTCAAAGGAAGACCTGGATAAAGCTACCTAATTGTTGAGCATCAAGATCTATAGACATAGATGAAGATGCTTGATGAGACTTTCAATGAGTACATACCTTGACAAGATTTTGAAAGAGTTCAAAATGGATCAGTCAGAGATAGAGTTCTTGCCTGATTTGTAAGGTGTGACGTTGAGTAAGACTCAAAGCTCAACCACGGCAGAAGAAAGAGAAAGGATGAAGGTCGTCCCCTATGCTTTAGCCATAGGCTCTATATAGTATGTCATGCTGTGTACCGCACCTGTATGTGCCTTGCCATGAGTCCGTCAAGGGGTACAAGAGTGATCCGGGAATGGATAACAGGACAACAGTCAAGATTATCGTTAGTAAGTAAAAGACTAAGGAAATGTTTCTCAATTATGGAGGTGATAAATTTTTTGTCATAAAGAGTTACATCGATGCAAGCTTTAACACCAATCCGGATGACTCTTAGTAGCAATCCGAATACGTATAGTGGAGCAGCCATTTGGAATAGCTCCAAGTGGAGTGTGGTAGCAGTGTCTACAGTATGACATAGAGATTTGCAAAGTACACACGGATCTGAATGTTGCATACCCGTTGACTAAAAGACCTCTCTCACATGCAAAGCAGGATCGAGCCCCAGAACTCATTGGGTGTTAGATTCATAACAATGCGAATCACGTGGTGATGTGAACTAGATTATTGACTCTAGTGCAAGTGGGAGACTGTTGGAAATATGCCCTAGAGGCAATAATAAATTTGTTATTATCATATTTCCTTGTTCATTATTATCGTTTATTATCCATGCTATAATTTTATTGATCGAAAACTCAGATACATGTGTGGAGACATAGACAACACCATGTCCTTAGTATGCCTCGAATAGACTAGCTCGTTGATCAAAGATGGCTAAGGTTTCCTAGACATTGACATGAGATGTCATTTGATAACGGGATCACATCATTAGGAGAATGGTGGGATGGAAAATACCCAAACTACAAACGTAGCATATGATTGTGTCAGTTTATTGCTACTATTTTCTACATTTCAAGTATCTGTTCCTATGACCATGAGATCATGCAACTCACTAACACCGGAGGAGTACCTTGTCTTTATAAAACGTCGCAATGTAACTGGGTGACTATAAAGGTGCTCTACAGGTATCTCCGAGGGTGTCTACTGGGTTGGCATGGATCAAGACTGGGATTTGTTACTCCGTGTGACGGAGAGGTATCTCAGGGCCCACTCGGTAATACAACATCACAATAAGCCTTGCAAGCAATGTGACTAAGTGTTAGCCATGAGATCTTGTATTACGGAACGAGTAAAGAGACTTGCCGGTAACAAGGTTGAACTAGGTATGGAGATACCGACGATCGAATCTCGGGCAAGTAACATACCGAAGAACAAAGGGAACATCATACGGGATTAACTGAATCCTTGACATAGAGGTTCGACCAATAAAGATCTTTGTAGAATATGTTGGAACTAATATGGATATCCAGGTCCCGCTATTGGTTATTTACCGTAGAGGTGTCTCGGTCATGTCTACATAGTTCTCGAACCCGCAGGGTCTGCACACTTTAGGTTCGATGATGTTTCGGTAGTATAGAGTTATGTATGGTGGTGACCAAAGGTTGTTTGGAGTCCTGGATGAGATCTCGGACGTCACGAGGAGCTCCGGAATGGTTCGGAGGTAAAGACTGATATATAGGAAGTCATGTTTTGGTCGCCGGAAAAGTTTCGGGCTCATCGATAGTGTACCGAGAGTGTCGGGAGGGTACCGGAGGACCATTAGGAGGGGTGTCACGCCCTGAGGGGTCTCATGGGCTGTGGGAGGAGACAAACCAGCCCCTGGTGGGCTGGCCAAAGCCTCCACTAAAGCCCATGAGGTTTGAGAAGGAAAAAATCCAAAGGTGGAGAGGTGGAAAGAGTTTCCAAGTGGAAAGGAGGAATCCTACTCCTAATAGGATTGGAGTAGTACTCCTCCACCTCCAATTTCGGCCATATCTTGAGGGTTTGAGGCTGCCTACTCCCCTCACTCCTCCTATATATACTAGAGGATTTAGAGGGAAGAGCTAACCCTAATTGCCACGTGTTGCCCTCTCCTTCCTCTAGATCGGTTTTCAGCAGTGCTTAGGCGAAGCCCTGATGGAATTCCTCCACCACCATCGCCGCAACGCCGTCACGCTGCTGGAGAACACGTCTACCTCTCCACTCCCTCTTGCTGGATCAAGAAGACGGAGATCGTCATCGAGCTGTACGTGCACTGAACGCGGAGGTGTCATCTGTTCGGCGCTAGATCGGAAGGGCCATGATCAAGATCGCGAGACGGATCGTGATGAGATCACGGGACGGATCGTGATGAGTTTGCGGGAAGGATCGTGATGAGTTCGCGGGACGGATCATGATTAGATCGCGGGACGGATCGTGATGAGATCGCGGTACGCTCGGTGATTTGGATCGCGAAGACGTTCGACTACACCAACCGCGTTTCTTAACGCTTCCCGCCTAGAGATCTACAAGGGTAAGTAGATCCCCTCTCCCTCTCGTAGATGCTCATCACCATCGATAGATCTTGCGTGTGCATAGGAATTTTTTTGTTTCCCATGCAACGTTCCCCAACAATATCTCCGTCCTCGGTGTCGATGATAGCTTTCCTTCCCTTTTTCCTTTTGACTCCTTATGCAGTTTCCGGCGCCTTGACGGCGCGTCGCCCGACTTGTCACCATCGTTATTAGGCATTTTGTCGCCATTAGCGGCAGGAGTATCTACCATGTAGACATTGTATGTGGAGGTGGCGGCCTATCGCCCGATGTTGACGGGGGTGGGAGCGCAGTCGTGTTCATCCATGTATTCTGCCTCCTCGGAGGCATAGTCCAGCATGTCGGATAAATCTTCGACTGTGTCTATCAAGTGGGTTGTGGGTGGGTCGAAAAATTTGTCCTGACCCGCATTGTAATCGATCTGAGCATGGATCGGGGTTGGATCGTTGGTAATATTCATCGACAAGATCCGATCTAGGGCCTCATTGAACGTCGAGAGCTCGATTGGATCAAACTGCTCGGAACTTTCGGAGTTGACCTCCGAAGTGTCCAAGAGAGAGGATTGTTCGACAAGAACGGGTATCTGGTCCTCTGGCACTATGGCTGGATCCGGACTAGGAATCGGACCATCGCCGGGGTTAACCCCGTGGGCGTGACCGAAGAAGGGACCCGAGGTTAAAGGCTCTACATCTTCGGGGTTGGCAAGCAAAACTGTGAGCCCGATTAGTGACAAGTCACCCTGAGAATATATGGAGAACTCTAGGTTCCCAAATCTGATCTCTCGATCAGGGGCGAAGCTTTTGATATGACCTAGATGGTCGGTCGGGTCGGTGTGCAACACAATGCTGCCAAAGGCGAAGATCTGTCCGGGGACGAATGTGTCCATGTCGCGGACCTCTTCATCGATGACAAGGCAAGACATCGATTCCTTGGGCTCTCACAGTGGAACTCTCAATGAAAGCACCAATGTTGGTGTCAAAACCGGCGAATCTCGGGTACGGGGTCCCGAACTATGAGATTAGAATCAATGGTAATAGGAGACGAAGGGGACAAGGTTTTACCCAGGTTGGGGCCCTCCTATGGAGGTAATACCCTACGTCATGCTTAATTGTATTGATGATATGGGGGTTACAGAGTTGATCTACCTCGAGATCGAATAGCTAACCCCAGATGAGTTGTTCTCTATCGTACAGCCTAAAACCCTCTGGCTTATATAGACGCCAAGGGTATCTAGGGTTTACACATGGTCGGTTACATGTCGAAGAGATAAACATGCCTATTCGCTACATCAAACGTGGAGGGCAAGCCATGATTCTTGAAGCTTCCTTCTTAGAGACAGGGCCTTCGATTAATCCAATGTTCGGTAAGCGGCCCATACAGTCCGGCCCATAAGAAAGAGGTCGGCCTCCCGAGGACCCCTTAATCGAGGACTCCCTCACCCGTGATAAGGAAAAAGGGACCTTCATGCAATACTTGAGCTACTCTTAGAGGCACAACTAGAAAGTATTTTACCTTTTATTATTCCACAAATGCACATGGGATTTCCTTTGATCCTTTATGGATATATGGGCTCAATGATCATTGCATTTTCATCATAGAACATGAAAATTAAATATAAACTTGGAGATAAATAACAACATTATTATTTCCTCTAGGGCATATCTCCTACGGTAGATGCAGCACCACTGTATGCACATATTTCTAGACTGGTGGCAGCATGCACACGGACGAGAGAAGTCCACCTTTGGGACCCACACAACATCCCATGAGGGTAATACACGATGATATACATTTGTTGAATAATGCAAAGGGAACATCTACATATGAAATGATGTGGGTCCGTTGTAGCTTTCCTGCATGTTGATGTGATTACCCAAATTCATGTATACATGGTGCATATTCGAGCCACGTGCAGCCATTTAGGACAAATACAGGTCCGCAAGTCACAGTGTTGCATCATACCTTGTTCTCGAGGTGACATTTATAGACAACGACATAATGGGTCGTATGGAGCTTGGAGAACTCCTCCCCAATGCTTGGAGGACCTAGGGGAATATTCAAGCCTAATAATTAAGCAAGGGCTCATGAGGGGTGTGTGGAAGCTCTCCTCTACTACTGGCACAATGGCTAAAGGGGGCAATTGCCCCCCTACTCTAGGAAAACTCTTAAGTGTATCCTTAATTATTAGGCTTGAATACTCTCCTCAGTGAGCTTACTCTAGGAAAACTCCAAACAATGGCATGTTGGAAATATGCCCTAGTGGTAATAATAAATTAGTTATTATCATGTTTCCTTGTTCATGATAATCGTTTATTATCCATGCTATAATTGTATTGATCGGAGACTTAGATGCATGTGTGGATACATAGACAAAACCATGTCCCTAGTATGCCTCTAATAGACTAGCTCATTAATCAAATATGGTTATGGTTTCCTAGCCATGGACATGAGATGTCATTTGATAATGGGATCACGTCATTAGGAGAATGATGTGATGGACAAGACCCAAACTACAAACGTAGCATATGATCGTGTCAGTTCATTGCTACTGTTTTCTGCATGTCAAGTATTTGTTCCTATGATATAAGATCATGCAACTCACTGACACCGGAGGAGTACCTTGTGTGTATCAAACGTTGCAACGTAACTGGGTGACTATAAGGTGCTCTACAGGTATCTCCAAGGGTGTCTGTTGGGTTGGCAGGGATCAAGACTGGGATTTGTTACTCTGTGTGACGGAGAGGTATCTCAGGGCCCACTCGGTAATACAACATCACAATAAGCCTTGCAACCAATGTGACCAAGTGTTAGCCACGGGATCTTGTATTATGGAACGAGTAAAGAGACTTGCCGGTAACGACGTTGAACTAGGTCTGGATATACCGACGATTGAATCTCGGGCAAGTAACATATCGAAGAACAAAGGGAACATCATACGGGATTAACTGAATCCTTGACATAGAGGTTCGGCCAATAAAGATCTTTGTATAATATCTTGGAATCAATATGGACATCCAGGTCCCGCTATTGGTTATTTACCGTAGAGGTGTCTCGGTCATGTCTACATAGTTCTCGAACCCGCAACGTCTGCACACTTTAGGTTCGGTGATGTTTCGGTAGTATAGAGTTATGTATGGTGGTTACCGAAGGTTGCTCAGAGTCCCGGATGAGATCTTGGACGTCACGAGGAGCTCTGGAATGGTTCGTATGTAAAGATTGATATATATGAAGTCCTGTTTCGGTCGCCGGAAAAGTTTCGGGCTCATTGGTAGTGTATCGAGAGTGTCGGGAGGGTACCGGAGGACCACCGAGAGGGGTGTCATGCCCCGAGGGTCTCATGGGCTGTGGGAGGAGACAACCCAGCCCCTGGTGGGCTGGCCGAAGCCTCCACTAAAGCCCATGAGGTTTGAGAAGGAAAAAATCCAAAGGTGGAGAGGTGGAAAGAGTTTCCAAGTGGAAAGGAGGAATCCTACTCCTAATAGGATTGGAGTAGGACTCCTCCACCTCCAATTTCGGCCATATCTTCAGGATTTGAGGCTTCCTCCTCCCCTCACTCCTCCTATATATACTAGAGGATTTAGAGGGAAGAGCTAACCCTAATTGCCACGTGCTGCCCTCTCCTCCCTCCTGGTTTGGCCGACCCAAGGGCTGGATCCTTGGGAGCCAAGCCTCCTCCTCCTCTCCTCCTATATATACTAGAGTGTTTTAGGGTTTTGGCACAAGATTTTCAGCCACATGCTACCCGTTCCTCTAGTGCATAGTTTCTCCTCTAGATCAGATTTCTTCAGTGCTTAGGCTAAGCCCTACGGAATAGTTCCACCACGATCGCCGGAGCGCCGTCACGCTGCCGGAGAACTCTTATACCTCTCCGCTCCCTCTTGCTGGATCAAGAAGGTGGAGATCGTCATCGAGATGTACGTGTGCTTAACACGAAGGTGTCGTCCGTTCGGCGCTAGATCGGAAGGACCGTCATCAAGATTGCGAGACAGATCATGATGAGGTCGCGGGACGGATCATGATGAGTTTGCGGGATGGATCGTGATTGGATCACGGGACGGATCGTGATGAGATCGCGGGATGCTCGGCGATTTGGATCGCGAAGACGTTCGACTACACCAATCGCGTTTCTTAACGCTTCCTGCTTACCGATCTACAAGGGTATGTAGATCCACTCTCCCTCTCGTAGATGCTCATCACCATGGATAGATCTTGCGTGTGCGTAGGAATTTTTTTATTTCCCATGCAACATTCCCCATCAGTGGCATCATGAGCTAGGTCTATGTGTAGATGAGATCTCGAGTAGAACACAAAGAGTTTGTGGGCATTGATGCTTAGATTGCTTCCTCCCTTGGTCGTGTTTTTGTTCAGAGGTATTGTGGAATGAAGCGGCCCAGACCAACCTTACTCGTATGCTTACGAGAGACCGGTTCCATCGACTGACGTGTAACCTCGTTGCACAAAGATGGCTGGCGGGTGTCTGTTTCTCCTACTTTAGTTGGATCGGATTCGACAAAGGCGGTCCTTGAGAAGGTTGAAATGCAACTTATGTATCACCGTTGTGGTTTTTGCGTAGGTGAGAATTGTTCTTGTTAGATACCCGTAGCAGCCACGTAAAACATGCAACAACAATTAGAGGACGTCTAACTTCTTTTTGCGGGGTATGTTTGGTATGGAATATCACGACTTGCATGTCGATGAGTACGGCAACCGGCAGGAGCCATAGGGTTGTCTTAAATTATTGTATGACCTACGTGTCAATCATTAAGCGCTATGTAATGCTTTACTTTATCGCTAAACGGTAGCAATAGTAGTAGAAGCATGGTGCGTGCGACAACCCCGATGGCGACATGTTGATGGAGATCAAGATGATGGAGATCATGGTGTCATGCCGGTGACGATGGAGATCATGCCGGTGCTTTCAAGATGGAGATCAAAAGCACAAGTTCATGGCCATATCATGTCACTTATGATTTGCATGTGATGTTAATCCTTTTATGCACCTTGTTTTGCTTCGGATGACGGTAGAATTATAAGGTGATCCCTCACTTAATTTCAAGATAAATTATGTTCTCCCCGAGTGTGCACCATTGCGAAAGTTCGTCGTGTCGAGACACCACGCGATGATCGGGTGTGATAGACTCTACGTTCACATACAACGGGTGCAAGCCAGTGTTGCACATGCAGAACACTCGGGTTAAACTTGACGAGCCTAGCATGTACAGACATGTCCTCGGAACACAAGAGACCGAAAGGTCGAACATGAGTCATATAGTAGATATGATCAACATGATGATGTTCACCATTGAAACCACCTCAACTCACGTGATGATCGGACTTGAGTTGGTGAATTTGGATCATGTGACACTCAGATGACCTGAGGGATGTCAATCTAAGTGGGAGTTCTTCAGTAATATGATTAATTGAACTCAGTATCATGAACATAGTCAGTAGTGTCTTTGCAAATTATGTTGTAGATTACTTGCTCGCGCTGTAGCTGCCTTGAATTTTTATATGTTCCTAGAGAAATAGAGTTGAAAGATGATGATAGCAATAATGCGGACTGGGTCTGTGATCTGAGAATTGTCCTCATTGCTGCATAGAAGGCTTATGTCCTTAATGCACCGCTCGGTGCGCCAACCCCTCTAGCGTCGTTTGTAGATGTTGTGAACATCTGACAGGCACGTTCTGATGACTACTTGATAGTTTAGTGCGTCATGCATTACGACTTAGAATTGAGGCTCCAAAATGTTTTGAACGTCACGGAATATATGAGATGTTCTAAGAGCTGAAATTAGGATCTCAGGCTCGTGTCCGTGTTGCGAGATATGAGATCTCCAACAAGATTTTTTGTCTACAAGATGAAGGAGAATAGCTCAATCGTTGAGCATGTGCTCAGATTGTCTGGGTGTTACAATCGCTTGAATCGAGTGGGAGTTAATCTTCCAGATAAGATAGTGATTGATATAGTTCTCCAAGTCACTGTCACTAAGCTACTAGAACTTGGTGATGAACTATAAAATACCAGGGATAGAAATAATGATCCCTGAGCTATTCGCGATGTTTGACACCGCGAAGGTAGAAATCAAGAAGGAGCGTCAAGTGTTGATGGTTAGTAAAAACCACTAGTTTCGAGAAGAGCAAGGGCAAGGAGGGAAACTTCATGGATGGCAAGTCAGTTGCTGCTCCAGTGAAGCAACCCAAAGTTGAACCCAAACCCAAGACTAAGTGCTTCGATTATGAGTAGAGCGGTCGCTGAAGCGGAACAACCCTAGATACTTGGTAAAAAAGAAGGCTGGCAACATCGACAGAAGTATATTTGATATACGTGTTAATGATGTGTACCTTGCGAGTACTCCTAGTAGCACCTGGCTATTGGATACCGGTTCGGTTGCTAAATGTTAGTAACTCAAAATAAAAGCTATGGAATAAATAGAGAACTAGCTAAGGGTGACGTGATGATGTGTGTTGGAAATGTTTCCAAGATTGATGTGATCAACATCGCACGCTCTCTCTACCTTCGGGATTAGTGACGAACCTAAATAAATGTTATTTGGTGTTTTGCGTTGATCATGAACGTGATTAGATCGTGTTTATTGTAACACGGTTATTCATTTAAGTTAGAGAATAATGGTTATTCTGTTTACATGAATGATACCTTCAATGGTCATGCACCCAATGAGAATGGTTTGTTGAATCTTGATCGTAGTAATACACATGTTCATAACATTGATGCCAAAAGATACAAAGTTAATAATTATAGTACCACATACTTGTGGCACTATCGCTAAATGTCATATTAGTATAAAGCGCAAGAAGAAACTCCATGCTTATGGATCTTTGGACTCATTCAATTTCGAATCGGTTGAGACATGCGAACCATGCCTCTTGGGCAAGATGACTAAGGACCCCTTTTTCAAGATGGATGGAGCGGGTAAGTGATTTATTGGAAATGATACATGTTGATGTATGCAATCCAGTGAGTCTTGTAGCGTGCGGTGGATATCGTTATTTTCTTACCTTCACTGATGATTTGAGTAGATATAGTGTATATTTACTTAATGAAACACAAGTCTAAATCGTTTGAAAGGTTCAAGCAAATTCAGAGTGAAGTTTAAGATCATCATGACAAGAAGATAAAAATGTCTGCGATATGATCGTGGAGGTGAATATCTGAGTTATGAGTTTGGCATACAACTTTAGACAATGTGAAATTTGTTTCACAACTCATGCCACCTGGAACACCATAGTGTGATGGTGTGTCCGAACGCAATAGTCGTGCTCTATTGGATATGGTGCGTGCTATGATGTCTCTTATCGTTTTGCTACTATAATTTTGGGGTTATGCATTAGAGACAACTACATTCACTTTAAATAGGGCACCATCTAAATCCGTTGAGATGACACCGTGTGAATTATGGTTTGATAGAAACCTAAGCTGTCATTTCTTAATGTTTGGGGCTGCGACGCTTGTGTGGAAAATGTTTTCACCTAATGAGCTCGAACCCAAAGCGGACAAATGCATCTTCATAGAATACCCTAAGAACAGTTGGGTAAACCTTCTATCTCAGATCCAAGCATAAAGTGTTTGTTGTTAAAACTGGGTCCTTTCTCGAGAAAGAGTTTCTCTCGAAAGAATTGAGTGGGAGGAAGATAGAACCTGATGAGGTTGTTGAACCTTTGTTCAACCAGAGAGTAGCGCAGCACAGGAAGATGTTTCTGTGAAGCCTACGTTAGTTGAAGAGGAAGTTAATGATGATGATCATGAAGCTTCGGATCAAGTTACTATCGAACCTCGTAGATCGACAAGGATGTGTACTGCTCCTGAGCGATACGACAAACCTGTCTTGGAGGTCATGTTGTTGGACAACGATGAACCTACGAGCTGTGGAGAAGCGATGATGGGCCCGGATTCCGACAAATGGCTAGAGGCCATGAAATCTGAGAAAGGATCCATTTATGAAAACCAAGTATAGACTTTGGTAGACTTGCTCGTTGGATGGCAGGTCGTTGAGTACAAATGGATGTTTAAAATGAAGACAGACGCTCATGGTAAATGTCACCATTTGTAAAGCTCGACTTGTTGCAAAGAAGTTTACGACAAGTTCAAGGAGGTGACTGTGATGAGACTTTCTCACTCGTAGCGATGCTAAAGTCTGTTGGAATTATGTTAGCAGTTGCTGCACTTTTCAATTATGAAATCTGGCAGATGGATGTCAAAACATTGTTTCCTTAACGGTTTACTTGAGGAAAGGTTGTATGTGATACAACCAGAAGGTTTTGTCAGTCCTAAGGATGCTAAAAGGTGTGCAAGCTTCAGTGATCCTTCTATGAACTGAAGCAAGCATCTCGGAGTTGGAATATACACTTCGATGAGGTGATCAAAGTTTTTGAGTCTATATAAAGTTTACGAGAAACTTGTATTTACAATAAAGTGAGTGGGAGCACTACAGAATTTCTGATAAGTATATGTGGATGACATATTGTTGATCGGAAATGATGTAGAATTTCTGGAAAGCATAAACGGTTGTTTGAAAAGAGTTTTTCAAAGGAAGAACTGGATAAAGCTACCTAATTGTTGAGCATCAAGATCTGTAGAGATAGATCAAGATGCTTGATGAGACTTTCAATGAGTACATATGTTGACAAGATTATGAAAGAGTTCAAAATGGATCAGTCAGAGAAAGAGTTCTCGCCTGATTTGTGAGGTATGAAGTTGAGTGAGACTCAAAGCTCGACAACGGCAGAAGAAAGAGAAAGGACGAATGTCGTCCCCTATGCCTTAGCCACAGGCTCTGTATAGCATGCCATGTTGTGTACCGCACCTGTGTGTGCCTTGCCATGAGTCCGTCAAGGGGTACAAGAGTGATCCAGGAGTGGATCACTTGACATCGGTCAATATTATCCTTAGTGACTAAAAGACTTGTAACATCCCAAAATTTCATTTTGGAATGTTATGAAATATAGCTATGCATCATCATCATTTTGTTGGAATGTAATGAATTTGTTGAAGTGCTTCTTTTAAAATTTTGAAAGGCCATTTCAATTTTCCCATGTATTTGTTTCACCTATTTGAAAACCTTGGAAATGTTCAAAGAAAGAGAGGAGTAACATGACACTCCATACCAGGGGCATCTTGTTGAAATATTTGAGCAATTAAACCAGGGGGTTATTTGAAAATTTATCTCACAAGGATTTAAAATCAATTAGGCATTTTCTGATAATAAATTTTTAAAAGATATTCAATATGACAGAGGAAAAATGTTCATTAAATAGCATTAATTCTCGTGATCATTTTGATATATATAATTCCTAAGTTTGGAATTGTTTTGAATGCATTAAAAGAGTTTTTACCGCGCTGGAAATAGAAAAGGAAAGTATTTAAAACGAACCGGGCCGGCCCACCGTCTTTAATTCCCGAAACCACTCCGGGTCGACCATCGACGCGCTAACCACGCCCCCACCCTCACTGATGCGCGGGACCCACCGTCCGACCGCGGCGTCAGCGCGGTCATCCCCTTCCCCACGCCCGACCGTCGTCGCCGGAGATCCCTCTCCGTGGATCTTGCCCCTCGTGCCCTCCCCGACCACCGCACCGCTCCTATATAAAGCCCCGACCTCTCCTCTCTTTGTTCCACCCCTAAAACCCCTTTTTCCCTCGCCGGAGCGCTGCACCAGACCTCGCCGGAGCGCTCCGCCAGACCTCACTGGAGTTCGGCACCCCAACCGAACGTCCCCGAGCTCGTGCACGTCACCACACTCACCCCCAGCCCCCTTCGACGCCACCAATCGACGCCGGAGCCTCGCCGCCACCGTTTGAAGCCTTCGGACGCCGCCCCGACCACCGCACCATCATACCCGAGCATCTCTGACCAACGGCCGCCGTTGACCTCGCCGGAGACCCCGACCCCCTCTCTGTAAGCCTCCACCTCCACCCGTAGCCGTCGGATCCGTAGTCAACGCGCGAGATTAGATCTGTTTAATAATCGAATCGGTACGCTTTAGTCGTCGGTCGTCCGCTCGTTAGCTCTCACGCGCACGCCCTCGCGGCCAATCACAACCTGACACGTAGACCCTGTCCGATAGATAGGAAGTTTTTCTTTTTCTTTTCTGTTTTAGAAAACAGAATGTATTCTGTTTTTGTTTTTATCATATCTTTTAAAATATTTGGAGTTTTTATTTGATTCTTTTTGCATTAGTTCACAAATTTGATGTAGTTTATGTTTGTATACTTAGATTTCAAATTTGAACTTTAAATTTTGAATCTAATCAAATTTGTTTAAATTACTAAAATCTGTATAACTAGAGTTTAAAAATATATGTTTTGAGTGAATCTTTTTGCCACTGTTTTGTATTAGTTAAACCTATCATTCTAAATAGTTTGAGAATTTTTAGGATAAATTTGGTTACTGTTTTTAACAAAAATAGAATCTGTTTAGTTCTTAATAGATTTTAATTAAATTGATTTTTATTTAATTTGAACCTGAATTAGTTTAACCTTGGTTTTTAGACTTCATTAGGTTCTGTTGATTCAACATTAGGTGTATTTTTTTTCTGTTAATAAAATATGTTTTTCAAATTGTTTTGTGCTCTAGTTTGAATAGGTTCATCTTGTTTTCACCATGTATATTGTTTAGAAAAAGTTTTGTAGTAATTCTTTTAGCACAATACTTTTATAATGAAATACTTTCTGTTTTGAAATAAAATTTTATATTTACTTTTCTATTATCTAAAATGTCTAGTTGTTCAAAAACCAATTTTTGACTTGTATGTCTTAGTAGAGATTTTTGACACCAAAATATTTATAGTCTTATACTTTAAGTGATTCTTCTTTTGATTGTGCTTTTATTTGTTGAATTAATTGTTTACCTTGCTGTTGAATGAATTGTATTGTGTTATTGCTTATGGTGTGCTCTTGTTTGATTCGTTAGATCATTCGGAGTGCGAAGCTTGTTATCTAGAGTCACTTGATTTCGAGGATCGTCAGCAAGGCAAGTCACTTTGACCATGTATACCTATGTTTTATTGCATTAGTTCTTCCATCTCCCCAATTGCATGCAAAGTAGGTAAATTGGAAACTTGGTTACTTGTTGTAGTATCATGTGGTAGGTACCCCTCAACCCTTTGACACATTGGCCCCGGGAAACGTTGATTTACATTTTGCTATGCTATTAGTAGACGGGGTTGGTTGTGTGATTCATGAGAGTTGTGAGTTAATAATTTCAAGACCTACATGATGATCAAGTCTTCAAGACTCCGAGTTTTCAACATACCTCTGGGTGGATGATGGTTGAACGGCGCCCTGGAGAAACCAGTGGTTAGCCTAGATGATGCTGGAGAAGTGCCAATATTCATGCGGAAAGGTCCACCCAGGCACAAAGAGATGGATGGATGCTTCAAGACCCAAGGCTTACCTGCACAGCCACAAGCCATTATGGGCTCTGGCTTGGTTGGATATCGTGGTGACCCTGGACAGGCGGTGCTACGAGATGTAGAAGAACGGTAGGAAAGGATGGGCACCGACAGAGTCTCGGGGAAACCCTTTAGAAGACCATGTTTTGGTCATCCGTTTCTCAAACACCATGAAGTGCGAGAAATCCAACGGAGGCGATCAAATCTTGTGGGGAACGTGTGCAAAACTTTGCAGAGTACCTGAACCTAATCGATTAGCCGTGTCCACGGTCATGGACAGTTTGAGCCAAAGGAACTGAAACTATCTGGAACTCTCAACACAATAAATTACATTGATGTGGGTATTTTAATGTCAACTTGGGTATGAGAATTGGTTGGTGGAACCATCTCATTAATCAACCAACATTATAGTAATTATGCTTTTGCCCTCTCTTGTTGTAGGAAAAATTTGGCTTTATGCAAAAACTTACTACCCCCACCTGCCATATATGCATATATACTAGATGATTACTTTACCCCCTCTTTTGTGACATTGCCGGCATATTCAATATGCTGACCTATATGGCTGCAACATATCATGTTGCAGAGTACTTTTCCGACCAGGAGTGAGGATACGCTCTACGCTCGGTGAGATGCCCTCGGAGTCAGATGGACTCAACTACCTATGGAGCTTCCGCAAGTTTTTAGTTTAGTTTATCTCATGAGTTGGCCTTCAGCCACTTTATTGTAATCCTTATTGTAATAAAGGACTCGATATGAGATTTTGATTAATTAATGTTGTGTGATTTCCCTTTGATATATACATTGATGTACCGTGTGTGTACCAGCATGATCTTGGGATGGTACAGAAACACCAGAGATTCGACCTTTCAGGTCGGGTCGCTACAAGACTTAGGAAATGTTTCTCGATTATGGAGGTGATAAAGGGTTCGTCGTAAAGAGTTACGTCGATGCAAGCTTTAACACTAATCTGGATGACTCTTAGTAGCAATCCGGATACGTATAGTGGAGCAGCCATTTGGAATAGTACCAAGTGGAGTGTGGTAGCAGTGTTTATAGTTTGACATAGAGATTTTCAAAGTACACACGGATCAGAATGTCGTAGACCCGTTGACTATAAGATCCCTCTCACATGAAAAGCATGGTCGAGCCCCAGAACTCATTGGGTGTTAGATTCATAACAATGCGAATCACATGGTGATGTGAACTAGATTGTTGACTCTAGTGCAACTGGGAGACTGTTGGAAATATACCCTAGAGGCAATAATAAATTAGTTTTTATCATATTTCCTTGTTAATGATAATTGTTTATTATCCATGCTATAATTGTATTGATCGAAGACTTAGATGCATGTGTGGATACATAGACAAAACCATGTCCCTAGTATGCCTCTAATAGACTAGCTTGTTAATCAAAGATGGTTAAGGTTTCCTAGCCATGGACATGAGATGTCATTTGATAACGGAATCACGTCATTAGGAGAATGATGTGATGGACAAGACCCAAACTACAAACGTAGCATATGATCGTGTCAGTTTATTGCTACTGTTTTCTGCATGTCAAGTATTTGTTCCTATGACCATGAGATCATGCAACTCACTCACACCAGAGGAGTACCTTGTGTGTATCAAATGTTGCAACGTAACTGGGTGACTATAAAGGTGCTCTACAGGTATCTCCGAGGGTGTCTGTTGGGTTGGCATGGATCAAGACTGGGATTTGTTACTCCGTGTGACGGAGAGGTATCTCAGGGCCCACTCGGTAATACAACATCACAATAAGACTTGCAAGCAATGTGACTAAGTGTTAGTCACAGGATCTTGTATTATGGAACGATTAAAGAGAACTGCCGGTAACGAGGTTGAACTAGGTATGGAGATACCGACGATCGAATCTCGGGCAAGTAACATACCGAAGAACAAAGGGAACATCATACGAGATTAACTGAATCCTTGACATAGAGGTTCGACCGATAAAGATCTTCGTAGAATATGTAGGAACCAATATGAGCATCCATGTCCCGCTATTGGTTATTTACCGTAGAGGTGTCTCGGTCATGTCTACATAGTTCTCGAACCCGCAGGGTCTGCACACTTAAGGTTTGGTGACGTTTTGGTAGTATAAAGTTATGTATGGTGGTGACCGAAGGTTGTTCGGAGTCCCGGATGAGATCTCGGACGTCAAGAGGAGCTCCGGAATGGTCCGGAGGTAAAGATTGATATATAGGAAGTCCTATTTTGGTCGCCGGAAAAGTTTCGAGCTCATCGGTAGTGTACCGGGGCACCATCGGGAGGGGTATTTCGACCCAAGAGGCTACATGGGCTGTGGGAGGATGAATACCAGTCCTTATTGGGTTGGAGGAAGTCCCACAAAGGGCCCATACGGCTGGGAAGAAAAAGGAAAAAGGTGGAAAAAGGCAAAAAGGGCTAAATTAGGAAGGAGTCCTAATCCTACTAGGAGTGGAGGAGGAGGACTCCTCCCTCCTGGTTCGGCCGACCCAAGGGCTGGATCCTTGGGAGCCAAGCCTCCTCCTCCTTCATCCTATATACACTAGAGGGTTTTAGGGTTTTGGCACAAGATTTTCAGCCACGTGCTACACGTTCCTCTAGTGCATAGTTTCTCCTTTAGATCGGATTTCTGCAGTGCTTAGGCGAAGCCCTGTCGGAATAGTTCCACCACCATCGCCGGAGCGCCGTCACACTGCCAGAGAACTCTTCTACTTCTCCGCTCCCTCTTGCTGGATCAAGAAGGCGGAGATCGTCATCGAGTTGTACGTGTGCTGAACGCGGAGGTGTCATCCGTTTGGCGCTAGATCGGAAGGACCGTGATCAAGATTGCGAGACGGATCGTGATGAGATCGCGGGACGGATCATGATGAGTTCGCGGGACGGATCGTGATTGGATCGCGGGACGCTCGGCGATTTGGATCGCGAAGACGTTCGACTACACCAACCGCGTTTCTTAACGCTTCCCGCTTAGCAATCTATAAGGGTATGTAGATCCACTCTTCCTCTCGTAGATGCTCATCACCATGGATAGATCTTGCGTGTGCGTAGGAATTTTTTTATTTCCCATGCAACATTCCCCATCATGGCATGGATATAGAGTTAAACTTATCGGAGATAGGTATGGTGTCGTCCACTGGAAACCGTCCGAGAAGACGAATGAAGGGAACAAGAGCCTTTCTCCTTCGTCGGGGCTCATCTTTCCAGCAAAGAAAGCTAACAACATGAAAATGGTTCTCTCTAGCATTTGCTCAACAAATACTATATTTGATCTGCTCTAATTGATGCAATGGACTTTGTAGCTTGGGATATTTTGAGAGGCGAGAGCAGATGTTGTGTTGTCTAGTGACCAGTGTCTGAGTCTATGAGCCTAGAGCTCGGCCGGGGGAATTTATAGAGGGAGAAACGAGGGTTGAGGAGAGGTGTGTGGTAGCTCTCCTTAACTACCGGCAGTCAGTGGTGGAGCTTCACGGAGGCCAAAGGGAGCAAGTGCCCCTACTTTAGGAAAACTCTTTAGTGTACCCTTAATTATTAGGTTTGAATATTCAAGATTTCTCGGAGTTCATGCATAACTTGTCTTATTTTCTTCCTCAACTCTGATTAGCCTCCTCAACAATCTTCATCAAGCTTCGTTGGCAGTAGTAATGTAGACATAAGTGGGGGCTTAATAATTCATCATGTGAGGGAGACAAAGCGATGTGTGTGTCGCGCAGTGAATCGTCATCTACCAGTAAGTAACAATGATCGATTCGTGCGTCTTAGCTTTCTCTGGGATCAGTATGTCTGCCAAGCTTTCCCCGGCTAATTGTGTGCTAGTTTGGATAATGGAAAAATTCTTGCTAAATCTAAGTCAACTGAGACATGGTCGGTGCTCTATTCGCGACATCTTACATTGAGGTCTGTGCAAAAAAAAATAGTTTTTCTTCTTTTATTCTTACTTATTACTTTCTCCGTCCGGTTTATTAGGTTTGAGCCAAAGCAGCAAAACCAAGAGGCGTTCGATTTATTTTGCTATAACTGCACGTTGTCCCTCGAAACCCGGTGAGCAGCTTCACTTCTCACATTGCTCTCTCTCTCCGACGCCTGCATGCACCAAGCACTGCCCAATACCATTCCACGCAAGCAAGCATGCATGCATGCCTGGTGCAATTGTTGTGGCATTAAAGCTCCTGTTTTTTATAGATGAGGGATATTATAAATCGGGACCACACTCGGTGGCTTAGGGATCCAATAAATCCGGACGAAGAGAGTATGTTACTTGATTAGGACTTGGCTAGGTTTCAATCAACTAAGAACTAGCCATGTCCTAACGGAAAACAAAACGGAAGCAGGGTAAAATGATCGAGCGAGAGGTCTTAAATGACATGCTTTTACTACATAGTGTAAGTATGTCCACTAAGAACACGATTTTATGACATGCTTTTACTACGTAGTGTAAGTATGTCCACTAAGAGCATGATTTTTTGTTCATACGCTAGGTGTGTGTTGTAATGATTAAAACCTTCCTTTTAATCAATGAAATACGGCAAGCTTTTGCCCATGTTTAACAAATTAAATAAGTATGTGTTGATCTTCTCAGATTAACATCAGAGCGACGTCTTTTGGCGACAAGGACGCACGCACTCACCGATGGACGGCGGGGTGGAAGAGGCCATCAATGCATGTGGCAAATACTGTGAAATTCATGTGCACTTGTAACTTTTTCACCGACGCAGATGGCCGCACTGGTATTACATATTCGAGATATGTATGTGGCACACCACATCTTTTTCGCAAAACTACCGAACAACCCAGACACCCTTCGATCGGGATCGTGCAATCACATGCGTCCGAGGCTTTTAGCCTAATTAGCGTTGGAGGCGGTCCGCGCTTGCTCGCCCGTGATTTTAGTTGAAGGTTGCCTGATTTTTTGGGAAGTAATGATAGCTCGTAATTAGTGTTAGTTATCTATTTCGGTTTTTGTGGAAGTGAGGATGGCTCGGTCTACATGCAGTTTCTTAGCATAGTTAACGCCATTTACTCATCTCAATTTTTTAGAAAGTGACATGACTCGATTAGCAGACAATTTTCCTGTGTAATTAGTGTAAAAAGTATCTCCACGGGAGGAATCGAACTCCGACCGTCTAGTAAATGGACAAGCAAATTGACCGATCCATCTACAAACTACTAGTTGTAGTTGAGGTTGAAGACAATACACTTCTTAATATGTTTTGGTTGTACTAATAGTATGGTAACTTTGACTCACGGAACATAGTTTTTGAATACATATCCTAGTAATTTCTATGTAAACAACACGGTAATTTATCCACAACAGACCTGATACTTCTATACAAACACCATGATAACTTTGTTTTCGCGAACAAAAGTTGCTGACAACCATACCCTCAGTAACTTATGTGTAAATACCATGATAATTTACGTTCCACATACTTGATAACGTACGTACAAGCATCACGATAACTTTGACCCCGAGTGGGGACTACTGAAAACGCACTCCTGGTAATTTTTGTGTACATAATGTGCTAATATAAGCACCGCATAACCGATAACTTACATACAAATGATCATGGTAACTTTTTGACCCGGATTTTTAATTCAATATCATAATCTCACTAATTTATGTGTAAACAATATAGTAATATACGCCCCGTGTACCGATAAGTTACATACAACCATGCTAACATTACCAAGGAAAAAAACTTGTTCAAAAATACAATCCTTCGGTAATTTATGCGAAAAATAGCATGATAATGTACAAATCACATACATGATAACTTACGTATAAACACCGCGGTCCATTTTCAAGAAGGAAAAGGTTGTGGAAAAACATACATCCGGTAACTTGTGTGTAAATATCATGATAATACACAAATTGTAGATTTAATAACTTGGATATAAACACCGCGGTAACATTGACCAAAGGGGACAAAAGTGGTTGAAAAATCACCCCAGTAACTCATGTGCAAACATTGTGGTAATATATGAACGGATACTTGATAACTTATGTATAAACACTGCGGTAACTTTTAAGCTTGGAAGAAAAAGAGTTGGTGAAAAAATTACCCCGACAACTTATGTGTAAATAGCATGGAATATACAAACTGAAAACTTGATAACTTTTGTGCAAACATCGTGGTTGCTTTTGACCTAGGGAGAAAAAAATGTTGGAAAAAGATTACCCCGCTAAGTTATGGTAAATAAGATGGTAATATATGAACCGTATACTTGTCATGCCACCAGCCTTTTAGTATTACCCCCTTTTTGTATTATGGTAAATAAGATGGTAATATAAGTGGGAACCATATATGTTTTGTATTACCCCCTTTGAAACAGGAGATCTAGTATTTTGTCACCCTCTTTTTGTATGCCACCAGCCTTCCTTTCAAAATAATGTTCCCACTAATCTACACCCAAAACATCATGGTAATTTTCACCTAGTGGAAGGGGGAATTTGTTCAAGCATACCCCTAATAACTTCTATGCAAAGTCACCATGCTGGATATGTTAAAGTTACCATACTTCTCACGCCATAGTTACCAACCTTCTCATGATATAGTACCAACCTTATCATATCATTTTTTTATTACCAGAGTGCTAATGTTGAAGTTATCGGGATGCACATGTCATAGTTATCATGCTGCTCATGCCAAAGTTATCAAGCCTAGAAGTAACTTTTTTGTTGACATGGTAGAAATAAGGGTTCAAATTCCCTTGTTTACATAGTACAAACAATAATTTAAGGGGGTTGAGTAGCGTATTGGTCTTATTATCTACTCAATAGACATGGGTTCAAATTCCCTTTCAAGCACTTTATTTATTTGTTCTTCCCCACCTAGACACTGACGGAGCCTTGTATGGGCCAAAGGGGGGCCATGACCCCCCCCCCCCCCCCCCCCTTCCAAATTTGAAAAAAAATAGTAGGATTCAACCCATGCCAAAAATAACCAGCCCAACCAACGACACATCTCCTTGTCGTTATCGCGTACGCACCGGCCGCTCTCCTAAGCTACTGGTCTCGTCTTCCCCAAATCGCTAGGTCTTGGAGCTGGCCGCCACCGTCCGCCGTCCGCCGACCCGTGCCGTGCCCGTGCTCCACCATCGCCATCACCCTCCTCCCCTCCGCCCTCCGGGCCGCGGCGCTGACGCCAGCTGCCTGCTGCCCGCTTGGCCTCATGGTTTGGTTGCTGGATGCTGGGCTGCTGGCCACTGCTTCCTGAGCGCCGGCTACCTGCTGGCCGGCTGGCCGGTGGCCACTTCCTCCTAACTTCCTGAGTGTCGGCTGCCTGCCGCAAAACTAGGTATGTTTCGTGAAAAAATTCAGTGTGACTTGCATAAATTCAGTGTTGTTCAGTGATTTGCATAAATTCAGTGATGTTCAATGTTCAGAGATTTGTTGTCTGAATTTTATCTCAGGTAGCTGCAGGTTACAATGGTCAAACAACAAACAATGACTTCCTTTTTCAAAAGTAAGAGAGCTCAGGAAAATGTTGAACAAGAACCATCAGCTCACACCACCACTCCCAGTTCTCTAGCACCGGTGGAATTGATGGAAGATGAACTGGAAGATGATGAGTTTGAAAATGTAGATTGGAGCCAATATGAAGAAGAACCGGAACAGGGCCAAGACCAAGAAGAACCTATTATTTTTCGAGGCATTGAATTCTCGCAGCAAGATCCTTCATTACGCCCACAAATTTGGCAGTACCCCCCAAACCAGAGAGATGAAGTGAGGCGAGCATACTTGAGGTTGGGCCCAATGCAACCAAAATTAAAGAAGAAGAAGTATAGAGCTTCTGCTTGTGGATTGCAAGGCCGTAAACGAAGATTTCAGTATGACTATTTCCGCAGTTTTCCATCATGGTTGGAATATTCAGTGGACAACCATCGTGCATATTGTCTACATTGTTATGTCTTCAGCAAAAATAGGAAGAGAAGAAGTGGCTATGATGTCTTCACAACACAAGGTTTCAATACATGGAAGAAAGTTCATGATGGAAAGAATTGTTCATTCTTAATCCATGAAGGATCCGATCCATGCTCGCAACACAACAATGCAATGAGAGACTGTCAAGCTTTATTGAATCAACCAAACCATTTAGCAAATGAAGAGAAAGAAAAGGACCGCCTACGGTTGAGAACAACAACTGCAGTTGTTAAATGGCTCACATTTCAGTCTTGCGCATTAAGAGGCCATGATGAGAGGCCAGAGTCAAGAAACCGAGGAAACTTCCTTGAGATGGTAAAGCTTCTTGCAGAATTTTGTCCTTCCATTGCAGATGTAGTTCTAGAAAATGCTCCTAAAGTTTGCAAGTACACATCACATGATATTCAAAATGAAATCTTGAGCATTTATGCCATGAAAGTTAGGGAGCATATCCGAGCAGAAATTGGTGACTCTAAGTACTCTATTCTTGTGGATGAAACTTGTGACATTGCAAAACGAGAGCAAATGGCAATAGTTCTCAGATTTGTTGATAAAGATGGTTATTCACAGGAAAGGTTCTTTCATCTCGTACATGTAGACAACACGAAGTCACTAACACTAAAGAGGGAGTTGTGTTTTGTATTACATAAGCACGGATTTGATGTACAAAATCTTCGAGGTCAAGGGTATGACGGGGCTAGCAACATGAAAGGGGAGCTGAATGGATTGCAGGCACTTTTCTTGAAAGATTGTTCATATGCATATTATGTTCATTGTTATGCCCATCGTTTGCAACTTTCCCTTGTTGCTGCAGCTCGAGATGTGGTTCCTGTTAGCCAATTTTTTCAGAAACTTCTCTTTGTTATAAACACAGTTGACTCTTCTTCGAAACGTCATGATGAGATCCATGATGCCCAAGTGGTTGAGAGAGCACGTTTGATAGCTATTGATCAAATTGAAACAGGTCAAGGCTTGAATCAAATACGCTCGTTGAAGCGCCCAGGAGAGACAAGATGGGGTTCACATCTAGGTTCGATTGCTAGTCTTATGCATATGTTTAATGTGGTAAAAGTTGTTCTAGAAAATTTAGCCGCCGATTCATCAGCGGGAGCAAACCGAGCTGATGAGGATACTGCTTTCACCTATTTGTTCTCCTTTGAGTTTGTTTTCATGCTATGTATGATAAGATAAATGCTGGAAACAAGTGAAGATCTTGGGAAGGCTTTACAGAAAAAGGCACAAGACATAGTAAATGATGTTCGCTTAGTGAAATCAACAAAAGTGCTCCGAGAACAGATGAAGGATGAGAATTGTTCTTTTTGAGAGTTATTGAATTCTGTGCAGAGCATGACATTGATGTCCCAAACATGGAGGAGACATACATTCTGCGTGGTGGACGTGCTCGTCGTCAACCTGATCATTTCACTAATGAACGTTATTTTCGAGTGGAGATATATCGAGCATCCATTGACAGCCAACTGACCGAGTTGAATCTCAAGTTCAATGAGAAAGTAATGGACCTTCTGAACATTAGTGTTACACTAATACCAAGAAATGGATTCAGATCTTTCAATGCTAAAGAAATATGCTCAATAGTCGAGAAGTATTATCCAGCTGATTTTAATCAACAAGAGAGGTATGCATTGGAACTTCAACTAAATCGCTTTGTTATAGATGCTAATAGCAATGAGGACTTGAAGATGCCTACAACTATATCTGCACTATGTCGATGCCTTGTTGAGACAGGAAGGCATAAAATTTATAATTGGATCGATATATTACTTCGATTGCTTGTTACCCTTCCAGTTTCAACAGCAAATGCCGAGCGTGGCTTTTCTAGTTTGAAAATTATCAAGTCAAGGCTGCGCAATAGAATGGAAGATGAATTTCTTGCGGATAGCTTGCTACTACAAGTAGAACGAGAAATTGCAGCAAAAATAAGTTACGATGACATAATTGTTGAATTCAAAGCTAAGAAGGCCAGAAGAGCATATTTATAGTTGTTGGTCATAGTTTGTCGTTTTTTGGCCATTCTGGAGTATTGTACTGATGTAGCTAAGCAACACTTCTTTTGGTGTCATTATGGTCTTATGGAGCACTCTTTAATTGTCCACAATACCAGGTATGTTGGTGTTACCATGTATTTGTGTGAACAAGCAATATGGATATATGTATATAAGATGTATATCTCATTCCAGTATATGTTGTGAACATGTGCGATGTGTCTTTTTTTGTGCACATTTTGCATTTAGTTTGATATTGCCCCCCCCCCCCCCTTGTTGCTCGTCACGCTCCGTCACTGCACCTAGACTAACTGGTATCTACCCAATAGACGTGGGTAGCGGTGGAACGAGGCCATCTGGATGATCGTTTGGTATTTTTGCAAACTGTCACACATGTGCCAGGCATCACGGTCCTATTTATGGGGTAGCGATCGAACGAGTCCATCTGGATGATGGTTCGGTATTTTTGCAAACCACCGCACATGTGTCAGTCATCACAATCCTATATAAATACCCTGTTGGAGTATAATGCATTTTAAATCTAGTACTACCTCCGATCCCTTTTAATTGTCATCGGAGGTAGTAATATATTTGACATTTTGGATGTAAGATAGGCACTTAGAAACGTACGATTGTTATTAAAAAGGATTTCCGTTATATTTAATTGCCATTACAGAGATTAACAACCCAGTATGAACTAGTTACTGTTGATATGATTCTCCTAGTAGTTTGATCAGATCGTATGTAGGAGTATGTGCAATCTGAAAGCTGGATAAGATGGGAGCTATGCGGACCTGGCTGTCAGGCTGACACACCCTGCATTGATCTGATCCCGGTGCAAGTGGGGAATCTTTTATCCACAGGAGAGGCTTATCAGATCTGTTCCGATTCTGAATATAAAAAATTCCGATATGTTAAGAGGTGTTATATTATATGAGAGCAAAGCCAGCTTAGGAAAAGAACTACAGAAAGTTCATTGCTGGCTTGACAAGAAACCTCTAGGAGAGAACAATGCCTGTTTTGTTTTGTGATGGCCATTTCTTCAGCAAAGTCAATTCAGAATTCAGATACATCCTTAGAATGAACGTTTGAGGGCAGACTAAAAGAAGTAAATTCTAGGCTGAGAAGAGCCAATTTTCCTGCTGGACGTTTTTTTTTTAGTTTTCTCTGAAAGAAAAAAAAACTATCATAGGCCTGCACAGGACATTCTAAAGCAGTTTCTGGGTCAGAGCTTCATGGATCAACATAATCTTTTCTGCATTCGGAGTGTCCAAAAGCTACAGTTTTGTTGCGCATTCTTTTGGATGAGGATCTTCTCTCCTTCACCTGCCAGCAACATACAAAATCTGTTCTTTTGGAGAGATTTCTATTCTTTTCCTACTTCATGTGCCATGTGGTATTTCCCGCCTTTCCGTTCCTGGAACCTCACCTTGATGCAATGTTTTAAATATAGTTAAAAACAGTTCTTCTCATATCAACTCGCTTATTATGGCAATGGCTCAAGCTAACTAGGTATAGATAATTTGATTAGTTTGGCAATAGGCGTAACTGTTCAAATAACACTGGAATTCATGGTCTTCTCAAAGAGGGAGAAAAATAGGTGCTCCCAGTTTCATATCTATCTTTTCGCGAGGAATTGCCAAAAGAAAAACAAATCCTTCTCAAAGAAAGATGAAAGCTTTACCATGGAGCTACAGAAACTATATCACATTTGTGAATCATCAGATCAATCATACATTAGATGCGCATTTAATTTTTCAAAAAGAATGGGCCACCAAACAAACAAAATATGTGCAACTTGAACTTAACTGAAAAACAATTAGGTGACTGAAAGCATATAATCTAACTTATTTCCAACAAAAATACAGACTTGAGATGTCAGACATGTACTGATGTACATTATCCAAAGATTCTCCAAAGTCATGATCAGTTTAGCTTATTGACAAGTGCACATGCCAGCTTATTATTTTTAGGGGAAGTACACATGCCAGCTTATTATTTTCAGGGGAAGTACACATGCCAGCTTATTATTTTTAGGGCAAGTACACATGCCAGCTGAATCCAAATGCTATATATATGTAGGGAATCGGTCTTGGGCCAGCCTTACAACTGACCCCACTAAAGATCCCAAGGCCTCAATTATTCACAAAAACAATGAGCAAATTATCGCTGTAACCTCATAAGGATGAATACGGCGTGTTCACGTCTTCTGAAGCATTCTTGTAAGATATTCCACTGCCAAATTATCTATCTGTTCTTACTTTTTTTAGATGATAATGATTGATGTGTTCTTACTAACTGGATCATGATCCAGATCAAACAGGGTGGGTTGAGTCTGCACCTTGTCATTAATGGCATGGCCAAGGATAATTGACCAGTGATAACTAATCTAAATTGCAATTGTTTTTACCAACACAGTCCATAAGCTAGTCGCTAGATGAAGATGAGTAGAACCGTATCCATGCAACCCAAATGAGATAAGAGTAGACAAGTGGCAGTATACTAACCTATTAGCAATGTCAACTTCAGGAAAGCATCCTCACAACTAAACTACAGTATGAAAATAAGGAAAGCATCCTCGCAACTGTAACTACAGTATCAAGATAAATACAACAACAACAACAACAACAACAAAGCCTTTAATCCCAAACAAGTTGGGGTAGGCTAGAGGTGAAACCCATAAGATCCCGCGACCAACTCATGGTTCTGGCACATGGATAGCAAGCTTCCACGCACCCCTGTCCATGGCTAGTTCTTTGGTGATGCTCCAGTCCTTCAGATCTCTCTTTACAGACTCTTCCCATGTCAAGTTCGGTCTACCCCGGCCTCTTCTGACATTATCAGCATGCTTAAGCCGTCCGCTGTGCACTGGGGCTTCTGGAGGCCTGCGCTGAATATGCCCAAACCATCTCAGACGATGTTGGACAAGCTTCTCTTCAATTGGCGCTACCCCAACTTTATCCCGTATATCATCATTCCGGATGCGGTCCTTCCTTGTGTGACCACACATCCATCTCAACATGCGCATCTCCGCCACACCTAACTGTTGCACATGTCGCCTTTTAGTCGGCCAACACTCAGCGCCATACAACATTGCGGGTCGAACTGCCGTCCTATAGAACTTGCCTTTTAGCTTTTGTGGCACCCTCTTGTCACAAAGAATGCCAGAAGCTTGGCGCCACTTCATCCATCCGGCTTTAATTCGATGGTTCACATCTTCATCGATATCCCCATCCTTCTGCAACATTGACCCCAAATATCGAAAGGTGTCCTTCTGAGGCACCACTTGCCCATCAAGGCTAACATCCTCCCCCTCCTCGTTCCTAGTAGTACTGAAAGCGCACCTCATGTACTCGGTTTTAGTCCTACTAAGTCTAAAACCTTTCGATTCCAAGGTTTGCCTCCACAGTATCAAGATAAATACGCAAATCAAAATCAGGTGGCAGCTGTTCCCCTGCACGGACTTGCCAGTCAGCATCAGATTAGTCCTTTTCATTTCTTAATCCCAGATGGATAACATGTACCTGGAAGATGAATCTTTCTGGTCTCTTTTAATGCTACCTCATGCATGCTTCCTTCTGTGAAACTGCTGTGAAGTTTGGACCAGATCTCCTGGAAGCATAAGAGAAATTGTGAAGATATTATTTTCACCCATGCAGTGATTCAATGATTCAATCTGAATCTGAAGCTCCCGTGCAGACAGAAATGCATTGGTAATGTCACTGGAAAGAGGAAACCAACACCACATGTGGTTTCTCGGCTGCAAGGTCTTACTTGATGTAGTGTGGCTAAGAAAAATTAGAGGCAGCAAATGGTAAAATGCAGATTGCCTTTTAAAGACATCTCAATTGGCAGAAGCAAAACTAAAAATTGGTAGGGGCAAACAAATCAGCTTCGCATTATAAAAACAGCTTATATGAGGGTTAGATCACAACATTGTGTCATTAGGGAGGGGAGCAATGTGAAAATGTACTAATTTGATATGATTTTGTTATAACCAAACCAAATGTCACCACTGTACAAAGAGCTAACGCAACAGACAACAAGCAGAGACTAATTACACAGAACAGAAGTTAAAGCAGCTAAGTGACCCATGCTTGCACCAGCAAGCAGATACCCAAGTAGAACTCCTAGAAGCCATTCATCTCCAGAAGGTATGTGCGCCTCTTCATCAGCGCCTTCGCAGCAAATTTGAATGGCCCATCAAATGCTCCAGAGATGAACGCGTCCGTTTCCTTGCGGCTGATATGGCCGTCATTGCTTCCCTCGGTCGAGGGCTTGATAACAACTAGTGTGGCACCCTGCAGTGCGACTCCTCCGGGCAGCTCAAGATATGGAGAGTATTTCAGCTTCATGTTGCAGGCTGGGACCTGGGTTCTGTTGGAGCATGCTGAGGCCGACAACTGGTTCTCCCTGAACTCTTTCAGCTGCTCTGCTCCCATGGTCAGCGTGCCCTGGCCATCGGCATCCGTCAGCACCAAGCTCACAAGTGTGGGGTGGTCCTTGATGATCGACCGGAGAAGATAATGCCTCGTCGATGCTGCGATGAGGGAGCTGATCGTCCACACGACCCGTAGCTTGAGCCCGCCATTGGTATAGAAAGACTCTGGCATGCTCCCATTGTCCTCCGAAGACGGCTCATGCTCTGCGCCAACAGGCTTGCGGTCAACCCTGGTGCCCCCAAGGATCACACAGTTCTGAAGCGTGCTCCCGTACTCTGCCCGCCATTTGAGGAGCACGCCATCCTCGGTCCCAACATCTCCGGAAGGGAGCTCAATATGAAGGTTCCGTACGTGCGTGAAGTTCCGGAGCACCTGCGCCGGCGAGTGGTGCGCGAGCTGCGGGAAGAGCGGCCGCCCCGCGCCGTTGGGGCCGCGCGCGTTGTGGAAAGGCTTGATGATTGTGAAGAGCATCAGCTTGAGGAAGTGCGAGAGGATGTTCCGGGGCTTGGTCGAGGACAGGTTGAGGGAGTCCTCGGCGTCGCCGTCGACCGCCACGACGCGGTCAATCTTGACGCAGACGTCGTGGACGTGGGGCACGAGCCCGTTGAAGCGCTTGGACGCGGCGGAGCAGCGGCCGAGCGACCGGACGTCCTCCACCTTGTTGAGGATCAGCAGGACGAGCGAATCCGGCAGGCAGTCGAACAGGTCGAGCTCGAAGTCGAGCACCGGGTCCGCGTGGATTCGGGCCTTGGGAAGCATCGCGCCGCCGGAAGGTCACGCCTTCTGCGCCACCACCCACCCAGCGGAACAAACGGCACCAAGATTGCTGGAAATGCCAAGAACAGGCTGCTCGACCTTGGCCCCTCGGATGGCTCGCGCAATGGCAGAAACGGCCCGCCAAATCGACGCGACTGCCTGAAGGAAAGGAGAAGAGGAACAGCTCAGAACACGGACGGGAAACATTAGAAACATGGATGAAACATCAAGGGATTGAAGCAGTATAATCAAAGGGAAACTCAAGTGAAGAACCGAGCGAGCGGAATCCACCAATCTTTGACATACCTCAGCCGCCGGTCGCCACCGCCGCCGCAGACGCGCGCGGACCAACCAGCACCAGCCCAGGCGAGCAAATCGGGCGCGGAGCCGACCTTGAGACCCGCCCACTCCGCCGGAGCACGGCCGGATCCGACGCCGGCGAGCACCAGGGAGGCCAGGGAACAATCCCAAAACCCGCCGCAATTCCCCGCCCAGCCGACCGCGGCGCAGCCCCTCCGGCGAGCCGACGCACCCCGGGGCGCCGATCCGGCGGGCTCCCGGCGCCAATCCGGCGAGACTGCTAGCTAGGGTTTATCGTAGGCGAGAGATTGGGGATATTTTTCTCCTCTGCCCCCGGCGGCAGTTTTTTTCTGGCTCGTGCGGTCGCAGAGGAACGACGAGTGCTTCTGCTCTCCCTCCGGCACCACTCGACGGAGGGCGGCTTTTAATATCGACCCCGAGGACGGAGGCGGTGGCGCCGTCAACAGGTAACGGCTCCCCGCAGTTAAGCGGTGGTGGCGCGCCGTTAGTTAATGTAGGTAACGGCGGGGAGAGCCGTTATTCCCGGTCCACGTCAGCGTGAGAGTTGGCGATGTGTGGTGCGACAAAGCACTGACAAAAGAATTTCAGAGAAATATAAACGCAGGCACTTCTCCAGTTGCACAGAGAAACATTCGACGTCACCGTAAGCGCATCAGGCCCCAATGAGCCTTCTTAACGGCCCGCGCAAAAAAAAAATCGTCCAGTCACGCCTTCAAAAATTGAGACCGACGGACTTAGCCCGAACTCAATGTGCTGGGACGACCGGGTGCGTCGGGGGAAAGGAAATCGACGCGTAAACAAACCGTACTAGATTGTCTCCTGTGGGCCCATGAAGTCAGCGATTGTCGTTTTTCATCCTCGTAGCCTCGCCTCGGCTCCCGCGTGATTCAATGTCGTCGTCGTTTTCAGCCTTCCATTGATGGCGAGCCATCGCCGCGCGTCCCCGCCCGTCCTTTCCCGCCACGCGTCTACACTGCTCTCGCCCTTTGGCCGCTATAAAAAGCCGACATTCGCCGCCGCTCGCCGCACACCCGTCATCTCTTCGCTCTAGCGCCGACCATCTCCTTCTCGCCCAAAAACCCGAGGGAAACACCATGGCGGAGAGGTTTCCCGGGCTGTCGCCGGCCCCCGTTGGCTGCACAAATGGGAAGCTCGCCTGCTGTAGGAGGCGAACTACCCGCCGCCACCCGATATGCGCGTGTCAGGTGCATGGCGGCTGAGCGTCGGCGGCGTCCTCGTGCCTCCACCGCGGACCGCCCCGCCGAGATCGAGGCGAGTTGGGCCGCCTTGCCGGAAGAGGCGCGCGAACAACCATGGTACGCGGCAGACAACCACGCGTTGTGGACCGCGTACTTCCAGCGCTGCCATGCCGAGCAGCTGGCGTCTACCAACGGCGGCCCGACACTAAGGATGCAACACAACTCGGAGGGTCGCCGTCAATGGTGGGGAGCGCCCGAGCAAACTCTCTCCGCCATCCTCGAGCACATGAGGAAGGCAAAGCCAAGGCTGGAGTACCCCGCGCCGTCCTCGCCACCACAGGAGCTCCTGGTTGCCGAGGCGCATGGACCCATCGTCCTCTAGCTCCTGCTCCTCTGGGTCGGCGGTGCCACTCGTCCCCGTCAAGCCCGAGCCGCAGGAGACGTCGCTCCGCCGGCGTAGTCACGGCGGCAACCTCATCATAAACGAGGGCCGCCGCGTCCCCTCCCCTCCCCGCGGCCACATTTGCATGGTTAAACCGAAGAAGGAGCCGGCAACCATGGTGAAGCAGGAGCACGAGGCCATGGCCGCCGACCTCAAAGCGGCCTCGCGTGGTTGAAAGCAGACTACATGGCGCAGGAGATGGAGCCCCAGCCTCGTGCTCTGAAAGAAATCGCCGAGCGGCGATGCGGCCGCGACGAGAGCGACGTCATCGTGCTCTCCAACAACGACAAGGAGGTCACTGCGTCGATCCGTGGCGCCGATCCAAGGCAGGGCTGCAGCCAGGACGCCTTGAAGGACGGGCGTCGAGCGACAGCGACGACGACGGCGGCGACGGCGATGACTACACCGTCTTCTACAACCTCCTCGGCATGAACTAAGCGTAGTTTTTTTTTTATGTTTTTATCCATGTTCTTTATTTTAGTTTGCCAAAATATCAATGAAATAGCCTATATTTCGTCCAAATTGGCTAAATTTCGACTAGTTTCGATGTTTTTTTAGGATCGATGCCGTCGCGGAATCAGTTCCCTCAGATCAAAAATTTCGCAAGCGACGTCTCAAAAGACGCTATTTTCCGTCGAAAAACGTCCTTTGGACCGAACGGCTGGAGATTCTCTAAACGCCGTGCACATACCTTATACATAGGATCACCTTTGAATGGTCGATCCGATACATTATTACCGCATTCTGGCCTCTCAAGCTATTTTGGACCGGCAGCATACAATCACCCATGCATCATCATCATTATGTATCGGATCTATCGGATCGTGAGATTTTCAACCCTGACTGACATGCGAAGGAGCTGAACTTCCGCGACAACTTCTTGACAATATTAGCGCATAGATGTCACTGTTTGATCCTCGGCGTCACACGCAAAAACTTTGAATTGGCCTCCTCGTGCATCTCCCCGACCCACATAGCCCGGGCAAGGCCTAGGATCAACATCCACATAATGCTTGAACAAATCTTTTTGTTGACTTGGAGTACAGAAATAGTTGGGTTGATTCGTGCCATTTGATGGTCCGACACTCCGACGGCAAGGTAGTAGGACGAAGGCGGAAGGAGTCGTGACACATAAGACGCAGCACGCAACAGCCAATCCTAACCGGAGAGGATGACCGAGTGTGAACCCGACGGTCCAAACGAATATGGGCACGGAAAAGACACGCGCCAGCAACATGCCAGGCCGGTCGAAACCAATGGAAACACGCGCACGGGAGCCGTCGCGACCGTTGTTTTCTCCCCCGGCCGTGACAGCGAGGTGGATTCCGTTCCACCGCGCACGACCCTGAAGCCGACGCATGGTTTTTCTAGCGAATCCAGTGAGGTGCGCGGCAGATCTAGTAGTGAGGTGCGCATTCCTTATTTTATCTCTGTGTGGTCCGTATATACATATCGGTGCGGTGTAGTACGTCGATGGTGTGTCGTGTACCGGGATGTCACGTTGCGTCGGCACGTTGCTGTGGCAACGGACAAAAGCTGTGGCAACGGTAGTGTTGCATGTAGCTTTGGGATTCTCGTGGTGGTGTGCAGAGGAGTGGTTGGAGAACGAGTGCACTTGGCGCGGACGTACCATGTGGGCATGTGCATGTACGCACGAACCACTCCCATTTGACGACATGTTGGTTCTCCTGCCGAGCTTCTGAAATTACTCTACTTACGATTGTAATGCGTGTGTAACTAGAAAGTGCCTTTTCTACTCGCCGACCTAAAATGCACCTTTGATGAACGGTAAAATCCATTTTTTTTCATACGAAATCTTAATGCAATGGCCAACTTAGAGCATTTCTCACCGATTCCTTATCCGATGTCATTGGAGGATAAATTGAATTTTACTTCCTTATGCCGCATCCAGCCGACCCCCTAAACCGTTGAGAGCATAAATTTTATTCCAACCCGCATCCAAGGAGTAAATATACTCCATCGAAACGAGTCGGGGTAAAATTTATGCTGCTCGTCGTCCATGGCTCCCCCTCCCCCTGTCAGCACCACTCCCTCCCTCGCCACAACCCATTGTCGCATCCCATCCAAGGCAAGTAGCTCGCGGCCCCAGCCGCCGAAATCCGAAGGGATAGCAGGCTCCACCCGGGACACCGCGAGCAACAGTCCGTTTCCGTCGACCCCGCGCAACGGGGCCACGACCGGCAGTCCGTCTCCCGAACGACACGCAGCAACAACGTCCCCTTCTTCTCCCCCTGGCCACGCAACAGCAACCCTAGTCGCTGCCTCCGTCCCTCTGCAATCATCAGTAGCAACCATCAACAATTGCACTGTTGGAAATATGACCTAGAGGCAATAATAAAATGGTTATTATTATATTTCCTTGTTCATGATAATTGTCTATTGTTCATGCTATAATTGTGTTAACCGGAAACCGTAATACATGTGTGAATACATAGACCACAACATGTCCCTAGTAAGCCTCTAGTTGGCTAGCTCGTTGATCAATAGATGGTCACGGTTTCATGACCATGGACATTGGATGTCATTGATAACGGGATCACATCATTAGGAGAATGATGTGATGGACAAGACCCAATCCTAAGCATAGCACAAGATCATGTAGTTCGTCTGCTAAAGCTTTTCCGATGTCAAGTATCGTTTTCTTAGACCATGAGATTGTGCAACTCCCGGATACCGTAGGAATGCTTTGGGTGTGCCAAACGTCACAACGTAACTGGGTGGGTATAAAGGTACACTACGGGTATCTCCGAAAGTGTCTGTTGGGTTGGGATGAATCGAGACTGGGATTTGTCACTCCGTATGACGAAGAGGTATCTCTGGGCCCACTCGGTAAGACATCATCATAATGAGTGCAATGTGACTAAGGAGTTAGCCACGGGATGATGTATTACGGAACGAGTAAAGAGACTTGCCGGTAACGAGATTGAACAAGGTATAGGGATACCGACGATCGAATCTCGGGCAAGTATCATACCGGTAGACAAAGGGAATTGTATACGGGATTGATTGAATCCGTGACATCGTGGTTCATCCGATGAGATCATCGTGGAGCATGTGGGAGCCAACATGGGTATCTAGATCCCACTGTTGGTTATTGACCGGAGAGGTGTCTCGGTCATGTCTACGTGTCTCCCGAACCCGTAGGGTCTACACACTTAAGGTTCAATGACGCTAGGGTTATAGGGAATTAGTGTACGTGGTTACCGAAGGTTGTTCGGAGTCCCGGATGAGATCCCGAACGTCACGAGGAGTTCCGGAATGGTCCGGAGACAAAGATTGATATATAGGAAGTAAGGATTTGGCCACCGAAAGAGTTTCGGGCGTCACGGGTAACGTACCGGGACCACCGGAAGGGTTCCGGGGGTCCACCAAGTGGGGCCACCAGCTCCGGGAGGCTTCATGGGCCAAGAGTGGGAGGGAACCAGCCCCTAGGTGGGCTGGTGCACCTCCCACCCCAGCCCAAGGCGCGACAAGGGGTGGAGGGGGCAAACCCTAGGGCGTGGATGGGCCCAAAGCCCACCCTAGGGCGCCATCACTCCTCCCACCTCGGCCGCCGACCCTCCCATCTAGGGCTTCCGCACCATCTAGGGTGGAAACCCTAGATGGGGTGCCTCCTCCTCCTTCCCCCTATATATGTGGTTTTTTTAGGGCTGCAACACACGAGTCCTCTCTCTCTTGGCGCAACCCTACTCCTCCCTCTCCTCGTTCTCCGTAGTGCTTGGCGAAGCCCTGCCGGAGACCACGCCGAAGCGCTTCCTCAACCTCTCCTTCCTCCTTGCTGGATCAAGGCGTAGGAGACGTCACCAGGCTGCACGTGTGTTGAATGCGGAGGCGCCGTTGTTCGGCGCTGAGATCCGAGTCCACCGCGATCTGAATCGCTACGAGTACGACTCCACCAACCGCATTCTTGTAACGCTTCCGCTTAGCGATCTTCAAAGGTATGAAGATGCACTCTCTCCTTACTCGTTGTTGGTTTCTCCATAGATAGATCTTGGTGAACACGTAGGAATTGTTTTGATTTACTACTACGTCTCCCAACAGTGGCATCATGAGCTAGGTCTATGCGTAGAATCTATGCACGAGTAGAACACAAAGTTGTTGTGGGCGTCGATCTTGTTAATTTGCTTACCACTACTAGTCTTATCTTGATTCGGCGGTATTGTGGCATGAAGCGGCCCGGACCAACTTTACACGTACGCTTACGTGAGACCGATTCCATCGCCTGACATGCACTTGTTGCATAAGGTGGCTAGCGGGTGTCTGACTCTCCCACCTTAGTCGGATTGGATTCGATGAAAAGGGTCCTTATGAAGGGTAAATAGAAATTGGCATATCACGTTGTGGTTTTGGCGTAGGTAAGAAACGTTCTTGCTAGAAACCTATAGCAGCCACGTAAAAACTTGCAACTACAAATTAGAGGACGTCTAACTTGTTTTTGCAGCATATGCCTTGTGATGTGATATGGCCAAAGGATGTGATGTGATGCATTGTGATGTATGAGATTGATCATGTTCTTGTAATAGGATTCACAACTTGCATGTCGATGAGTATGACAACCGGCACGAGCCATAGGAGTTGTCTTATTTTATTGTATGACCTGCGTGTCAATCATAAACGCCATGTAATTACTTTACTTTATTGCTAAACGTTAGCCATAGTAGTAGAAGTAATAGTTGGCGAGACAACTTCATGAAGACACGATGATGGAGATCATGATGATGGAGATCATGGTGTCGTGCCGGTGACAGTGATGATCCTGGTGCCCCGAAGATGGAGATCAAAGGAGCAAGATGATATTAGCCATATCATGTCACTATATTGATTGCATGTGATGTTGATCATGTTTACATCTTATTTGCTTAGAACGACGGTAGTAAATAAGATGATCTCTCAATAAAATTTCAAGAAATGTGTTCACCCTAACTGTGCACCGTTGCTAAGGATCGTTGTTTCGAAGCACCACGTGATGATCGGATGTGATAGGTTCTAACGTTCGCATACAACGGGTGTAAGCCAGATTTACACACGCGAAACACTTAGGTTGACTTAACGAGCCTAGCATGTACATACATGGCCTCGGAACGTGGAAGACCGAAAGGTCGAACATGAGTCGTATAGAATATACGATCAACATGGAGATGTTCACCATGGATGACTAGTCCGTCTCATGTGATGATCGGACACGGGCTAGTTGACATGGATCATGTATCGCTTGGATGACTAGAGAGATGTCTATCTAAGTGGGAGTTTATTAAATAATTTGATTATGTGAACTTAATTATCATGAACTTAGTCTAAAATTGTCTTTACAATCTATATTGTAGATCCAATGGCCAACGCTAATGTCACCCTCAACTTCAACGCGTTCCTAGAGAAAACCAAGCTGAAAGATGATGGAAGCAACTATGCGGACTGGGTCCGTAGCTTGAGGATCATCCTCATAGCTTCCAAGAGATTGTATGTCCTTGATGCACCACTAGGTGACCCACCCATTTTCCCAGCGGACCAAGACGTTATGAACGCTTGGCAGTCACGCCGCGATGATTACTCCCTTGTTCAGTGCGGCATGCTTTACAGTTTAGAACCGGGGCTCCAAAAGCGTTTTGAGCAACACGGAGCATATGAGATGTTCCAAGAGCTGAAACTGGTTTTCCAAGCTCATGCCCGGGTCGAGAGATATGACGTCTCCGACAAGTTCTTCAGCTATAAGATGGAGGAGAATAGTTTTGTCAGTGAGCACATACTCAAAATGTCTGGGTTGCACAACCGCTTGACTCAGCTGGGAGTTAATCTCCCGGATGACTCGGTTATTGACAGAATCCTCCAGTCGCTCCCACCTAGCTACAAGAGCTTTGTGATGAACTACAACATGCAGGGTATGGAGAAATCCATTCCTGAGTTGTACTCGATGCTGAAATCAGCGGAGGTCGAGATAAAAAAGGAGCATCAAGTGTTGATGGTGAATAAGACCACTAGTTTCAAGAAAGGCAAGGGTATGAAGAACTTCAAGAAGGACGGCAAAGTTGTTGCCGCGCCCGTTAAGCAAGTTGTTGGGAAGAAGAACAAGAATGGCCCCAAGCCTGAGACTGGGTGCTTTTATTGCAAGGGTACCGGTCACTGGAAGCGGAACTGCCCCAGGTACTTAGCGGATAAGAAGGCCGGCAACGTTAAACGTATATGTGATATACTTGTTATTGATGTGTACCTAACCTCGTAGTAGCTCCTGGATATTTGATACCGGTGCAATTGCTCACATTTTTAACTCCAAGCAAGAGCTACGAAATAAGCGGAGGCTGGCAAAGGACGAGGTGACGATGCGCGTCGGGAATGGTTCCAAGGTCGATGTGATTGCCGTCGGCACGCTACCTTTACATCTACCTTCGAGATTAGTTTTAAACCTCAATAATTGTTATTTAGTACCAGCTTTGAGCATGAACATTGTATCTGGATCTCGCTTGATGCGAGATGGCTACTCATTTAAATCTGAGAATAATGGTTGTTCTATTTATATGAGAGAAATGTTTTATGGTCATGCCCCGCTGGTCAATGGTTTATTTTTGATGAATATCGAACGTGATGTTACACATGTCCATAGTGTGAGTACCAAAAAGTGTAAGGTTGATAACGATAGTCCCACTTACATGTGGCACTACCACCTTGGTCATATTGGTGTCAAACGCATGAAGAAGCTCCATGCTGATGGACTTTTGGAGTCTCTTGATTTCGAATCATTTGACACATGCGAACCCTGCCTCATGGGCAAGATGACCAAGACTCCGTTCTCCGGAACAATGGAGCGAGCAACTGACTTGTTGGAAATAATACATACCGATGTATGCGGTCCAATGAGCGTCGAGGCTCGCGGTGGCTACCGTTATGTTCTCACCCTCACTGATGACTTGAGCAGATATGGGTATGTCTACTTAATGAAACACAAGTCTGAAACCTTTGAAAGGTTCAAGGAATTTCAGAGTGAGGTAGAGAATCAACGTGACAGGAAAATAAAGTGCCTACGATCTGATCGTGGCGGAGAATATTTAAGTCACGAGTTTGGCACGCACCTAAGGAAATGTGGAATTGTTTCACAACTCATGTCGCCTGGCACACCTCAGCGAAATGGTGTGTCTGAACGTCGTAATCACACTCTATTGGATATGGTGCAATCTATGATGTCTCTTACCGACTTATCGCTATTATTTTGGGGATATGCATTAGAGACTGCCCCATTCACTTTAAATAGGGCACTGTCAAAGTCCGTTGAGACGACACCGTATGAATTGTGGTTTGGAAAGAAACCTAAGCTGATGTTTCTAAAAGTTTGGGGATGCCATGCTGATGTGAAGAAACTTCAACCTCAGATCCGAAGGCAAAGTCTTTGTTGCCAAGAAGGGATCCTTTCTCGAGAAAGAGTTTCTCTCGAAAGAAGTAAGTGGGAGGAAAATAGAACTTGATGAGGTAATTGTACCTCCACTCGAACTGGAGAGTAGCGCAGCACAGGAAGTTGTTTCTGTGGAGCCTGCACCGTCTGGAGATGAAGTTAATGATGATGATCATGAAACTTCAGATCAAGTTACTATTGAACGTCGAAGGTCCACTAGGACACGTTCCGCACCAGAGTGGTACGGCAACCATGTCCTGGAGATCATGTTGTTGGACAACGGTGAACCTCCGAACTATGAAGAAGCGATGGCGGGCCCAGATTCCAACAAATGGCTTGAAGCCATGAAATCCGAGATAGGATCCATGTATGAGAACAAAGTATGGACTTTGGTGGACTTGCCCGATGATAAGCGAGCCATTGAAAATAAATGAATCGTTAAGAAGAAGACTGATGCGGATGGTAATGTGACCATCTATAAGGCTCGGCTTGTCGCTAAGGGTTATCGACAAGTTCAAGGAGTTGACTACGTTGAGACTTTCTCACCCGTAGCGATGCTAAAGTCTGTCTGAATCATGTTAGCAATTATCGTATTTTATGATTATGAGATCTGGCAAATGGACGTCAAAACGACATTCCTTAATGGCTTCCTCAAGGAAGATCTGTATATGATGCAGCCTGACGGTTTTGTCGATCCTAAAGATGCTAACAAGGTATGCAAGCTCCAGCGCTCCATCTAGGGGGTGGTGCAAGCATCTCGGAGTTGGAACATTCGCTTTAATGAGGTGATTAAAGCGTTTGGGTTTGTACAGGTTTATGGAGAACCCTGTATTTACAAGAAAGTGAGTGGGAGCTCGGTAGCATTTCTCATATTATATGTGGATGACATACTGATAATGGGAAATGACATAGAACTTTTGAAAAGTGTAAAGGCCTACTTGAATAAAAAAATTCAATGAAGGACCTTGGAGAAGCTGCTTACATATTAGGTATTAAGATCTATAGAGATAGATCGAAACGCCTCGTAGGTCTTTCACAAAGCACGTACCTTGAAAAGATATTGAAGAAGTTTAACATGGATCAGTCCAAGAAGGGGTTCTTGCCTGTGTTATAGGGTGTCAGATTGAGTATGACTCAATGCCTGACCACGGCAAAGGATAGAGAAAAGATGAGTGTCATCCCCTATGCTTCAGCCATAGGCTCTATTATGTATGCCATGCTATGTACCAGACCTGATGTGAACCTTGCCATAAGTTTGGTAGGGAGGTACCAAAGTGATCCCGGAGCGGAATACTGGACAGCGGTCAAGAATATCCTGAAGTACCTGAAAAGGACAAAGGACATGTTTCTCGTATATGGAGGTGCCGAAGAGCTCGTCGTAAAGGGTTGCGTCGATGCTAGCTTCGACACAGATCCGGACGACTCCAAGTCGCAAACCAGATACGTGTATATTTTGAACGGAGGGGCAGTCAGCTGGTGCAGCAGCAAGCAAAGCGTCGTGGCGGCATCTACATGTGAAGCGGAGTACATAGCTGCTTCAGAAGCAGCAAAGGAAGGAGTCTAGATGAAGGAGTTCATCATCGACCTAGGAGTGATTCCCAATGCGTCGGGTCCGATTACTCTATTCTGTCACAACACTGGAGCTATTGCCCTTGCGAAGGAGCCCAGGTTTCACAAGAAGACAAGACACATCAAGCGTCGCTTCAACTCCATCCGTGATTACATTCAGGAGGGAGATATAGATATTTGTAAAGCACATACGGATCTGAATGTCGCGGATCCGTTGACTAAACCTCTCTCACGAGCAAAACATGATCAACACCAAAATGCTATGGGTGTTCGATTCATCACAATGTAACTAGATTATTGACTCTAGTGCAAGTGGGAGACTGTTGGAAATATGCCCTAGAGGCAATAATAAAATGGTTATTATTGTATTTCCTTGTTTATGATAATTGTCTATTGTTCATGCTATAATTGTGTTAACCGGAAACCGTAATACATGTGTGAATACATAGACCACAACATGTCCCTAGTGAGCCTCTAGTTGGCTAGCTCATTGATCAATAGATGGTCACGGTTTCATGACCATGGACATTGGATGTCATTGATAACAGGATCACATCATTAGAAGAATGATGTGATGGACAAGACCCAATCTTAAGCATAGCACAAGATCGTGTAGTTCGTCTGCTAAAGCTTTTCCAATGTCAAGTATCGTTTCCTTAGACCATGAGATTGTGCAACTCCCGGATACCGTAGGAATTCTTTGGGTGTGCCAAACGTCACAACGTAACTGGGTGGCTATAAAGGTGCACTACAGGTATCTCCGAAAGTGTTTGTTGGGTTGGCACGAATCGAGACTAGGATTTTTCACTCCGTATGAAGGAGAGGTATCTCTGGGCCCACTTGGTAAGACATCATCATAATGAGCTCAATGTGACTAAGGAGTTAGCCACGGGATGATGTATTACGGAACGAGTAAAGAGACTTGCCGGTAACGAGATTGAACAAGGTATAGGGATACCGACGATCGAATCTCGGGCAAGTATCAAACCGGTAGACAAAGGAAATTGTATACGGGATTGATTGAATCCGTGACATCGTGGTTCATCCGATGAGGTCATCGTGGAGCATGTGGGAGCCAACATGGGTATCTACATGTTGGGGAACATTGCATGGGAAACAAAAATTTTCCTACGCACACGCAAACCTATTCATGGTGATGAGCATCTACGAGAGGGAGAGTGGATCTATGTACCCTTGTAGATTGCTAAGCAAGAAGCGTTAAGAAACGCGGTTGGTGTAGTCGAACATCTTCGCGATCCAAATCGCCGAGCGTCCCGCGATCTCATCACGATCCGTCCCGTGATCCAATCATGATCCGTCCCGCGAACACATCATGATCTGTCCCGCGAACTCATCACGATCCGTCTCACGATCTTGATCACGATCTGTCCCGCGAACTCATCACGATCCGTTCCATGATCACATCACGAACCGTCTCGCGATCTCGATCACGGTCCTTCCGATCTAGCGCCGAACTGACGGCGCCTCCGCGTTCAGCACACGTGCAGCTTGATGACGATCTCCACCATCTTGATCCAACAAGAGGAGGTGGAGAGGAGATAGAGTTCACCGGCATCATGACGGCGCTCCGGTGATGGTGGTGGAGCAATTCCGGCAGGGCTTCGCCTAAGCGCTGCAGAAAACCGATCTAGAGGAGCACCGGTGAAACGGGTAGCACGTGGCCGTAAACTGTGTCCAAACAGCACCCAATCCACCAGTATATAAAGGAAGGAGAGAGAGGAGGGCTGGCTCAAGGAAAAACTCCAATAGGAGTCGGCCAAACTAGAGGGGGAGGAGTCCTACTCCTCCTTCACTCCTAGAAGGAGTAGGACTCTTCCTTTTTAGCCTTTTTTCCACCTTTTCCTTTAGGACTTTTGCCTCCTGCGCCATGGGCCTTGGTGTGGCTGTTTTTCCAGCCCACTAAGGGCTGGTTATTATTCTCCCACAGCCCATGGACCTCTTGGGGTCCAAATACCCCTCCCGGAGGTCCCCCGGTACACTACCGGCACTCCCGGTACACTACCGATGAGCCCGAAACTTTTCCGGCGACCAAACTGGGACTTCCTATATATGAATCTTTACCTCCGGACCATTCTGAAGCTCCTCGTGACGTCCGGGATCTCATCCGGGACTCCGAACAACCTTCAGTCACCACCATACATAACTCTACACTACCGAAACGTCACCAAACCTTAAGTGTGCAGACCCTGCGGGTTTGAGAACTATGTAGACATGACCGAGACACCTCTACGGTCAATAACCAATGGCGGGACCTGGACGTCCACATTGGTTCCTACATATTCTACGAAGATCTTTATCGGTCGAACCTCTATGTCAAGGATTCAGTTAATCCCGTATAACGTTCCCTTTGTTCTTCGGTATGTTACTTGCCCGAGATTCGATCGTCGGTATCTCCATACCTAGTTCAACCTCGTTACTGGCAAGTCTCTTTACTCGTTCCGTAATACAAGATCCCGTGACTAACACTTAGCCACATTGCTTGCAAGGCTTGTTGTGATGTTGTATTACCGAGTGGGCCCTGAGATACCTCTCCGTCACACGGAGTAACAAATCCCAGTCTCGATCCATGCCAACTCAACAGACACCATCGGAGATACCTGTAGAGCACCTTTATAGTCACCCAGTTACGTTGCGACGTTTCATACACACAAGGCACTCCTCCGACATCCGTGAGTTGCATGATCTCATGGTCATAGGAACATATACTTGACATGCAGAAAACAGTAGCAATAAACTGACACGATCATATGCTATGTTTGTAGTTTGGGTCTTATCCATCACATCATTCTCCTAATGATGTGATCCCGTTATCAAATGACATCTCATGTCCATGGCTAGGAAACCTTAACCATCCTTTGATTAACGAGCTAGTCCATTAGAGGCATACTAGGGACATGGTTTTGTCTATGTATCCACACATGCATTTAAGTCTCCGATCAATACAATTATAGAATGGATAATAAACGATTATCATGAACAAGGAAATATGATAATAACTAATTTATTATTGCCTCTAGGGCATATTTCCAGCAGTCTCCCACTTGCACTAGAGTCAATAATCTAGTTCACATCACCATGTGATTCGCAATGTTATGAATCTAACACCCAATGAGTTCTGGGGCTCGATCATGCTTTGCATGTGAGAGAGGTCTTATAGTCAACGGGTCTGCGATATTCAGATCCGTGTGTACTTTGCAAATCTCTATGTCAAACCGTAAACACCGCTACCACACTCCACTTGGTACTATTTCCAAATGGCTGCTCCACTATACGTATCCAGATTGCTACTACTAGTCATCCGGATAGGTGTTAAAGCTTGCATCGACGTAACTCTTTACGACGAACTCTTTATCACCTCCATAATCAAGAAATATTTCCTTAGTCCTCTGGTTACTAAGGATAATTCCGACCGCTGTCCAGTGATCCACTCCTGGACCACTCTTGTACCCCTTGACAGACTCATGGCAAGGCACACACAGGTGCGGTACACAACATGGCATAATATAGAGCCTATGGCTAAGGCATAGGGGACGACGTTCGTCCTTTCTCTTTCTTCTTTCGTTGTCGAGCTTTGAGTCTCACTCAACTTCACACCTTACAAATCAGACGAGAACTATTTCTCTGGCTGATCCATTTTGAACTCTTTCAAAATCTTGTCAAGGTATGCACTCATTGAAAGTCTCATCAAGCATCTTGATCTATCTCTATAGATTTTGATGCTCAACAATTAGGTAGCTTTATCCAGGTCTTCCTTTGAAAAACACTTTTCAAACAACCTTTTATGCCTTCCAGAAATTCTACATTATTTCCGATCAACAATATGTCAACCACATATACTTATCAGAAACTCTATAGTGCTCCCACTCACTTTATTGCAAATACAAGTTTCTCGTAAACTTTGTATAAACTACAAAAACTTTGATCACCTCATCAAAGTGTATATTCCAACTCCGAGATGCTTGCTTCAGTCCATAGAAGGATCACTGAAGCTTGCTCATCTTTTAGCATCCTTAGGACTGACAAAACCTTCTGGTTGTATCACATACAACCTTTCCTTAAGTAAACCGTTAAGGAAACGATGTTTTGACATCCATCTGCCAGATTTCATAATTGAAAATGTAGCAACTGCTAACATAATTCCAACAGAATTTTAGCATCGCTACGAGTGAGAAAGCCTCATCGCAGTCAACTCCTTGAACTTGTCACAAACAACTTTGCAACAAGTCGAGCTTTACAAATGGTGACATTCACCATCAGTGTTTGTCTTCATTCTAAAGGTCCATTTGTACTCAACGACCTGCCGTCTAACGAGCAAGTCTACCAAAGTCTATACTTGGTTTTCATACATGGATCCTATCTCGGATTTCATGGCCTCTAACCATTTGTCGGAATCCGGGCCCATCATCGCTTCTCCATAGCTCGTAGGTTCATCGTTGTCCAACAACATGATCTCCAAGACAGAGCTGTCGTACCACTTAGGAGCAGTACACATCCTTGTCGACCTATGAAGTTTGATAGTAACTTGATCCTGAAGCTTCATGATCATCATCATTAACTTCCTCTTCAACTAACGTAGGCTTCACAGAAACATCTTTCTGCGCTGCGCTACTCTCTCGTTGAACAAAGGTTTAACAACCTCATCAAGTTCTATCTTCCTCCCACTCAATTCTTTCGAGAGAAACATTTCGTCCAGAAAGGATCCGTTTAAGCAACAAACACTTTGCACTAGGATCTGAGATTGAAGGTTCACCCAACTAATCTTAGGGTATTCTATGAAGATGCATTTGTCCGCCTTGGGTTCGACCTCATTAGGTGAAAACATTTTCCACACAAGTGTCACAACCCCAAATATTAAGAAATGACAGCTTAGGTTTCTATCAAACCATAATTCACATGGTGTCATCTCAACGGATTTAGATGATGCCCTATTTAAAGTGAATGTAGTTGTCTCTAATGCATAACCCCAAAAATTATAGTAGTAAAACGATAAGAGACATCACAATATGCACTATATCAATAGAGCATGACTATGATGTTCGAACACACCATCACACCATGGTGTTCCAGGTGGCATTAGTTGTGAAACAAATTTCACATTGTCTTAAGTTGTATGCCAAACTCGTAACTCAGATATTCACCTCCACGATCATATCGCGGTCATTTTTATCTTCTTGTCACGATGATCTTTAAACTTCACTCTGAATTTGCTTGAACCTTTCAAACGATTTAGACTTGTGTTTCATTAAGTAAATATACACTATATCTACTCAAATCATCAGTGAAGGTAAGAAAATAACGATATCCATTGCACGCTACAAGACTCACTAGATTGCATACATCAACATGTATCATTTCCAATGAATCACTTGCCCGCTCCATCCAACGGGGTCCTTTAGTCATCTTGCCCAAGAGGCATGGTTCGCATGTCTCAACCGATTCGAAATCGAATGAGTCCAAATATCCATCAGCATGGAGTTTCTACATGCGCTTTATACCAATATGACATTTAGCGGCAGTGTCACAAGTATGTGGTACTATCATTATTAACTTTGTATCTTTTGACATCAATGTTATGAACATGTGTACTACTACGATCAAGATTTCAACAAACCATTCTCACTGGGTGCATGACCATTGAAGGTATTATTCATGTAAACAGAATAACCATTATTCTCTAACTTAAATGAATAACCGTATTGCAATAAACATGATCTAATCATGTTCATGCTCAACGCAAAACACCAAATAACATTTATTTAGGTTCGTCACTAATCCTGAAGGTAGAGAGAGCGTGCGATGTTGATCACATCAACCTTGGAAACACTTCCAACACATATCGTCACCTCACCCTTAGCTAGTTCTCCGTTTATTCCGTAGCTTTTATTTCGAGTTACTAACATTTAGAAAACGAACCGGTATCCAATACCCAGGTGCTACTAAGAGTACTAGCAAGGTACACATTAATAACTCGTATATCAAATATACTTCTATCAATGTTGCTAGCCTTCTTATCTACCAAGTATCTAGGGTTGTTCCGCTTCAGCGACCGCTCACCTCATAACAGAAGCACTTAGTCTCGGGTTTGAGTTCAACTTTGGGTTGCTTCACTGGAGCAGCAACTGACTTGCTATCCATGAAGTTTCCCTCCTTGCTCTTGCCCTTCTCAAAACTAGTGGTTTGATTAACCATCAACACTTGACGCTCCTTCTTGATTTCTACCTTCGCGGTGTCAAACATCACGAACAGCTCAGGGATCAACATTTCTTTCCCTGACATTTTATAGTTCATCACCAAGTTCTAGTAGCTCAGTGACAGTGACTTGGAGAACTACATCAATCACTATGTTATCTGGAAGATCAACTCCCACTCGATTCAAGCGATTGTAGTACCCAGACAGTCTGAGCACATGCTCAACGATTGAGCTATTCTCTTTCATCTTGCAGGCAAAGAATCTCGTTGGAGATCCTATATCTTGTAACTCGGGCACGAGCCTGAGATCACAATCTCAGCTCTTAGAACATCTCATATGTTCCGTGAAGTTCAAAATGTTTCGGAGCCTCAATTCTAAGCCGTAATGCATGACGCACTAAACTATCAAGTAGTCATCGAAACGTGCCTGTCAGATGTTCACAACATCTACACACGACGCTAGATGGGGTGGCGCACCGAGCGGTGCTTTAAGGACATAAGCCTTCTGTGCAGCAATGAGGACAATCCTCAGATCACGGACCCAGTCTGCAATTTTGCTACCAACATCTTTCAATTCTATTTCTCTAGGAACATATAAAAATACAAGGGAGCTACAACGCGAGCTAGTAATCTACAACATAATTTGCAAAGACACTTTGACTATGTTCATGATAATGAGTTCAATTAATCATATTACTTAAGAACTCCCACTCAAATTGACATCCCTCCGATCATTCGAGTGATACATGATCCAAATTCACCAACTCAAGTCCGATCATCACGTGAGTTGAGGTGGCTGCAATGGTGAACATCATCATGTTGATCATATCTACTATATGACTCATGTTCGACCTTTCGGTCTCTTGTGTTCCGAGGCCATGTCTGTACATGCTAGGCTCGTCAAGTTTAACCCGAGTGTTCTGCATGTGCAACACTGGCTTGCACCCGTTGTATGTGAACGTAGAGTCTATCACACCCGATCATCACGTGGTGTCTCAACACGACGAACTTTCGCAACGGTGCACACTCGGGGAGAACACAATTTATCTTGAAATTAAGTGAGGGATCACCTTATAATGCTACCATCGTCCTAAGCAAAACAAGGTGCATAAAAAGGATTAACATCACATGCAAATCATAAGTGACATGATATGGCCATGAACTTGTGCTTTTGATCTCCATCTAGAAAGCACCGGCATGATCTCCATCGTCACCGGCATGACACCATGATCTCCATCATCTTGATCTCCATCAACGTGTCGCCATCGGGGTTGTCACGCCCTGCATGCTTCTACTACTATTTCTACCATTTAGCGATGAAGTAAAGCATTACATAGCGCTTAATGATTGACACGCAAGTCATACAATAATTAAAGACAACCCTATGGCTCCTGCCGGTTGCCGTATTCATCGACATGCAAGTCGTGATAATCTATACATCACATGATCATCTCATACATCACATATATCACATCATGTAATTGGCCATATCATATCACAACATACCCTGCAAAAACAAGTTAGACGTCCTCTAATTGTTGTTGCGTGTTTTACGTGGCTGCTACGGGTATCTAGCAAGAACAATTCTCACCTACGCATAGACCACAACGGTGATACACTAGTTTTCTTTTCAACCTTCTCAAGGACCTCCTTTGTCGAATCCGATCCAACTAAAGTGAGAGAAACTATCACCCGCAAGCCATCTAGGCAACAAGTTGCGTCGAGGGAACTGGTCTCTCGTAAGCGTACGAGTAATGTTGGTCCGGGCCGCTTCATCTCACAATCCCGCTGAACCAAAATACGACCAAGGGAGGAAGCAATCTAAGCATCAACACCCACAAACCTTTTGTGTTCTACTTGAGATCTCATCGAACCATCAACCTAGCTCATGATGCCACTGTTGGGGAACGTCGCATGGGAAACAAAAAATTTCCTACGCACACGCAAACCTATCCATGGTGATGAGCATCTATGAGAGGGAGAGTGGATCTATGTACCCTTGTAGATCGCTAAGCGGGAAGCGTTAAGAAACGCGGTTGGTGTAGTCGAACATCTTCGCGATCCAAATCGCCGAGCGTCCCGCGATCTCATCACGATCCGTCCCGTGATCCAATCATGATCCGTCCCGCGAACACATCATGATTCGTCTCGCGAACTCATCACGATCCGTCTCACGATCTTCATCACGATCTGTCCCGCGAACTCATCATGATCCGTTCCGTGATCACATCACGAACCGTCTCGCGATCTCGATCACGGTCCTTCCGATCTAGCGCCGAACTGACGGCGCCTCCGCGTTCAACACACGTGCAGCTTGATGACGATCTCCACCATCTTGATACAGCAAGAGGAGGTGGAGAGGAGAGAGAGTTCACCGGCAGCATGACGGCGCTCCGGTGATGGTGGTGGAGCAATTCCGGCAGGGCTTCGCCTAAGCGCTGCAGAAAACCGATCTAGAGGAGCACCGGTGAAACGGGTAGCACGTGGTCGTAAACTGTGTCCAAACAGCACCCAATCCACCAGTATATAAAGGAGGGAGAGAGAGGAGGGCTGGCGCAAGGAAAAACTCCAATAGGAGTCGGCCAAACTAGAGGGGGAGGAGTCCTACTCCTCCTCCACTCCTAGTAGGAGTAGGACTCTTCCTTTTTAGCCTTTTTTCCACCTTTTCCTTTAGGACTTTTGCCTGCTGCGCCATGGGCCTTGGTGTGGCTGTTTTTACAGCCCACTAAGGGCTGGTTATTATTCTCCCACAGCCCATGGACCTCTTGGGGTCCAAATACCCCTCCCGGAGGTCCCCCGGTACACTACCGGCACTCCCGGTACACTACTGATGAGCCCGAAACTTTTCCGGCGACCAAACTGGGACTTCCTATATATGAATCTTTACCTCCAGACCATTACGGAGCTCCTCGTGACGTCCGGGATCTCATCCGGGACTCCGAACAACCTTCGGTCACCACCATACATAACTCTACACTACCGAAACGTCACCAAACCTTAAGTGTGCAGACCCTGCGGGTTCGAGAACTATGTAGACATGACCGAGACACCTCTATGGTCAATAACCAATGGCGGGACCTAGACGTCCACATTGGTTCCTACATATTCTACGAAGATCTTTATCGGTCAAACCTCTATGTCAAGGATTCAGTTAATCCCGTATAACGTTCCCTTTGTTATTCGGTATGTTACTTTCTCGAGATTCAATCGTCGGTATCTCCATACCTAGTTCAACCTCGTTACTGGCAAGTCTCTTTACTCGTTCCATAATACAATATCCCGTGACTAATACTTATCCACATTGCTTGCAAGGCTTGTTGTGATGTTGTATTACCGAGTGGGCCCTGAGATACCTCTCCGTCACACGGAGTAACAAATCCTAGTCTCGATCCATGCCAACTCAACAGACACCATCGAAGATACCTGTAGAGCACCTTTATAGTCACCCAGTTACGTTGCGACGTTTGATACACACAAGGCACTCCTCCGATATCCGTGAGTTGCATGATCTCATGGTCATAGGAACATATACTTGACATGCAGAAAACAGTAGCAATAAACTGACACGATCATATGCTATGTTTGTAGTTTGGGTCTTATCCATCACATCATTCTCCTAATGATGTGATCCCGTTATCAAATGACATCTCATGTCCATGGCTAGGAAACCTTAACCATCCTTTGATCAACGAGCTAGTCCATTAGAGGCATACTAGGGACATGGTTTTGTCTATGTATCCACACATGCATTTAAGTCTCCGATCAATACAATTATAGCATGGATAATAAACGATTATCATGAACAAGGAAATATGATAATAACTAATTTATTATTGCCTCTAGGGCATATTTCCAACACTAGATCCCGCTGTTGGTTATTGACCGGAGAGGTGTATCGGTCATGTCTACGTGTCTCCCGAACGCGTAGGGTCTACACACTTAAGGTTCGATGACGCTAGGGTTATAGGGAATTAGTGTACGTGGTTACCGAAGGTTGTTCGGAGTCCCGGATGAGATCCCGGGCATCACGAGGAGTTCCGGAATGGTCCATAGACAAAGATTGATATATAGGAAGTAAGGATTTGGCCATCGAAAGAGTTTCGGGCATCACCGGTAACGTACCGGGACCACTAGAAGGGTTCCGAGGGTCCACCAAGTGGGGCCACCAGCTCCGGGAGGCTTCATGGGCCAAGAGTGGGAGGGAACCATCCCCTAGGTGGGCTGGTGCGCCTCCCACCCCAGCCCAAGGCGCAACAAGGGGTGGAGGGGGCAAACCCTAGGGCGTGGATGGGCCCAAAGCCCACCCTAGCGCCGCCACTCCTCCCACCTTGGCTGTCGGCCCTCCCATCTAGGGCTGCCGCACCATTTAGGGTTGGAACCTTGGATGGGGTGCCTCCTCCTCCTTCCCCCTATATATATGTGGGGTTTTTGAGGGCTGCAACACACGAGTCCTCTCTCTCTTGGCGCAGCCCTACTCCTCCCTCTCCTCATTCTCCGTAGTGCTTGGCGAAGCCCTGCCGGAGACCACGCAGCTCCACCGTCACCATGCCGTCGTGCTGCCAGAGCGCTCCCTCAACCTCTCCTTCCTCCTTGCTGGATCAAGGCGTAGGAGACGTCACCGGGCTGCACGTGTGTTGAACGCGGAGACGCCATTGTTCGGCGATGAGATCGGAGTCCACCGCGATCTGAATCGCTATGAGTACGACTCCACCAACCGCGTTCTTGTAATGCTTCCGCTTAGCGATCTTCAAATGTATGAAGATGCACTCTTCCCTTACTCGTTGCTGGTTTCTCCATAGATAGATCTTGGTGAATACGTAGGAATTTTTTTGATTTACTACTACGTCTCCCAATACACTCAGCAACAACATCGACACATTCGCAGAATTACCAGCAGAGGCACCAACAACCCAACTACAACCGCTCCTCTTCCTTTGCCAAACAGCCGCCTCATCGCAGCTCACTCTACAGCCTCTCTCGTATGCTCACTCAGTAGCAACAAAACAGACTTCACCTCCTTCTCCTCTTCAATCAATAAAAACAAACAAGTCTCCAGGACCGGCTTTATGGAGAATGTTTCTGATGGTGATTGTGCTTGATTTGTGAAATTAGTTGATCACTCTTTATATGTGTCAATGGCTGCATGACAAATGTTCAACGAAATGCATAAATGAAAAGTAAGTTTTACTCCGTCATCTATACGGGATAGGCTAGGTCCGACTAAAACTTAGTGGAATAAATATACTTCACTGAGGTTTAGTCCGACGTTTACTCCTTTATTTTTTACGGGTCGGTTAGAAATGCCCTTAGAAGTTTTCCTTCATGGTTTCTCATTTTGTAGGATTTAATCCTTTTTTCTAGCAATTTCTTTACAATGGAATTCACTTTTCATCCACACAAAGTAGTTTGAACATATCCTCGTGACAAAATTCTGCTCTAGAAACAAGGAAAATATAGCCTGCTAAGAGGGTTGTAATAAATCTTCTCTCCTCCAAAACATGACATGACTATGACAATAGTAGTTATAGAAAGACTCAAAAAATATGTGAGCCTAGCGCAAGGAAAACTCCAAAGAAGCAGTCACCACAGATACGACATCGAACGGGGAGGGGGCTAAACAGAAAAAAGCAAGTCACCAACCAAGTCATGCGTGTGAAACGACGAGAGATCAGGCATCGCGTCGCGTGGGATCTATCAATAGCGTCCCACACAGTGCTAGTAAGGTCTAGGCCATTTGCAAGGTGGCATGCAGATTCATGAACCAGGCCAGGTTTTCCGCTAATAACCCGGAGAAGATAAAGCCAAACGCCTACCAACTACGCACACGGGTTGCGAGATGCAAAGTCACACTGACGCTGTTGTCTTGCACAGCACAACCTGCCAAGAACCGGCCACCTGATCTACTACTATATGCTACGAAAGGTTGGCGGCCGTGGCTCTTGTTAACGCATGCATACATGCCTTTCTTCATCTTCTTGCATGTGCGTCGACAACGAGTCGTTCTCTCTATTGCTTAATGGACATAGTTCCTTCGTCGAGTGGTATGCGTGCATGACGGTAGAAAGGTTTTCACGTGTTGCCGATCAACGGAAGGAGAAGAAGGAGCCGTCGGCACGAGTGCATGTGGTTGGTGAAAATTAACGGCCGTCATGGGCGAGGTGGCGCCGGAAGCAGGAGCACAAATAAGAGCATCTAGAACCCACGTCTCATATCCATTTCAAACGTCTTGATAGACCGTTCGAACACCGATCGATCATAAAAATTCGATTCAACTAGGCTCTTTAAACAAGTCTCAAATATCCGGACTGACTGACACCCCTCATATCCAGCCCAAATATGAGGCATATATGAAGCCCGCCACGTCGGCCTGGCGATGAGGTCTTACTTGGACTCGCCCAGAAACCTGGCGGTCCGACGGACGCGTTGATCGTCGCCGCGGTTTGAATGCCGCGTGACGCCACTTCGGCTCGTCGTCCGAGGTCAAATTCGGCTATTTAAGCCGGCCGACGTCCCCCAGCCGTAGCACATCCACCTCCTTCTTCTCTGCGCCGCCACCCGAACTCGTTCACCTTCTCTCTTCCACTCTCGCATGCTCTCCGTCGTCGGTATGGTCCGTCGTAGGATCACCACATACGCGATGCTCATTCCGGAGCGTCGGATGCAGATCTAGGCGGAGATCCAAGCTAGGAGCGCCGCCCGCATCGTTGCGGGTCTGCCTCCGGACTCGTTGGAGCCGGAGGAGGAAGAGTTGCCGAAGCTTGCTCCGAGCTTGAACATGGTGGATGCGGGTGCGGAGTTCATCGTTGTCCAAGCCGAGAAGATGGCAGAGCAGCAGGCCATCGTGAAATCCATGTAGGATGAGGCCGAGGTGTCGGTCAACGGGAGCTCATCCGACAGAGGCAAGCAGATGCCGACGTGCTCTTCGACGAGGTCGACGCGGAGATAGCGACAGAGGCATCGGAGGGGGCGGAACTGTAGCTGCCTCCCATGTATCCATCGGTGGACACGAAGATCGTAGAAATTTTCGACGAGGAGTAGTAGTTAGGTTTCATAATACGTAGTTTTTTTCGTTTGGATGCTTTTGTATGGATTTGAGAATCTAGTATAAGATGTCCGAATGTAGTTGTGTTTATTTGAAAAGTGTCCAATCATTTCCTACGAACGCATCCGGACATTTGAGGGATCATATTTGCACCTCCGACTGTAGACGCTCTAAGGGAAAAGTGAGAGAAAGATATCACAGCCACATTATTATCCAAAACCACGTGTAGTACATGTTATCATCGTTCATCTTTGCAAGCTAACCCACCGCACACAACACAAGCACATCGCGCCTCTCGGCCGTGGCAGGGTCGATCAATGTGCATGTTTCCATGTTTGGTGCATTCATGCTCCGCAATGTCTGCAACCCTGCTTCCTCAGATGCAGAGAAGATGGGCAACAAATAGTAGTAATAGTTTTACTGTGGCATTCAAGTCTTGTCTACAAAGTTAAGCGTGGACGGTGAGGAGATCAGATGGATTTACACGCATGGTGCCAAACCGGGAACTGGTGCCTATGGCAGGAGCGGTACATGGGCCGTGCAGGCTTTGTTCGGGATCCGGGGCCCCTCGCCGTAGATATTTGTGCGCTCCGTGGCTGACATGGCGCGCTCACATTTCATAGATGGTAGGGTAGCTGTGTGCATTGACTGTCACACAGGAATCGTGTTAGGATTTAATTAATCCTATTAATCCCTTCTTTTCTTGACAAAGGCAGTTGCCTCATGTCCCTTCGGAAACACCCCTTCGGGGGCTATATATATGTGTAATCCATCATCAATAAAGAACAACTATTCACTTTTACATCTATGTGTTTGTCTCTAGTTCTCTACTTCAAACACGTTATCAGCACGCTCTTCGCTGAGCGACCGGCGAATAGAAAAGAATCAGAAACGACGACGGATCGAAGTCAGTTTCCCCACCGTTCGTGGAGGCACAACGACGACTGTTCCCCAACGCGGTTTCAGGCGGCGGCAACGTGCGGCAAGGCTTCTTGGACCTCCTGTACTCGGCTGCAGAGGCACCGCACCGGTCCACGCCCTGCATCCCGGAGCGGCCCTCGGCTAGCACGGCTGATCTCCTCACAGATATGTTGAATCGAAATCCCTCAAAAATGGATCGATGAAAATCCGGTTTGCATGTGCACTCAGTAAATAAATGCACAAATTGATTGGTTACGACCATGTGCTGCGTCCAATGGCCGGAGCAACGCCCTCGGCTTTGCCCTCCGACGCCCGAACGACGAGCCTATCTTGCTTGCCATTGACTGTGGCGCTCGCGCCCATACCGCACCAGGCTGTAGCGGTGGCCAACGCGTCGTGCCGCGCCGCGCGCCCGGCCACCGCCCATGCCACACCGTGCCGTGTCCCGCGCACGGTCGTGCGCCGCGCCCCGAGCCCAGCCATGCGCCTCGCTCCGCCCTCGCTCGCCGGCGGGACACAGCGCCACGCCGTTGGACACCACCACCAAGCAGTAGGAAACGGCCACCGTGCCATTGGATTCGGCCACAACGTCGGCTGCATGGAGACGGCACTCGCCGCCTCGGCCTCTTTTCGCCTTCGCCATCGCCTCGCCCTAGACGGCCTCCCGTCCCCGTCGGTAATAGCCGCTACAGCGGCGCCGGTGGAGATGGGTGGGGCGGTGCTGCACAAGGAGGGCGGGGGAGCGATTGCTCCGGAGGGAGAGGAAACCGTCTCCTTCCCTGCCTTATCCACTCCAGGTGGGTGGAGGGCTGGACCTGTATGGGCCTGCCGTACGACTTTTCCAAATTAAACCTATATTTTCTTGGTTATTAATTCGGATTTCGTTATATTAACAGTTGTCTAACTTTGTTTTAGACACTGCTAATTACAGTACTAAAATTTCAGCACTGTAAATATGTTGAGTACTATGTATTCCATATAATATGTTGATGTAATATATCTCCATGTTTCTTACATGTTGAGAATAATTACATCTATTATTTGCAATTAAGATTTTTCTTTTATCTCTTGCAAACATAAATTCAATACCTCTACAGTACTGATTTGCGATTGAGGATTCTCTTCTCTCGCAAAACAATCTTCTAGCGATTGAGATCAGTTTTCTCTCGCAAAATATTAATTCACCTTGCTGAATTATCTCGCAACTTGATACAAGATGATCTCATTTCATTTGAGGTCTATGCAATTCAAGTTTTCACTTGAGTGTCAAGTTTGCAACATCATTACTATTCATTACAATAGTAGTGTATATCTGTTGAGTACTGAGATGTATTCCACATCTTAAGTTGATGCAATATTTTTCCACGTTTGTCATGTGTCGAGATTTATTACGTCCATTTGCAATTGAGATTTTTAATCTCTTGCAAAGACAAATTCAGTACATCAGTATTGTTTTGTTGAGTATCAGATTTTCATCTGGGAATAATGGCATGTTCTATGTGTTTACCACATATCAAGTTCTCTTGAACATGATTTTGTGATTGAGATCATCTTCTCTCGCATATCAAACTTGCAAATTTTTGAATATTTCTCCCTCTTATATTTGGAATCACAAGGTAATGAGTTGGGATCTACTGCTCATTTGCAGACTATCCCCTCTTACTGTGAGGTCTACGCTTTGTCAAACTCGACAAGCGATTACCTTCAACATGTATTGCTTATATCTAAATTGTAGCATACACAAGGTAATGGTCATGCAGCCTATTACTGTGAGATCTAAGTGATCTTCAATGTGTTATGTTCACACAATTGAGGTTGAGAATTTTCAAGTTTACACTTGAGTATCAAATTTTTGCATTCTTATTACACAACCATGATGGTTTTTAATTTACCGCCCATAAACTAATTATCTCTGGTAATCGATGGCTAGAGAATTTGAGGCATTCGCCCTCAATGGCCACCACTGCCCTTCCTGGGCCAAGGACATCATGATCGCTCATGTGTCTCGTGGGATAATGTGTGCAATCCAGGATTCACTTCTGGTCAGGATCACACCGCTAACAGAAAAGTGTTGTCTTATACACTATAAGACATTAGATTCAGATCTCAGCATCTGCTTATTTTGTATCAGCAATTCTTGGGACACAATGAACTCAAGGGCGAAGGTTTGGAGCTCACTTCAACGTTCAACCCGACATCACCAATGATGATGGGACCCTATGGGCACGGAGAATGTGATGGTTGAATATGCCTCAACCGACATGTTTGGAGACTATGAATAGTCTTTCAATCTCCTGAGTGGTTAATATAATTAATGTCCATTTATGATGTTGTAACAACAACATAAGTATTGTTGTCATAATATATTGTATATCACAATATATTGTAGCAGCACTTTGGTACAAATACATTTGTATGTATTCTATATATCTGACAGTGATTTCCTTGAGAATCTTCATGTCTATATATAGATTTCTACGGGAGTCAATCCGGTGAAACATGATATGTGCCTTGTGGGCATATGCACCAAAAACTCTATACTCAGGGAAGTCCAAAGTTTCCACTCTCATTCAGAGAAAGGAGATATTTTAAAATCGCTGGATGCGGTGAGGTAAATGTTGGCTCAACTCGAATCATATTTACTATCCCTGTGGGTACTCGAGTAATGTCGGGATGCTTTATTGCTTCCTAGGTTTAACTCGTACCCTACTAAACTATAGAGGTATCCGTTCAAATAGTTTCCATAGCGAAACTTATGATGACAGCAAAGAGGAATACATTCTCTTTACCATATGCAATGGATATGGAAAACACATTCTCTATGTATCATCTGGATTGTACTACACATACTACAAAACCCATAGCACATGTTGCGCCCAACATAGTTTTCCAAAATGTCTTGTACATGACAAACTTGGCATACTTGCCTTGGTCATAGAGACATTGGGTTGAAACCGGAACTATGAGCAATTCCATTAGTTTATGATTATTATGATGCTAAATTCTAATAATATTTGGATTTTATGTGCACTACATGTGACACAGGGAAGCTAATTTTAAGGCTCGCGCACCTTAAAGTCTACGCTGAACCACTCAGACTCCTTGAATGCATCAAGTTGAGGTAAGTGGCTCTTCCCATCCATTGACTAGACTATTCTGGTGTTCCATGGTTCTAAAAGACACATCTATATGATCGTCTCAAGTGTGGTTTACCCACATGAAACCATTGGTTCATTATCCTGACATCGATTTCAAGCAAATCGAATGGATAACATTGCAGAATTCTCCTTGCATGCCTTCTATATTGGCCCTTGAATTGAAATTTAGCAATTTTTTCTAATGTCTAGACTCAAAATGGTTTGGTAGAATCCTTTATCCAAAGAGTTAAGCTCATTGCATTATCTTTACTTTGGAATTACAACTTACCAACTTTACGTTGGAGTCATGTAGTTTTACACGCTCATGACCAAACTGCATACTATTATCCCCCTATATCTTTGATACGTGGAAATCTACCAAGTATTTCCTATCTGCGGTAATTTGGTTGTATACCAATATCACCACCCGACATACATCATTGGCCCCTCAACATATAGTTGGGATCTATGTGAGGAATAGCTGTATTTCCGTCAATACCTCAAGCCCCTCGCATGGGGAGTTATTCAAGGCCAGTATGCTGATTCATGAGGAATATTTCCAAGCATTAGGGGGAGATTTAAAGTACCATAAAGAATGCAAGGAAATTAGTGGAATGTTCAACACATTTCTACCTCAAATCCACGTACTCAAAGAGCTGAACCATGCGTTCAGAAGGTTTGCAACACATTGCAAATAACCTTCCAGATTCATTTACTGACTATAAAGGTGTCACACAATCCTACAATCCTGCAAAAGTATGCCTGAAAGAGTGGAGGTACCAACAAAATCCACTCCACTCCCCGTTCAAAGCAACAGGGGGAGATGTATGGCAAAAGTACATCAGGATTCAGCTTCTCGCAAGTAAGGATATCAAGGCCTGTGAAACAGTAAATGCAAGTCAACTTCACGTTGACACACACCTAATGGGTAGTATATACCCAGTGGATGGGAAACCTCCACCAACCCGGGTCATAGTGCACATAATGACCGGGACATCGGAATACCTGACTCAATCGCATTGGGAAATCACGTGCAGTCACCATGGGTAATGATATTCCCATCAACTCTATATTGATATATAGATTCTGGAGAAACATATAATCGGAAGTCTACAATTGTCGACATACATTTCTCAACTAGATTGCAAAAACCTTTCAAATGATTCAGATCCAAAGACCATGGCCATGGCAAAATGTGAACAACACTCGGACTGAATTCAAGCAAAGGGTATAATCTAGGTAGAAATGATCTTGCTCAATAATGGAAAGGTATTCATAAGCAATACCTACACCAGTTTTCTTTTGGAAACAGAATTGAGAACAATGAGGTGGTGAAACAAAGAGCAAGTATTGTAGCACAAGGGTTCACGCAGATACCCAACTATTCTCGAGAGGTGGAATCTCTTTCCGATTACTTATATCATTGGCAGTACAAAATCATCTATCTCTGTAGTTGATAGATGTAGTGATCACATATCCATGTGGATCACTAGATTCAGACATATATGATTGATTTCCGATGGAATCTCAATTCTGAATCGAAATACAAAATGCGACATACATTGTGTAAAAATCAGTAAGTCACCATACGACTTATTGTTGTCGGTACATATGGTACAACCGACATAGTGAGTTCCTTATACACAAGGATTACTCCTACAATAATGATTATCCATGTTTGTGTGTCTGTAATGATGACACATGTAATCATCTAAATGACGGAGTTTCATGAAGGATTTGGGTAAACCAAAATACCGCTCGTTACTACAACTTGAGCACCTTCATTCATACGTTATGGTATACTATGTTTTCTATATCCAAAATATATTGGAGAAATTCATTGTGGACAAATCTTATCCATCCATAACTCTCATGGTAGTTCATTCTCTAGACATAGAGGAAGATCTATTTAGACCAAGAGATGATGGGAATAAGATATTGGGACTCAATGTTCCATAATGCCATTGGATCCACCAAACACAACTTGTTGGTACTCAAGAATATCTTTTGATATCTCCAAGGCATCAAACATCTTGTCCTGGTTTTTCAATTTCACAGAAATGTGAACACTGGTATCATTGGATACATCAATCAGATCCCCACTATGTCAGATCGTAGACAAGCTTAGTGTTCCTACTAGGTGTGGTAGCCCTCTCATGAAGAGTCTTCGAAACAGACCTCATGGCTACATCCACAAACCATTATCTCAACGATAATGTTTCTTGTGTTGCTCGGATGCAAACAGGTTACGCAATAAGCAATATCACTATATTGCATATCTTGCAAGGCAAATCATATGACTAATTTGTTCATGGGGTCTCTACCAACTTCTATGTTCCAGAAATGAGTTCAGGGAATTGGTATGTGACGGCTTCAAATTTTGCAAGAATCAGGGGGAGTATCTTCCTGAATTGTTCCTGTTCAATGCATCATATTATACTCTTTTTCCCTTCATGAGTTTACTTTACAGGTTCTCATAAAGGTTTTTAATGAGGTAGTATCAACACAAGTTCATATGTCATATTTTCTGTTTTCCCCAACGGGTTTTTTAAGAAAGTATATACGGCATATTTATTGTTCTCTAAACTCTATGAGTTTTCTCGTATTGAGTTAAAAGAGACAATAACCATTATATGTTGCATCATTTTCTCCTTATTTTTCCCACTGGGTTTGAAGGAGTTTTAGCAACATATCAAACACATATCTCCTCATATTTTTCCCACATGGTTTTTGGAGGAGCCTTTTTCAAGATGATGATACTTACACTACCAAGCATGGATTAGGGGGAGTGTTAGGATTTAATTAATCCTATTAATCCCTGCTTTTCCTGACAAAGGCAGTTGCCTCATGTCCCTTTGGACACACCCCTTCGGGGGCTATATATATGTGTAATCCATCATCAATAAAGAACAACTATTCACTTTTACATCTGTGTGTTTGTCTCTAGTTCTCTACTTCAAACAAATCGAACACAAACTATGAAGAAAATTGTTAGACTATTTACAATGGAAGTAACATAAATAATATTATAGATGTCATCTAAGCAAAAAATATGATGTAGCAATTAATAATGAGAAGAGAGAAAAAATGAATAACTTAGCATGTACTATCCCTATGAGTAACATAGCGCATACCAAGGCAAGATGAGTTTATAAGGTAATAAATGAAAGGCTCAATGTTACTATCCTATGTTACTATCTACCGTGGAGGTAGTAACTTAGACTAATACTATATGCATGTTACAACTCTATATTATTCCTCATTGTGGATAGTCTTAGGCCAACTCCAACGCATGACCCCAAACGGACATCCGCTTCGACCTGCTTTTATCCGTTTGGGACGACAATGGGTAGCCCATGTCCGGATCGGACCGCTGCCGTGTGGGCGCGCCCAGCACGCGACCGCACGCCAAATCATGTCCGCGGTGGACATGATATAAAAAAAATGCAAACCCAAATAAAAGTGACGAGAAAAATCAAATAAAACACAAACATAATGATAAAACATAATTAAACATATAAACATAATAAAACATAGTATTCACGGCCTTCACGATACTTGACATAATTAACATAAAAACTTAAAAAAACAAGCACCGCCCGCGCGCTACTGCCGTTCCCGTCGATTTCGTGCCCGTCGCCGTCTCACGCACCACCGTTGTCGTCCTCGTTGTTGGTGAGGTCGACATAGGGCTGATACGTCTCCAACGTATCTATAATTTATGAAGTATTCATGCCATGTTTACAATAATTATATATGATTCTGATATGATTTTATTAGAACTAATCCGGACTGATGTGTTTTCAGCAAAACTACCATGGTGTAGTTTTTTTTGCAAAAATAAAAGTTCTCGGAATGGGCTGAAAATTTACGGAGAATATTTTTGGAAAATATAAAAAATACTGGAGCAAAAAGATACCGGAGAGGAGTCCCGAGGAGGCCACAAGCCACCAGGCCCCTCTATGATGCGCCCCTGGCTTGTGGGCCCCTCGGGAGTTCCCTTGACGTGATTCCAATGCCAAGTAGTCCTATAAATCAAGAAACCTCCAAAAAGAAACCTAGATCAGAAGTTTCTCCATCGCAAGTCTCTGTAGCCATGAGAAATCAACCTAGTGGGGAGGCCATGGAGGAGGAAGCAGAAGGGGGATACCCTCTCCCCCTCTCTCTCGGTGGTGATGGAGTGCCATCGGGGGAACCATCGCCGCGGTGATCGTCTTCATCAACATCACCTTCTTCATCACCGTCTTCATATCTTTTCAGCGGTCCCCTCTCCCGCATCCCTCTGTAATCCCCTACTCGAACATGGTGCTTTATGCCACATATTATGATCCAATGATGTGTTTCTAATCTATGATGTTTTGAGTAGATTTGTTTTGTCTTATGGGTTGATTGATGATCTAGATTGGTTTGAGTTGTATGTTTATTTTGGTGTTGTCCTATGGTGCCTTCCGTGCCGTGCACACGTGAAGGATTCCCACCGTAGGGTGTTGCAATACGTTCATGATTTTCTTATAGTGGGGTGCTAGAGTGATAGAAGCTTAAACCTGAGTAAGGGGGTTGTTGCATATGGGATAAAGGGGACTTGATGCTTTAATGCTATGGTTGGGTTTTACCTTAATGATCTTTAGTAGTTGCGGATGCTTGCTAGAGTTTCAATCATAAGTGCATATGATCCAAGTAGAGAAAGTACATTAGCTTATGCCTATCCCTCATATAAAATTGCATTAATGATTTCCGATCTTGTTAACAATTGCCTAGGACAATTCCGCACACCGACTCATCATTATTCCACACTCGCTATTTTTAATATATTGTAATATATTCTAATTTTATGATAAAAACACCTATTTTTATATATTATTTCTCTGATATCACGCAAAGCTATCCTCTTCATACCCACAACATAGTTTTATTTCTCGTTTCTAGATGGAAGCAAACGTTCGATGTACATAGAGTCGTATCAGTGGCAGATAGGACTTGAGAGAATATTGATCTTACCTTTAGCTCCCTGTGGGTTCTACACTCCATACTTATCACTTCCACCTTTGGAAATTGCTATGATGATTCCTTGCACTTGGGGATTATCAAGCTCTTTTCTGGCTCCGTTGCCGGGGCAATAGCGTGGGGTTGATATTCTCGTGTGTGCTTGTTTGGTTTCTTCACTAAGTAGGTTTTGTTTTTCCTTTTTGCTTTATTTAGTTGTGTGTTAAACAAACAAAAAAATTAAATAATTAAAAATACAAAAATAATTACTCGCCTCTTATGCCTAAGAAGTTTTTCAAAAATAGAAGTGATTGGAAGGTCATGCATTGGAGAAGCGAGGGTCAACCTTGAACACTTGTGTTCATGCTCATGGAAATAATATAGAATTTTTCATAGAAGATTCTCAAAAATAATTATCCCCTTTTATATATCCATTTTATTATAAAAATAATATTCCAAGATTTTGTTTTTAGGATGATTAGATTGCTTGTTTGCCATGTGCGGTGCAAAAACAGAAACTTTGACTCAAGTGCAAGAATTTACATTTCTTACTGAAATGTCAAAAGTTGCTATTTTTTACATAGTACTGCTATATAAATTGTTTAATTTGTCCTAAATTTTCAGAATTGTTTGAGTTACATAAGTATACGAAGTTTCTAGATTGCTACACACTGTCCTGTTTTCACAGATTCCGTTTTCTATTCATTGCTCTATTATTTTGATGAATCTATGGGTTGTATCGAGGGGTATGAAGCATGGTGAAGTTGGACTATAGTATATATAATGATAATATGAATTTGGAATGAGTTCAAAACAGTAATTAAAGTAGTATTTTGCTTTATTATACTAACGGATCTCATGAGGGTTTTGTTAAGTTTTGCATGAATGAAGTGTTCGAAGATCGAGGAGGTATCGATATAAGAAGAATACAAAGAGACAAGAGTTCAATATTGGGGATGCCCAAGGCACCCCAAGTAAATATTTCAAGTAGACTCAAGCATCTAAGCTTGGTGATGTCCCGGAAGACATCTCATCTTTATTCTTCAACAATTATCGATATATCTCGGTTTTTGTTTTGTTCACATGATATGCATCTTTAGTGTTTTTATTTTGCTTTATGCACCCTTCTAGTAAGAGATAGTCCTTCACTGATTTGTACAATGCTTCATGCGCTTCACTTAAATCTTTTGAGTATGGCTTTGTAGAATGCTCTTTGTGCTTCACTTAAATCTTTTGAGTATGGCTTTATAGAATGCTTCGTGTGCTTCACTTATATATTTTGAGCTAGGATATTGGTTAATATATATTAATTTTAGAATTCTCTATGAACTTAACTTATATATTTTAGAGTATGAATAAAATTATTATCAGAATTAGGCTTGAAGGAGTATCATTAAAATGTAATGCCTAGCTAAAAAGGCATTAAAGAAAAGCGCTTGTTGGGAGACAACCCAACACTTTTACTTTCTGTTTTTGTGTGTTAACATGATTAAGCTACTGTAGTAATCATTTTTTGTGCCTTTTATTTCAATAAAGTGCCAAGTAAAACCTTTGGGATGACTCACAAGATGAGTAGAATTGATGTTGAACCAAAACAGAAACTTTTGCCCCCAGCACAGGAATATTCATTTATTACTGGAGCATGATAATGATCTGAATTTTTTACAAAGTCATGATATACAAATTCTTCAGGTTGTACTAATGTTTTAGAATTTTTAGAGACAGGGAAGTATGGCTATACTACAGATCTTCATAGGCTGTTCTGTTTTTGACTTCTGTTTTGCATGCATAGTTTGCTTGTTTTAGTGTTCCCATAGCTTATATTCAGTGATATAAATTATGTGAATGGTAGAATACAATAGGTATTATGTGATAAAAATTATGAATTTTGTCTTGACAATACCTAAGTGAATGATTTATCTTTATTACACGAACCCTTCTCACGAAGTTCCGTTAAGTTTTGTGTGATTGAAGTTTTCAAGTTTTGGGTGAGACACCGATATGAGGAGAATAAGGAGCAACAAGAACCTAATATTGGGGATGCACAAGGCACCCCCAAGGTAATGTTCAAGGAAGACTCAAGTGTCTGAGCTTGGGGATGCCCCGGAAGGCATCCCCTCTTTCCTCTTCAACACTATCGGTATATCTTACTTGGAGCTATATTTTTATTCGTCACATAATATGAGTTTTGCTTGGAGCGTCATTTTATCTTTTTGTTCCCTATTACGTGTTATTTATAATCTTGTTTTTCAATAAAAGGTTCGAAGAATTTTCTTAGGATGCTTGCATTGCATGTTTTGATGTCTGATGTGTAAAAACAGAAAAATTTACTATGGTGTTTGAATTTTTATATTTTACTGGAACGTGAAAAGTTTCTGAAATTTGTATAGAGTGTTTTCATATAAATTATTTAGCATGTCCTAAATTTTAATAATCTTGTGAGTTACGTAAGTAAATTGTTTTCATAAATTGCTACAGACTATTCTGTTTGGACATATTGCTGTCATAGTTTTGTTATCTGCTTATCATATAGTTTCCATAGCCTATATTGATAGATATGAATTGTGGAAACGATAGTAAAACAGTAGATGATGTTGAAAATTATTGTGCAACTTATCTTGGTAGTACATGAGGAGTTGATTTATTCATATGCGTACTAACCTATCTCATGAGTTCTTTTCGAGTTTTGTGTGGATGAAGGTTTTGAGAATAGGTGAAACCATGATATGAGAGGATTGAACAAGATACAAAAGCTCAAGCTTGGGGATGCCCAAGACACCCCAAGTAACTATTTCAAGAAGTCTCAAGCATCTAAGCTTGGGGATGCTATGCATCCCACCTCTCTTCACCAACAATTATCGGTTAGCCTATGTTGAGCCTAAATTTTTATTCGTTCACATGATACATGCTATTCTTGGAATATTATTTTATTTTGTTTTGCTGTTTGAATAAAAGCATTGGATCTGAAATTTTAAATAAGAGAGAGAGTCCTCACATGGATATTTAAACTAATTGACTACACATTGATCTTCATTTATTTCTTTCGGGAGTAGTTTGTCATTCACTCTCGTGCTTCACTTACACCCTATGAGTAAATGGTTGAATGAATTGAATATCATAAATATGAAATTAAATATTCTTCATATACTTATCCCATGGGGAGTGATGACTTCACACATAATAAGTATAGGTGGTAAAATTTATTGAAAGTTAGCAAGCACCGCCATTGGTCACTTGAACAATTCATGAAAGAATATTGAAGGAAGAGAGATTCCACATATAAATACACTATCTTGGACATCTTTTGTGATTGTGAGCTCGTTAATTATTTCCAAACTCGATCAAATTAGTTGAAATTGGACAAGGAAGACAACTTAATGAGTTATGTTTGGGTATATTTGTATCGAAGTTATATTGTTATGGATCCTCCAACACGTGATGCTTGCTTCCACCTCATACTATCCAAAACTCCCACACCAAGTAGAAACACTACTTGTGCATCCAAACACCCTTAAAGCAGTTTTGCCATGAGAATCCACTACACCTACCTATGGATTGAGTAAGATCCTTCAAGTAAGTTGTCATCGGTGCAAAAAACAATAAAAATTGCTCCTAAATATGTATGATCTTTTATTGTAAGGGAAAATAAGCGCTGTACGAACTTGTGATGGTAAAGAAATAAAAGCGACGGACTGCATAATAAAGGTTGCTATCACAAAGGGCAATACAACGTGATGTTCCTTTGCATTAAGGGTTTGCACATCCAAAAAAGCCCATGACAACCTCTGCTTCTATCTGCGAAGGGCCTATCTTTTACTTTCTAGTACCTACCTTTATGCAAGAGTCATGGTGATCTTCACCACTTCCTATATTTCGCCTTTTTCTCTTGGCAAGTGTCGTGTGTTGGGCAATGATCTAGACATATATATCCACACAAATATATTTGATCATGAATTATTATTGTTGACAATTATCTATATGATAAATAAGTTGGGAGGTGAAACATTAAGCCCCTATCTTTCTCTGTGTTCGATGGATGTTATTTGTTCTAAACATATGCTTCGAGTGTCAATAATCATGGAAGACTATATGATAGTTGAGTATGTGGAATTTGCTAAATCAAAGCTCTGACATAGACCCTTCCTGAAAATAAGATGAATTGCAATTGTTCGATGACTAGGAATATGGTTTGTTAGTTTTCAAGAAACTTTCTGGTCTATACTTTAACACGTGAATAGCTTGCTACTTGTGATGGGAGACGTAGTAGTAAATCAAAAAATTTCCTACGTGTTCACCAAGATCTATCTATGGAGAAACTAGCAACGAGTAAGGGGAGAGTGCATCTTCATACCTTTGAAGATCACTAAGCAGAAGCATTAGAAGAACGCGGTTGGTGGAGTCGTACTCGTAGCGATTCAGATCGCAGTGGACTCCGATCTTAGCGCCGAACAATGGCGCCTCCGCGTTCAACACACGTGCAGACCGGTGACGTCTCCTACGACTTGATCCAACAAGGAGGGAGGAGAGGTTGAGGGAGAGCTCTGGCAGCATGAAGGCGTGGTGACGGTGGAGCAGCGTGGTCTCTGGCAGGGCTTCGCCAAGCACCACATAGAACGAGGAAGAGGAGGGGTAGGGCTGCCCCGAGGAAGGGAGAACTCGTGTGTTGGTAGCCCCCCAAAAACCCCATTATATATAGGAGGAGGGGAGGAGGGTGCATAGTCCCTAGGGTGGTGCGGCAGCCCTAGATGGCCTTTGGCCGGCGGCCAAGAGGGGAGAGGGGGAGGGCGCAGCCCTAGTGGGTCTTAGGCCCATCTGTGTCTAGGGTTTCCCCTCCCTCCCACCTTTCCTGCGCCTTGGGCCAGGGTGGAGGGCGCACCAGCCCACTCTGGGGCTGGGCCCTTCCACTCTCGGCCCATGCAGCCCTCTGGGGCTACATGCCCCACTTGGTGGACCCCCGGAACCCGTCTGGTGGTCCCGGTAAGTTATCGGTAATTCCCGAAACACTTTCGGTGGCCAAATCCTCACTTCCTATATATCATTCTTTACCTCCGGACCATTCCGGAACTCCTCGTGACGTCTGGGATCTCATCCGAGACTCCAAGCTGCCTTTAGTAACCACGTACACTATTTCCCTATAACCCTAGCGTCATCGAACCTTAAGTTTGTAGACCCTACGGGTTCGGGAGGCACGTAGACATGACCGAGACACCTCTCCGGTCAATAACCAACTGCGGGATATGGATACCCATGTTGGCTCCCACATGCTCCATGATGATCTCATCGGATGAACCATGATGTTGGGGATTCAATCAATCCCGTATACAATTCCCTTTGTCTATCGGTATGATACTTGCCCGAGATTCGATCATCAGTATCCCTATACCTTGTTCAATCTCATTACCGGCAAGTCTCTTTACTTGTTTCGTAACACATCATCTCGTGGCTAATTCCTTAGTCACATTGAGCTCATTATGACGATGTCTTACCGAGTGTGCCCAGAGATACCTCTCTGGCATACGGAGTGACAAATCCCAGTCTCGATTCGTGCCAACCCAATAGACACTTTCAGAGATACCCGTAGTGCACCTTTATAGCCACCCAGTTACGTTGTGACGTTTGACACACCCAAAGCATTCCTACGGTATCCGGGAGTTGCATAATCTCATGGTCTAAGGAAATGATACTTGACATTGGAAAAGCTTTAGCAGACGAACTACACGATCTTGTGCTATGCTTAGGATTGGGTCTTGTCCATCACATCATTCTCCTAATGATGTGATCTCGTTATCAATGACATCCAATGTCCATGGTCATGAAACCGTGACCATCTATTGATCAACGAGCTAGCCAACTAGAGGCTCACTAGGGACATGTCGTGGTCTATGTATTCACACATGTATTACGGTTTCCTGTTAACACAATTATAGCATGAACTATAGACAATTATCATGAACAAGGAAATACAATAATAAACATTTTATTATTGCCTCTAAGGCATATTTCCAACAGTCTCCCACTTGCACTAGAGTCAATAATCTAGTTACATTGTGATGAATCGAACACCCATAGCATTCTGGTGTTGATCATGTTTCGTTTGTGAGAGAGGTTTAGTCAACGGATCTGCGACATTCAGATCCATATGTACTTTACAAATATCTATATCTCCCTTCTGAATGTAATCACAGATGGAGTTGAAGCGGTGCTTGATGTGTCTTGTCTTCTTGTGAAACCTAGGCTCTTTTGCAAGGGCAATAGCTCCAGTGTTGTCAGAGAATAGAGTCATCGGGCCCGACGCATAGGGAATCACTCCTAGGTCGGTGATGAACTCCTTCATCCAGACTCCTTCCTTTGCCGCTTCCGAAGCAGCTATGTACTCCGCTTCACATGTAGATGCCGCCACGACGCTTTGCTTGCTGCTGCACCAGCTGACTGCCCCTCCGTTCAAAATATACACGTATCCGGTTTGCGACTTGTAGTCATGCGGATCTGTGTCGAAGCTAGCATCGACGTAACCATTTACGACGAGCTCTTCGGCACCTCCATATACGGGAAACATGTCCTTTGTCCTTTTCAGGTACTTCAGGATATTCTTGACCGCTGTCCAGTGTTCCGCTCCGTGATCACTTTGGTACCTCCCTACCAAACTTATGGCAAGGTTCACATCAGGTCTGGTACACAGCATGGCATACATAATAGAGCCTATGGCTGAAGCATAGGGGATGACACTCATATCTTCTCTATCCTTTGCCGTGGTCGGGCATTGAGTCGTACTCAATCTCACACCCTGTAACACAGGCAAGAACCCTTCTTGGACTGATCCATATTGAACTTCTTCAATATCTTTTCAAGGTACGTGCTTTGTGAAAGACCTATGAGGCGTTTCGATCTATCTCTATAGATCTTAATACCTAATATGTAAGCAGCTTCTCCAAGGTCCTTCATTGAAAAACATTTATTCAAGTAGGCCTTTACACTTTCCAAAAGTTCTATATCATTTCCCATCAACAATATGTCATCCACATATAATATGAGAAATGCTACAGAGCTCCCACTCACTTTCTTGTAAATACAGGGTTCTTCATAAAACTGTACAAACCCAAACGCTTTAATCACCTCATTAAAGCGAATGTTCCAACTCCAAGATGCTTGAACCAGCCCATAGATGGAGCGCTGGAGCTTGCATACCTTGTTAGCATCTTTAGGATCGACAAAACCATCAGGCTGCATCATATACAGATCTTCCTTGAGGAAGCCATTAAGGAATGCCGTTTTGACGTCCATTTGCCAGATCTCATAATCATAAAATACGATAATTGCTAACATGATTCAGACAGACTTCAGCATCGCTACGGGTGAGAAAGTCTCATCGTAGTCCATTCCTTGAACTTGTCGATAACCCTTAGCGACAAGCCGAGCCTTATAGACGGTCACATTACCATCTACGTCAGTCTTCTTCTTAGAGATCCATTTATTTTCAATGGCTCGCTTATCATCAGGCAAGTCCACCAAAGTCCACACTTTGTTCTCATACATGGATCCTATCTCGGATTTCATGGCTTCAAGCCATTTGTTGGAATCCGGGCCCGCCATCGCTTCTTCATAGTTCGAACGTTCACCGTTGTCCAACAACATGATCTCCAGGACAGGGTTGCCGTACCACTCTAGGGCGGAACGTGTCCTAGTGGACCTTCGACATTCAATAGTAACTTGATCTGAAGTTTCATGATCATCATCATTAACTTCCTCTCTAGCCGGTGCAGGCTCCATAGAAACAACTTCCTATGCTGCGCTACTCTCCGGTTCGAGTGGAGGTACAATTACCTCATCAAGTTCTATTTTCCTCCCACTTACTTCTTTCGAGAGAAACTCTTTCTCGAGAAAGGATCCATTATTGGCAACAAAGACTTTGCCTTCGGATCTGAGGTAGAAGGTATACCTAATAGTCTCTTTGGGATATCCTATGAAGACGCACTTTTTCGCTTTGGGTTCGAGCTTCTCAGGTTGAAGTTTCTTCACATAAGCATCGCATCCCCAAACTTTTAGAAACGACAGCTTAGGTTTCTTTCCAAAGCATAGTTCATACGGTGTCGTCTCAACGGACTTTGACGGTGCCCTATTTAAAGTGAATGTGGCAGTCTCTAATGCATATCCCCAAAATGATAGCGGTAAGTCGGTAAGAGACATCATAGACTACGCCATATCCAATAGAGTGCGATTACAACGTTCAGGCACACCATTTCGCTGAGGTGTGCCAGGCGGCGTGAGTTGTGAGACAATTCCACATTTCCTTAGGTGCGTGCCAAACTCGTGACTTAAATATTCTCCACCACGATCAGATCGTAGGCATTTTATTTTCTTGTCACGTTGATTCTCTACCTCACTTTGAAATTCCTTGAACCTTTCAAAGGTTTCAGACTTGTGTTTCATTAAGTAGACATACCCATATCTGCTCAAGTCATCAGTGAGGGTGAGAACATTACGGTAGCCACCGCGAGCCTCGACACTCACTGGACCTCATACATCAGTATGTATTATTTCCAACAAGTCAGTTGCTTGCTCCATTGTTCCGGACAACGGAGTCTTGGTCATCTTGCCCATGAGGCATGGTTCGCATGTGTCAAATGATTCCAAATCAAGAGACTCCAAAAGTCTATCAGCATGGAGCTTCTTCATGCGTTTGATACCAATATGACCAAGGTGGCAGTGCCACATGTAAGTGGGACTATCGTTATCAACCTTACACTTTTTGGTACTCACACTATGGACATGTGTAACATCACGTTCTAGATTCATCAAAAATAAACCATTGACCAGCGGGGCATGACCATAAAAAATTTCTCTCGTATAAATAGAACAACCATTATTCTCAGATTTAAATGAGTAGCTATCTCGCATCAAGCGAGATCCAGATACAATGTTCATGCTCAAAGCTGGTACTAAATAACAATTATTGAGGTTTAAAACTAATCCCGAAGGTAGATGTAGAGGTAGCATGCTGACGGCGATCACATCGACCTTGGAACCATTCCCGACGCGCATAATCACCTCGTCCTTTGCTAGCCTTCACTTATTTCGCACCTCCTGCTTGGAGTTACAAATGTGAGCAACCGCACCGGTATCAAATACCCAGGAGCTACTACAAGCGCTGGTTAGGTACACATCAATAACAAGTATATCACATATACCTTTAACGTTGCCGGCCTTCTTATCCGCTAAGTACTTGGGGCAGTTCCGCTTCCAGTGACCGATACCCTTGCAATAAAAGCACTCAGTCTCAGGCTTGGGTCCATTCTTGTTCTTCTTCCCGACAACTTGCTTACCGGGCGTGGCAACAACTTTGCCGTCCTTCTTGAAGTTCTTCTTACCCTTGCCTTTCTTGAAACTAGTGGTCTTATTCACCATTAACACTTGATGCTCCTTTTTGATCTCGACCTCCGCTGATTTCAGCATCGAGTACAACTCAGGAATGGACTTCTCCATACCCTGCATGTTGTAGTTCATCACAAAGCTCTTGTAGCTAGGTGGGAGCGACTAGAGGATTCTGTCAATAACCGAGTCAGCCGGGAGATTAACTCCCAGCTGAGTCAAGCGGTTGTTCAACCCAGACATTTTGAGTATGTGCTCACTGATAGAACTATTCTTCTCGATCTTACAACTGAAGAACTTGTCGGAGACGTCATATCTCTCGACCCGGGCATGAGCTTGGAAAACCAGTTTCAGCTCTTGGAACATCTCATATGCTCCGTGTTGCTCAAAACGCTTTTGGAGCCCCAGTTCTAAACTGTAAAGCATGTCACACTGAACCCGGGAGTAATCATCACAGCATGACTGCCAAGTGTTCGTAACGTCTTGATCTGCTCGGAAAATGGTTGGGTCACCTAGCGGTGCATCAAGGACATACAATCTCTTGGATGCTATGAGGATGATCCTCAAGCTACGGACCTAGTTCGCCTAGTTGCTTCCATCATCTTTTAGCTTGGTTTTCTCTAGGAACGCGTTGAAGCTGAGGGTGACATTAGCGTTGGCCATTGGATCTACAATATATATTGTAAAGACAATTTTAGACTAAGTTCATGATAATTAAGTTCACATAATCAAATTACTTAATGAACTCCCACTTAGATAGACATCTCTCTAGTCATCTGAGTGACACATGATCCATGTCAACTAGCCCGTGTCCGATCATCACGTGAGACGGACTAGTCATCCATGGTGAACATCTCCATGTTGATCGTATCTTCTATACAACTCATGTTCGACCTTTCGGTCTTCCGTGTTCCGAGGCCATGTCTGTACATGCTAGGCTCGTCAAGTCAACCTAAGTGTTTCGCGTGTGTAAATCTGGCTTACACCCATTGTATGCGAACATTAGAACCTATCACACCCGATCATCACGTGGTGCTTCGGAACAACGATCCTTAGCAACGGTGCATAGTTAGGGTGAACACCTTTCTTGAAATTTTATTGAGAGATCATCTTATTTACTACCATCATTCTAATCAAATAAGATGTAAACATGATAACCATCACATGCAATCAATATAGTGACATGATATGGCCAATATCATCTTGCTCCTTTGATCTCCATCTTCGGGGCATCATGATCATCACTGTCACCGGCACAACACCATGATCTCCATAAACATGATCTCCATCATCGTGTCTTCATGAAGTTGTCTTGCCAACTATTACTTCTACTACTATGGATAATGTTTAGCAATAAAGTAAAGTAATTACATGGCATTTATGATTGACACACATGTCATACAATAAAATAAGACAACTCCTATGGCTCCTGCCGGTTGTCATATTCATTGACATGCAAGTCGTGAATCCTATTACAAGAACATGATCAATCTCATACATCACAATGCATCACATCACATCCTTTTGGCCATATCATATCACAAGGCATATGCTGCAAAAACAAGTTAGACGTCCTCTAATTTGTAGTTGTAAGTTTTTATGTGGCTGCTATAGGTTTCTAGCAAGAACGTTTCTTACCTACGCCAAAGCCACAACGTGATATGCCAATTTCTATTTACCCTTCATAAGGACCCTTTTCATTGAATCCAATCCCACTAAGGTGGGAGAGACAGACACCCTCCAGCCACCTTATGCAACAAGTGCATGTCAGGTGGTGGAACCGGTCTCACGTAAGCGTACGTGTAAAGTTAGTCCGGGCCGCTTCATCCCACAATACCACTGAATCAAGATAAGACTAGTAGTGGTAAGCAAATTAACAAGATCGACGCCCACAACAACTTTGTGTTCTACTCGTGCATAGATTCTATGCATAGACCTAGCTCATGATGCCACTGATGGGAGACGTAGTAGTAAATCAAAAAATTTCCTACGTGTTCACCAAGATCTATCTATGGAGAAACCAGCAACGAGTAAGGGGAGAGTGCATCTTCATACCTTTAAAGATCGCTAAGCGGAAGCGTTACAAGAACGCGGTTGGTGGAGTCGTACTCGTAGCGATTCAGATCGCGGTGGACTCCGATCTTATGGCAGAACAACGGCGCCTCCGCGTTCAACACACGTGCAGCCCGGTGACGTCTCCTACACCTTGATCCAGCAAGGAGGGAGGAGAGGTTGAGGGAGAGCTCCGGCAGCACGATGGCGTGGTGACGGTGGAGCTGTGTGGTCTCTGGCAGGGCTTCACCAAGCACCACAGAGAACGAGGAAGAGGAGGGGTAGGGCTGCACCGAGGAAGAGAGAACTCGTGTGTTGGCAGCCCCCCCAAAACCCCCACTATATATAGGAGGAGGGGAGGAGGGTGCATAGCCCCTAGGGTTCCCACTCTAGGGTGGTGCGGCAGCCCTAGGTCGCCTTTGGCCGGCGGCCCAGAAGGGAGAGGGGGAGGGCGCAACCCTAGTGTGCCTTAGGCCCATCTGGGTCTAGGGTTTCCCCTCCCTCCCACCTTTCCTGCGCGTTGGGCTATGGTGGAGGGCGCACCAGCCCACTCTAGGGATGGTCCCTTCCACTCTCGGCCCATGCAGCCCTCTGGGGCTGGAGGCCCCACTTGGTGGACCCCCGGAACCCTTCCGGTGGTCCCGGTACGTTACCGGTAATTCCCGAAACACTTTCGATGGCCAAATCCTCACTTCCTATATATCATTCTTTACCTCCGGACCATTCCGGAACTCCTCGTGACGTCCGGGATCTCATCCGGGACTCCGAACTACCTTCAGTAACCACGTACACTATTTCCCTATAACCCTAGCGTCATTGAACCTTAAGTGTGTAGACCCTACGGGTTTGGGAGGCATGTAGACATGACCGAGACACCTCTCCGGTCAATAACCAACAACAGGATCTGGATACCCATGTTGGCTCCCACATGCTCCACGATGATCTCATCAGATGAACCACGATGTCGGGGATTCAATCAATCCCATATACAATTCCCTTTGTCTACCGGTATGATACTTGCCCAAGATTCGATCGTCAGTATCCCTATACCTTGTTCAATCTCGTTACTGACAAGTCTCTTTATTCGTTCCGTAACACATCATCCCATGGCTAACTCCTTAGTCACATTGAGCTCATTATGATGATGTCTTACCGAGTGGGCCCAGAGATACCTCTGTGTCATACGGAGTGACAAATCCCAGTCTTGATTCGTGCCAACCCAACAGACACTTTCGGAGATACTTATAGTGCACCTTTATAGCCACCCAGTTACGTTGTGATGTTTGGCACACCCAAAGCATTCCTACAGTATCCGGGAGTTGCACAATCTCATGGTCTAAGGAAATGATACTCGACACTGGAAAAGCTTTAGCAGACGAACTACACGATCTTGTGCTATGCTTAGGATTGGGTCTTGTCCATCACGTCATTCTCCTAATGATGTGATCTTGTTATCAATGACATCCAATGTCCATGGTCATGAAACCGTGACCATCTATTGATCAACAAGCTAGCCAACTAGAGGCTCACTAGGAACATGTTGTGGTCTATGTATTCACACATGTATTACGGTTTCCTGTTAACACAATTATAGCATGAACAATAGACAATTATCATGAACAAGGAAATACAATAATAACCATTTTATTATTGCCTCTAGGGCATATTTCCAACAACTTGATCATGAGAAGTTTTATGAGATGAGCTACTGCTTATGATATATAATGATGATAGAAAAAGTGTTTGGAACTATCATTGATCAAATTTATGCACTATGCTAACATTCACACCTCATAAAATATTTCTTTTATCATTTACCTACTCGAGGATGAGAAGGAATTAAGCTTGGGGATGCTGATACGTCTCCAACGTATCTATAATTTATGAAGTATTCATCCTATGTTTACAATAATTCTATATGATTTTGGTATGATTTTATTAGAACTAACCCGGACTGACGCGATTTTCAGCAGAACTACCATGGTGTCATTTTTTGTGCAGAAATAAAAGTTCTCAGAATGGGCTAAAAATTTATGGTGAATATTTTTGGAAAATATAAAAGATACTGGAGCAAAAAGATACCGACGAGGAGTCCCGAGGAGGCCACAAGCCACCCTTATGGACCCCCAGGGAGTTCCCTTGACGTGATTCCAAAGCCAAGCACTCCTATAAACCTAGAGACCTCCAGAAGAAAACCAAGATCAGAAGTTCCGATGTCGCATGTATCTGTAGCCATGAAAAATCAATCTTGGCCCTCTCTGACACCCTGCCGGAGGGGGTCACCATCACCGAAGACCATGGAGGAGGAAGATGGAGGGGCCATCATCACCATTGAGGCCATGGACGAAAGGGAGAACCTCTCCCCACTTAGGGGGGAAGCCATGGACGAGTAAGCACAAGGGGGAGACCCTTTCCCCCTCTCTCTTGGTGGTGCCAGAGTGCCATCGGGGGAACCATCACCGCGGTGATTGTGTTCATCAACATCATCTTCTTCATCATCGTCCTCATATCTTTTCAGCGGTCCACTCTCCTGCATCCCGCTGTAATCCCCTACTTGAACATGGTGCTTTATGACACATATTATGATCCAATGATGTATTGCCATTCTATGATGTTTTGAGTAGATTTCTTTTGTCTTATGGGTTGATTGATGATCTAGATTGGTTTGAATTGTATGTTTATTTTGGTGCTTTCCTATGGTGCCTTCCATGCCGCGCACACGTGAAGGATTCCCGCTGTAGGGTGTTGCAATACGTTCATGATTCGCTTATAGTGGGTTGCTAGAGTGATAGAAGATTAAACCCGAGTAAGGGTTTTGTTGCGCGTGTGATAAGGGGGACTTGATGCTTTAGTGCTATGGTTGGGTTTTACCTTAATGATCTTGAGTTCCAATCATAAGTGCATATGATCCAAGTAGAAAAAGTATGTTAGCTTATTCCTCTCCCTCATATAAAATTGCAATAATGATTTATGATCTTGTTAACAATTGCCTAGGACAATTCCGCACACCGACCCATCATTATTCCACACTCGCTATTTATAATATATTGTAATATATTCTAACTTTATGATAACAACACCTATTTTTATATTTTAGTTCTCCGATATCATGCAAAGCTATCCTCTTCGTACCCACTACTTAGTTTTATTTTTGGTTTCTAAATGGAAGCAAACGTTCGGTGTACATAGGATCGTATCAGTGGCAGATAGGACTTGAGAGAATATTGATCTTACCTTTAGCTCCTTGTGGGTTCAACACTCCATACTTATCACTTCCACCTTTGGAAATTGCTACGATGATTCCTTGCACTTGGCGATTATCAAGGGCGGCAACGTCCAGAGGTGGGATGGTGGCCCTTGGAAGGTGGGAGGCGCCTGCACCACCTCCCCCCGTGGCGAAGGCTGGCGCTCCGGTGACTGCGGCAGCGTGGGCCACCAAGACCCGGCCCCCACGGCCTCGGCCATGTCCGTGGCCGTGCACTCCTAGATCCACCACTAGCCCACTAGGCCCGGGTGGAACGTGGCGATGAGCTGCTCGTCCAGCACCTCCTCCTTCACCTCCACCACGTCCAGCTTGGGCACGTCCACGTCGCCGTCCGCGAGCACGGTGTTGAGACCCACCCATTGTCGCTCATCGTGCGTGTTCTTGGAGTCTTCCAAGACACGTTGGATGAGACATGCCTCCTCCTCTGTCATGGGAGGAGGTGGTGGTGGCGACGGAGAGGGCGACGACGTCGGCGTGATGCCGCGAACCCGCGTACGCTCGCGCACCTGGGGAGGGCTTGGAGCACATGCTCGGCGCTCTGGACGTGCACGTCGCGGGCTACCTGGGCGACCAACACGTCGTGCTCGTCCTGGAACCAGGTGTCCCACAGTGGGGAATCGACGACATACCTGTCGTCGTAGTAAAGGTCGTCATGCAGGCGGCGGTGGCGATGGATCTCTTCGCCGCCGGCACGGCCGCTCAACTGGACCCAGACGACACAATCCGTAGAGAGATGCCAGTTGTTGGGCAGGTGAACGTCCGCCTAGGGAAGCGGCGTCCCTGTTTCCCAGTAACGCCAGCAAACATCCGAGGGGACGTATTGCCGGATGCGCGCCAGGGCGCCCGGAGGGGCGATGGCGAATGCGGGCGGCGCGGGGGCCCTTCGTGGGGGTGGTGTGGAGCTGGCGGCGCGGCGGCGGCCGGAGGACGAACCGGCCTCGTGGTCGTGCGCCCCCTTGCGGTCGGTACTCCACCACACCATTGCCGCTGGCAGCCAGCGAGCTCGAGGAAGTGGAACTAGGGTTTGGGGTGTCAGTTTCGAGGAGGCCGCACAGCTGGAGTGGGAAGCATGGACTGACCGGTCCACGACTTCCACATTAAGAAAGACGGCGACCGCTCGCCTGGGCGAATGACATGTGGGGCCGACCGCGCGTGCGCAATAAATTTGGACGGTGGGAGATAGGTGGCCGCCTGCCACGCGACCCCGGCGTGGACGAGAGACGTCCGTTCGCTGTCCGCATGGATCCAAACCGGATGCATATTTGCGTTGAAAATGGATCGGACCGGACAGAACGAGCAAGATAGGTCTAGGCTTCTGCGTGTTGGGCCCTGAAGTTTGTACGTTTTGCTTCAAACAAACAGGACTGGACGCGATATGGTCGTGCGTCGGAGTTGGCGTTATGGATTCTGTGCCGGCGTGAGAACCAAACAAAAATCGCGAGTGTACGAAAATGTCATGAATGGTTTCCAAGTCCAAAGTCCAAACGTGATACTCCTATTATTCGGAAATCTGGACGAAACCTCCCTGAAATCACCGCTGGCCCTTGTCAGGACGGAGCTTCCTTTCCTTGGATGGATTTTGACACGTGCGACGTGAGACTCACGTGTCGGATGAACACGTACGCCCGGCCGCTGCCACATGGTGCCGCGGTCTGTTCCGTCCTATTCCTATCCCCCATGGGCATGTTTCTTGCACCGGGTTTAATTAGCCTCAGCATTGAAATTAGTCAAAGGATAATGCAGGCCACCCTTGATGGAGCAGCCGTGCTACAGCTTATGCATCGGTTGCCACTTGCCAGCTGCGACGAGAGCGAGTGACCTGACTGATACAGCAGACATGCAGCACAGTGGCTGAGCGGACACCGATGGTTTCTTTCTTTCTTGAGGTGCTCTTAGAAATGTCCACGTATACCATTTTGGCACCATTAATCAACTAGCGTATCAGGGTGTCAGCCACGAGAGCGAGTGGCTGAATGAGTGATGCAGCGGGCAGCACGGCTGATTGAGCAAGGACAGGGTTTTCTTGAGCTGCTCTTGAAAATATGCAGATCACGTAGTACATTAGTTTTGACACCCTTAATTAGCGTATCTGCGTTAAGTTTTCTACTACACTGTAGCATCCGCTGACCCCATTGATTAATTTTCCCTAGCTCAGTGCATCAGTCCCGTCCCAGCGGTCGATTATTTGATTCGACAAAAGGCTCCGATGAGTGAGAGATACACGGTGCGTGCATGCGTGGACAGCGTTTTGCACTTACAGTAAAGATTAGGATGGGTTACAAAAGCATCGCGAAGAAGGGCTTCGATCGTACCGTCTCCTAGAGATACAAATGCACATTCGGAGGTGCTAGTGGCAGCACAAATTCATAACTAAACGAGCATCAGAGACCATTTGAGACTCCTCCTCTCGTGAGTTCGTCGCCCTTCTCTTCTCCGCAACCCTAGGCGGCCACCGTGGTCTTAGAGCATCTACAGCCGGACCTTACAAATCCGGACCCTCAAACGTCCGCTGACGCGTCCACGAACACTGACTGGTCACGTCTAAAAAAAGGGATTTTACATCTCGATATCTTAAATTAGAAACCTCAAATCCATATTATTACATGCAACGTAAACCTAATACTAACGAAGGTCGTTCGGCTTCGCCGTGCCCATGTCCGGGGGCCGGCTGCCCGCCTTGTAATGCCGGTCCGGCCGCCGGCGAGGTAGAGTAGGACATGGGACACTAGCCGGCGCACGGGACTCGATCCATCACCGTCTCGCATGCCCTACTCTTTCTCATCGGAGCCCATAACCCGGACGGTGCTAGTGGACATGAGCTCGGTGACGGATCCGTCCGAGACGACGTCCACCACGATGCGGTCGCGACACCCGCAGTGGTGCACCCTACGGGACACCGGAGAGTGTGACTCCGCCTCTCCAACGTCCACCGCCGCGAGGGCCTCCGCCGCCTCCCTTGCCCGATGCCTCGCCCGACGAGCGGCACGCCGAGCCATGGCATCGTCCGTGGACGGCCATGCTTGGTGCTCGGTGGGCCAACGGAGGGGTTGCGCTTCCTCCATGGCGTTCGGACGCCAGACGGACCGCATCGCCTCCGGTGAGGCAGCGACGCCGGATCCAAACACCGGTTGTATGGACGCAATGGATTCCCGGCGTTGCGAGTCCGACCGCTGCCATCTTGCGGTCGCCTCCTGGGAGCGGCGGAGCGCAACCCGAACGGTCATCTCCTCCTCGGGGCCGCATGGGATGAGCTCATGGTCGACGGATCCGGAGGTGAAGGACTCAGATCCACTGCCCGCCATGTCGGAGAAGGCCAGAGATCGTTGGAGGTGAGCTTCAGTGGCTGATGGGAGTGGAAGGAAGTGGAGTGAAATGTCCAGGGTTTGGTCCGACGAGCAGATATGGATGAATATATGTGGGGTCGATGTGGGCTAGTGTGGGCCAGGCAGGCGTGCTCGGGCGCGCCCGTGCTCCCATATATCCATGTAACAGCCCGAGACCGACACTCCAAAAGAATCCCTTTTTATTTCACTGTCGTCGTGTGATTCGTTTGGTTGTCGCATTCATGATCGCATAATTCACATCATCTGCATAGTATCGACACTTTGTTGTCGTTTTCAAAAGTTGCATCCGTTCGTAGTCGCCGGTTCTCTCCATTCGCGTCGTCGACCGTTTTGAGACCAACCACACACGCACGTGCCCGCGACATCATTTAAAAAATATTGTTTTTAAAGTGCGTATAAAATATTATCGGATTGGGTCAAAAGTTGGCGCTTGATCTTTTTATACTGTAGGTAGACTCCTTGCCAAGTTTTGTCGCAATCAGAGGTCGTTTGGTATGCCAACGGTCAACTGTAGCGGCACTGCATCGGTTATATTAGCAGACGGTTTCGATTTCTAAACCAAACTCTGTCACTAGCCGCAATCTTCCCTCCCTTCTTGGCCCACCCCCTCTACACAGCTCATCACAGCCCTGCTAGCCCCGTCAATTCCGGACCGTCGGATCGAGATCCGAAGGTCCGAAAACGGGCTAAACCCCCCTAAACCTAACCCTAGACCCCCTGCCTATTTAAGCCCTCCCCTGCCAAAAATGGCCTTCTCCCATCTCTGCCTTGAAATCCGTGTCGGCCAAACCCCCCTACGCCACTTGTCGAGCCGCCGCCAACCATCCACCACCACCCGTCGCCCCAGCCAACCGGAGGCCGCCACGTGGTGCGCCCTGCCCTCCAGCGCGCCTCCTCCTTCCTCCTCTCCACCATGTCCTGCCCGGGCCCGGGGCAGGCTCGCCCGAGCCCATCGGGGCTCAAGGAAGCCCGCGCACCGTGCCACTGGCCCGCGCCCGAGCCTGCCTCCACCCAGGAGCTCGCCCGCACCTTCGCCTGCATCGCCAGCCGCCGCAGCTGCCCTACCGGAGTGCCCGCCGCCGGCAAGATGCCGCCACCCCGCATCGGCCCGCCTCCGGCCACGCCGGCCCCGCCGCCTCGCTTCGCTCCCTTTGCCCGCCTGCTCGCCAGCCTCGCGCTGTGCCTCTGAAGAGCCCGCCGCAGGATGCCCGCGACCACCTCACCTCGACCCGGAGCTCCCTGCTCTCGCGTCGCTTCGGATCCGGCCGAGACGGGCCCGATCTAGCAGCTCTCGTCTCTTCCCAACCGCACCGTCGACGTGTCTACGATGCCGGCAATTGCCGCTTTCGCCGCGCAATGGCTTGCCTCCGGTCGGCCAACTGCCACAAGACCGCATCATCCCGGATCTGGTCGAGCCCTTCGTCCAAATGGGACCCGGTCTAAAACCGCACCGTCCCGTCCCACTTCCCCGGGTTAAAAAAACGATGAAGTCCCTAGCTCTGCGCGATATTTACTCATTTAAGCATTTTGTGATGACGATATCTCATAAACCATGCATTTGTTTGGAAAGAGTTATATAGGAAAATTCATCTACTTTTCGTGCTCTACATGATGGTGTTAATTGCATTCATGATAGGGCTCATATACATACTCAAAAATCTGTCACAAAAGTGCATTCCGTCGTAGTTGCAAAGCTGTTAAATTATTCAAATTTGCGTGGATGATTCCATCTCATCCGTAGGTCTTTTGCATGTGGTGTCTTCATGAGTAGTGCTCTAGATTATGTCTACTTTGATGCCATGCCTCTGGTTTCCATGTAGAACATCATTATCATGTTTGTTTGTTTCTCTAAAGTAGCCATCGTGTTAAAAACTATAATTGTTAACGATAAGTTCCGTTTTGCGGAGTTCGTTACAAGCAATCCATGCCTCCTTTGAGTTGTGTATTTGGAGAGTGTTGTAGTATGCCATGTCTACTTGATGTAGGTAGGTTTGTGATAACCCACAAGTATAGGGGATCGCAACAGTTTTCGAGGGTAGAGTGTTCAACCTAAATTTATAGATTCGACGCAAGGAGAGCCAAAGAATATTTGAGAGTTTAGTAGTTGATTTATCAATTCAACCACACCTGGAGATTAAATATCTCCAAGAAAGTGATCAGTAGCACAGTAGTATGATAGTTTGATAGCAGCGGTAAAAGTAGCAGTAACGATAACAGTGATAGCAATAGTTTTGTAGCAAGTGCAACAGTAATAGTAGTAGTAGTAACTTAGCAAGAACAATAAGTGAAAACTCATAGGCACGGGATCGGTCTATTCGTTGGATGATATTGATCATATAACAGTCATAACCTAGGGCGACCTAGAACTAGCTCCAATTCATCAATGTAATACATGCATGTATTCCGTATATAGTCGTACATGCTTGTGGAAAAGAACTTGCATGGCATCTTTTGTCCTACCCTCCCGTGGCAGCGGGGTCCATAAGGAAACTAAGGGATATTAAGGCCTCCTTTTAATAGAGAACCGGAACAAAGCATTAACACATAGTGAATACATGAACTCCTCAAACTACGGTCATCACCAGAAAGTATCCCGATTTCTGTCACCCCGGGGTTTACGGATCATAACACGTAATACGTGCATATGACCAGGCAAGATCGGATCAAGAACATAGATATAATGATGATAACTCGGGCCGTAGTGACAATCATTAAGCATGGCAAAGTCATAGCCGCATCAATCTTAGAACATAGTGGATACTAGGGAGCATGCCCTAACAAAACTAACTCGATTACATGATGAATCTCATCCAACTACTCACCGACCAGTAAGCCTACAAAGAAATTACGCACTCCCGGTGGGGAGCATCATGAAATTGGCGATGAAGGAGGGTTGATGATGACGAAGACCAAAGATTCCTCTCTCTGGAACCCCAAACGGACTCCAGATCTGGCCTTCTGATGAAGAACATGAGGTGGGGTTGGCTCCGTATCGTAAAACGGGTGAAACTTTCTCCTTGATTTCTCTCTCCGAAAATAGGAATTATTGGGCCGGATGCGAAGCGACGCAATATCTCCTAAAAGTGATAAAGAAAAACTTTTACGAACTTTTTTGTTCTTGTTTACATATATATGCTTAAGTAGCACCTAGGTTTTGAGCAAAGTATATGACTAACCATGTTGACAATAACTCTTAAATATTATATTAACTCATATCAATGACGTAAGCAGCTAGCGAGCAATAATAAGATATCTCAAGTGCAAACACTTTGTCAAAAAAATCATGATATAATATGACAATAATGGTATCTTGCCAACCCTTTCTGAGACTGCAAAACATAAATGCAGAGAACCTCTAAAGTTCAAGCAGCGACTACGCATTGTAATTCATGGTAGAAAAGCTCCAGTCATGATGCATCCAGTATTCACTATACACAATGCATGAGGATGAAATAGTTCTCTCAGATGAGGCGCTTATTTGAGAAGGTGATGGATCAACATAAAAATAAATAGATAGTCCCTTCGCAGAGGGAAGCAAGGATTTGCAGAGGTGCTAGAGCTCTAAGCTTAAATCAGAGATAAGTATAATTTTTGGGAGGTACACCTTCCTATCAACGTTACGACCAAGAGCTATCAATATCTTCCATGTTAGACACATTAGCGGCGGTTCCCAAGGGATAAAAGTAAAGGTTTACTCCCTCTCTACCAATGAACGCACTCCATGGCTAGCCGAATCCATGGGTTTCGTCCATACCAACAACATTCCTGGGGGAGTTTTGTTTAATTATTTGCATTTCTTTTGATTTCGGGTCTGGGAATCCCTATTACCGCCCCTCTCATGCAAGGACGGGTGTATAAACACTCATCATGAGAATAATCCGCTTAACATGGAAGATATTGACCACCCCTGTCGCTCCATGAGCGGTCCAGGCACACAAAACAGATGTTCATTTGAAATTTTAGAGGTGGCACATGCAAAATTACTTAGAACGGCAGGGTTATACCACATATAGGTGGATATAGTGGACTCGTCCGGAATAACTTTGATTTAAGGATTTTGAGGCACAAGCAGTATCCCCCCTTAGTATAGGCGAAGGCTATCAAATAGGTTGAGAAACGGCCAACTAGAGAGCGAAGATGGTCATGAACATGCATTATGAATAAGAAACATAGAATGCTATCATGAGTAGGACATGGACACCATGAACATAAATATCGTGAAGGCTATATTGGTTTTGATTCAACTACATGTGTGAACATGTGCCAAGTCAAGCCACTTGAAACATTCAGAGGAGGATACCATATCATCATACTACATCACAACCATTTTAATGCATGTTGACATCCAAGATAATTCATTATCCACTCCTAGCTACTTAAGCACGGCATGAGCAACTATAATCTCTAATTGTCATTGCAAACATGTTCAATCATAATATGCTAGATCATGGGTACTAGGTTAAACATATTTACAAAAACAAAAACAAGTTGAGTTCATACCCGCTTCTCTCCGCCACAGTCAATTCATCAAATATCTTCATTATTGCCTTTCACTTGCACGACCGAATGATATAAAATAATAATAGTGCAAGAGTGTCATGGACTAAGATGAAATCAGCAAACATTTTATTCAAGAGGAGAAGACAAAGTAATATGGGCTCTTTGTTAGATCAACAATAATGCATATGAGAGCCACTCAACATTTTCATTGTGGTCTTCTCCTTGGTATGACTCATTAAAAGAGAAAAGAACTTCAGAGAAACACACTGAAATATTTTTGGAGTTTTTAGTTTTTCTTGAAAAAAGCAAATTAAAGAAGGAAAAACAAAAACAAGAAAACTATTTACATGGGAGAACTCCCAACAAGCAAAAGAAGAAATGAGATTTTTTTTGGGTTTTCTTTTAATACTACAACTAATTAATCTAGCAGGAAAAACCGAAAAGAAGCAAGATATATTTTTGGATTTTCTCAAAGTGATTCAAACACACAAAAAGAAAGCAAGGAAATAAATCTAGCATAGAAAATACAATGAATAATGTTAACACCGACAACTGGAATGAAATGTGTGGACATGAATATAATGTCGGTGGAAGTACGTACTCCCCCAAGCTTAGGCTTTTGGCCTAGCTTGGTAATCACCATCTGTAATAGCCATTTGGTCCTAAGTCGAAGTGCGGTGGCGACGGTACCTGAGCATCCCACTCATGGGGATCCTCATCTGTCGCTGCCTGGTTGTGCCGATAGAGAACAATGTCCTCTGGCATGATCTTGTATCCGTTCTTGGCAATAGAATTAAACAAAGCAGGTATAGGCAAGGGGATAACATCATGGGTTTTGACACTTAATACAAAGTTGTAGCGAATCTTATGAAAAGAATCAGCCGCGTCAATAAATTGGTGATCTTGAAATGGCTTGTGATCTAGATAAACCTTGGGCAAAGGATAGTCATGGGGCCATATCTGAACATTAAAACGACTCGCTAAACGAGTAGCATAAATACCACCGTGTATCTTGCCCTTACTCCTGTTAAGGTGTAGGAACCGTGCAATAATAGTCCCTAGGCTAAAGGTATGATCATTGTGTAGTGCATGACATAAGATAGCGAGGTTAGGGGCACTGAGTGCACCGACCTTCTCCCTAGCAGCTAAACACTTCGCGATTAATAAAGCAAAGTAGTGCACAGAAGGAAACTGTAGACTGGTAGGACTAGTGTTTGACATGCCGCTTTCATCATCGAGTGATACGTCTCTGTCGTATCTATAATTTTTGATTGTTTCATGCCGATATTATACATCTTTCACATACTTTTGGCAACAATTCATATGACTTATTGGACTAACCTATTGATCCAGTGCCCAGTGCCAATTCCTGTTTTTTGTGTTTTTTTTGTAGAAATTCCATATCAAACGAAGTCTAAACGCGATAAAAAACTACAGAGATCTTTTTAGAATATTTGTGAATTTTGAGAAGTGTAATCAACGCAAATGGAGGCCCACAGAGAGCACAAGACACCAGGGCACGAACCAGGGCCCAAACGTGCCCTGGTGGGTGGTGCTCACCTTGTATATCGGTTGGAGCTGTACTTAGGGTGAAAGAAAGTTATTTTTTGGTTAAAAGCCCCCTCAAAATTTCAGCCCGATCGGAGTTACGGATCTCCGAGAATATAAGAAATGGTTTTCGGCCAGAAAACAGGAGCGCGAAACAGAAGAGAACAAAGAGGGAGATCCAATCTCGGAGGGTCTCCTGCCCCTCTGCCGCCATGGAGGCCATGGACCAGAGGGGGAAATATCCTCCCATCTAGGGGAGGCCAAGGAAGAAGAATAAGGAGGGGTCTCTCCCCCCTCTCCCCGGGTGGCACCGGAACGCCGCCGGGGCAATCATCGTGACGGCGATCTACATCAACAATCTTGCCGCCTTCAACACCAACTCTCTCCCCCTCTATACAGTGGTGTAACACCTCGCTTCTCCGCTGTAATCTCTACTTAAACATGGTGCTCAACTCCATATATTATTTCCCAATGATATTTGGATATCCTATGATGTTTGAGTAGATCTCTTTTGTCCAACGGGTTAATTGTGGTATGATGTTATGGATGTGAGTTGTATGTTGATATGGCGCTGTCCTATAGTGCCCTCTGTGTCGCGCAAATGTGAGGGATCCCCGCTGTAGGGTGTTGCAATATGTTCATGATTTGCCTATGGTGGGTTGCTTGAATGACAAAAGCATAAACACGAGTAGGTGGGTTGTTGCGTATGGGATTAAAGAGGACTTGATACTTAAGGCTATGGTTGGGTTTTACCTTAATGATCTTTAGTAGTTGCGGATGCTTGCTCGTGTTCCAATCATAAGTGCATATGATCCAAGTATGGAAAGTGTGTTAGCGTATGCCTCTCCCTCATGGCATATATCAAGTATCTATCGTATCATATACAATTGCCTAGGGACAATCTTTCTCTTGCATTACACAAAAAGCTTGCTACAAAACAATTTACTTTTATTGGTCTTTTATTAAAAGAGCATATAACTTTTATTTCCACGTGCTTTATTATCTTGCAAAGTACTTCTAGTTTTATTCTCGCAAAGTAGTTTCATACTTATTCTAGGTAAAGCAAGCATTAGTGTGCGTAGAGTTGTATTGATGGTTGATAGGACTTGACAGAATATTTCTTCTTCCTTTATCTCCTCGTTGGGTTCGACACTCTTATTTATCGAAAAATTCTACAAATGATCCCCTACACTTGTGGGTTATCAACACCATTTTCTAGTGCCATTGCCGGGGAGCAATTGCATGCGGTGAATATTCTCGCGTGTGCTGGTTTGCTTTATCACTAAGTAATTTTTATTTTCTGTTATTAGTTTTTTTATATCTTTAGTTATGGATATGGAACACGAAACACCAAAAAATTTTAGTATTACTTGCTACTCATGGAGATGGGGAACCTTCTAAAACCCTCGATGCTAGTTATGTGAAACGCGTTAATTACTCCTTCGATAATCCCAAGAAATCCTCATCGAACTTTATAATGGGAGACACGTTGGGTCAATGTTAGTACTTTAGGGATTATCTCTTATCTCAAAAAGGGAAACACTTATGGGATAGAATTAGAATATTGCAATGGTTTGCTTGGGATGCATGCTTGAGATGTGATTTTACTTGTTGCTCTAAGATAAAAGCTCCACACCTTCCCTTTCAATGTTCATTAATGATAATGAAACCTTAGATTCTTATGCTAATGGTATATATGATTACTATGATGTGGAATGAATAGAAGAATTTGTCGCTTTTAAAGGTGCTTATGAAATTGCTTCTTTGCTTGAAAAGTATGATGATGTTCATTACAAATCTGAATTTTTTTCCATACTTAAATATTCCTATGATAATTATGAATATAATGCTAATATTATTGAATTTATTGAGAGAATGTCCGCTGCCTTGAAAGAGACTAATATTTTGCAGGGACCTATGAAAGAAGAAATTGTTGAAACTGTGAGCTCATTAGATGAAAAAGATGAGGAGGAGAGCAAAGAACAAAAGGAGGAAGAGCAGACTAGCTACCCATTCCCACCTTCTAATGAGAGTAAATATTCAAATCATACATTATTAAATCTCCCTTCACACATACCTAAGGATGAATGCTATGATGATTACCCTGATCCCTTGGATTTGTTTGAAATATCCCTATTTGATGAACTTGATACTTGCTATGCTTGTGGCCATGATGCCAATATGAATTATGCTTATGGAGATGAACTTCCTATAGTTCCGTATGTTAAGAATCAAATTGTTGCTATTGCACCCACATATGATAGTCCTATTATCTTTTTGAATTCTCCCAACTACACTATATCGAAAAAGTTTGCACTTCTTAAGGATTATATTGATGGGTTGCGTGTTACTATCACACATGATGATTTTGATGAATATAACATGCATGTGCTTGCTGATCCTACTTGTAATTATTATGAGAGAGGAACCAAATCTTCACCTCTTCATGTTTCCTATACGATAAAATTGCAAGAAACTACTTATGCTATGTATTGGCCTTTACTTAATGTGCATTAATTGTTCTTTTATGACATGCCAATGCATAGGAAGAGAGTTAAACTTCATTGTTGTATGATATATATCACATATATGCTCACTATTAAATTACAAATCATTGTTAATTAAAATTGGCTTTGTATACCTTGGGATTGGGTGGATCAATTACTTGAGCACTTTATGCCTAGCTTAGTGGCTTTAAAGACAGCGCTGCCAGGGAAACAATCCCAAAGTTTTAGAGAGTCATTTTATTCTGTTGTATGATTTTATAAAGTTTAAAAACAAGAATAAATATAGAGGGTAACATAAAACTTCACAAAAGGAAAGGTGAAAGTGAGAGAGATGATGAGCATCGTTGAAGTGGGAGACGTCCTTGAACTTTTGTCCATGCCCATGGAAACTTTTTGAGTCTTGAATCACGGAAATTTTTCCAAAAATAATAATTATGCCCTTGTACAAATACATTTTATTATAACATTATTGTTCCAAGATTTTCCTTTAGGATGATTACATTGCTTGTTGGTATGTGCAGTGTAAAAACAGAAACTTTGGCTGTAGTGCGTGAATTTTCATTTTTACCGGAACGTTGAAAGTTTCTGAAATTTTTACAAATTATTTATATACAAAATGTTTAGTTCTTCCTAATTTTTCATAATTTTTGGAATTACATAAGTATGGTCAAATTTCAGATTACCTCGGTCTGTCCCGTTTAAGACCAATTCTGTTTTTGATGCATTGTTTTGCTTGTTTTGATGAAACTATCGATTTATTGGTGGTGTAAGCCATGTAAAAGTTACAATACAACAATGATAATGAATATATAAAATATTAATAGGTTTGCAACAATACTTAAATTAGAATTTTTCTTTATTATACTAACGGATCGCACCAGTCTTCTGGTAAGTTTTGTGTGGTTGAAGTGTTCGAAGATCGAGGAGGTCTCAATATGAGGAGAAGGAGGAGAGGAAAGAGTTCAAGGTTGGGGATTCCCAAGTAACCCCAAGTAAATATACAAGGAGACTTAAACTTCTATTCTTGGGGATGCCCCGGAAGGCATCCCATATTTCTTCAACAAGTATCGGTATGTTTTTGAATTTGTTTCGTTCATGTGATATGTGCAAATCTTGGAGCGTCTTTTGCGTTTAGTTTTCAATTTTCATTTTATGCACCATGCTGGTATGAGATAGTCCATGGTTTATTTATATTATTATCATTGCACTTCACTTATATATTTTGAGTATGGCTTTATAGAATGCTTCATGTGCTTCACTTATATCATTTGAAGTTTGGATTGCCTGTTTCTCTTCACATAGAAAATGGTTATTCGTAGAATGCTCTTTTCCTTCACTTATATATATTAGAGCATGGTATTTTGTAGAAAGAATTGAACTCTCTTGATTCCCTTATATCTATTTATAGAGTCAACAGGAATTGGTCATTTGCATGGCTAGTCATAAAATCCTACATAAAACTTAGGGATCACCGAATATAATATGTTTGATTCCTTGCAATGGTTTTGCAATATAGATATGATAATATGTGGTAGGTACTAGTGGATGATCGTGTTTAGTAAGATATTGGTGTTAATGTTGGTGATCCCCGAAGCATGCACGTATAGTCTCCCGTTATGCTAGGAAGTTGGAGCACAATTTATTATCGATTGTCTATCTTTGTGTGAAGGTCAAGGTGCGTGATGGTTAACTCCTACCAACCTCCCCCCTAGGGGCATGCGTAGTAATACTTTGCTTTGAGGGATAATCAAATTTTTCAATAAGTATATGAGTTCTTTATGACTAATGTGAGTCCATGGATTATACACACTCTTACCTTTCCGCAACTTACTATCCTCTACAGTACCACGCATTGCCCATTCTCACCTCGAGAGTCGATGCAAACTTTGCCGGTGCATTCAAACCCCGTGATATGATACACTCTATCACACATAAGCCTTATTATATCTTCCTCAAAACATCCACCATACCTAACTATTATGGCATTTCCATAGCCATTCCGAGATATATTGCCATGCAACTTCCACCACTTCCGTTTTGATGACTTGAGCATTCATTGTCATATTGCTTTACATGATCGTAAGATACCTAGCATGATGTTTACATGGCTTGTACATTTTTTGATATCTTTGCTATGCTTAGATCATTGCATTCATATAGAGTCATATTTTGTTCTACTATCGAGTTGTAATATTGATTTGTAAGTAAATAGAAGTGTGATGATCATCATTAGAGCATGTCCTAGTGAGGAAAGGATGATGGAAACCATGATTCCCACTCAAGTCGGGATGAGGCTCGGAACAAAGAAAACAAAAAAGAAAAAATATATATAGAAAAAAAGAAAAAAGAAAAAAAAGAAAAAAAAATGAGAGACAAAGAGAGAAGGGGCATGCAAATTCCACACTTGTGCTTCAAAGTAGCACCATGTTTTTCATGTAGAGAGTCTCCTATGTTGTCACTTTCATATACTAGTGGGAATTTTTCATTATAGAGTTAGATGCACACCCATTTAGTTTTCATATTGAGATTTCATACACTTATAGAGCTTAGTGCATCCTTTGCATGGCAATCCCTACTCCTCACACTGATATCAATTGATGGGCATCTCCATAGCCCGTTGATTAGCCGCTTCGATGTGAGACTTTCTAACCTTTTCGTCTTCTCTATATTTGTACTAGTGCAGACGCCTGCTATACAAACGGTTTTAACACCTTTCCATGACGTAGTCTCAAATCGTCACCTTGCATGTGTGGGCAATAGGGGGGGGGGGGCGTATCGCACACGACACGGAAAACCCGTTGGTGATGCCTGTGTCATGTGCGATTGGAAGGATTATCACAAACATGTGTTTAGGAGAAATCGTGTGAGATGTGCATACCATCCCACACAGTGAATCCCAAACATGCCTTTCCGTTCATATTGTACATCACACACAATTTTCTGCTTAACATCGTCTGTGTTAGGGGTGGCCATCACACACGGTGCCTAGAAGAAACTATTTGGCATAGGGTTGTCCATCACACACATGCTTTATGTGATTTTTTTGCAAATGGGTTTTCTAACACTCACAGTTTGCACCCGAAAATCATGTGGGTTTGTTGAGGTCATCACTGACGGTGTTCTATGAAAAACCGTCTGCAATATGAAACCCCAATAATCAAGCTAATTGCTCTATTATTCATAATCCACCTAGTAAACAACCTAATACTTCATATCAAACACACAATATATTTCATTTCGTATTACAACAACCAGGATTTCATAATTGAAATACATCAGAGTACAACATCATATAGGCATATACTACCTGTCTACTCAATTACACGACATGACCGAGTTCACACGCAACATCTAAAACCTTTGAAAAATAGCATCATATAAGGTAAGTAGATAGATGAATCTCGTCTAGAAAATTGTTGAAGAGTAAGGCAAATATTGAGCCTTCATTGACGTCGAAGGTTCTTGCAACTTTATGCCAATGTGTGTGAATGGTTGCCCGCCCATCCTTCATCCTCTTGAGGAAGACTTCGAGATTATACTGTGGGTGCTGTATGAATACCTTCCTCGCTTCTTGACCATACAAGTGGTTTGAGACGTACTCATCGATGAACTTCTTTGGAAAGGACTGGAAACAAATATATGCGTAAATTTCGTTTCTAAAAATTGAAATGTCACAAAGGGAAAAAGGACAAAGTAAAAGAGGTAGTACCATCCTATAGTTCACTGATGTCTTCTTCATTGTGCAGACAAATATCTTGTTGTTTTTCATCGCAAGTTTCTTTATCTTAACAATCTTTCTGAGTTTCTTGATTTGACTGATATTCATGAACACATCATTTCCCCACATGCAAAACGGGTCGAACAGTGGGTCTAAACCTCTTACGGCAGGACCTACATGTGCAAGACCAAATTATTGTTAGAAACCTAAATATTAGAATGGTTCCTAAAATTGCACAATAATGTGCTATTAGCCAAAGGATCATGAAAGTGCAAACCTCGATGGTAAACCTTAGTGTCCCCCATTGTTCCCCCTGTAACATGTTTAAGTAGATACTGATCAGTAAAACCTGTGAATGAAAGGTAAACACATTGCATATCCAACATATGAATTCAAGCCACATGGAAAAGCCAAACATGCTAAGAACTATGAAATATAGCAATTGTAGGTTTCACGTGCATAACAAAACAAAATTGTACCAACAATAACTGAACGTCACATTGCAGATGATCACGAAAACAACTGAACCAAACAGTTAACTGAGCATCACATTGCACAATACACCATAGTAGTAGAAGGTCAGATTGCATAGTAGCATTACATTGCATATTTCACTAGAGTTTTTTTAAGGAAATGCAAGAGGAACACATGTAGCAGGTAATACAAACATGCGTAACATGTGTAGCTAGCTGAACACATGTCAATAGTAATTAATCTTAAAAAACAAGATATTCCTCGTCATTGGAGATATTGATAACGCTGGGCTTGGATGAGGGTGAGGCCTCCACATCGTGGGTGCCCTCCTCATAGTGGTGAGTTGCCTCAGCCTATCCGGGCACCAACCTACCTGCTATGGAGTTGAGGAAAGCACGGACATGTGCTACTTCTGAAGCATGCGTTGGTTTCCGTGAAGAGGAATGGGTGATGCAGCAAAGTAGATAAGTATTTCCCTCAATTGTTGAGAACCAAGGTATCAATCCAGTAGGAGATACAAGCAAGTCCCCAATAGGTGTACCTACACAAGGAATCAAACTCTTGCACCCAACGCTATAAAGGGGTTGTCAATCCCTTTAAGGTTACTTGCAAGGATGAGATCTGATAGAGATAGATTGCTTAAACGGAAAGTAAAACAAAAGGTAAAAATAATACAACAAAGTATTTTTGGTATTTTTGGTTTTAGATCTGGAAGTATAAGATGTAAAATAGACCCAGGGACCATAGGTTTCACTAGAGGCTTCTCTCATGATAGCAAGTATTACGATGGGTAAACAAATTACTGCTGAGCAATTGATATAAAAGCGAATAATTATGATGATATCCAAGGCAATGATTATGCATATAGGCATCATGACCGTGTCAAGTAGACCGAAACGATTCTGCATCTACTACGATTACTCCACACATTGACCGACTCCTGCCTGCATCTAGAGTATTAAGTTCATGAAGAACAGTGTAACGCATTAGGTAAGATGACATGATGTAGATGGATAAACTCAAGCAATATGATGAAAAACCCATCTTTTTATCCTTGATGGCAACAATAGAATACGTGCTGCGCTACCCCTACTTTGTCACTGGGTGAGGAGACCGCAAGATTGAACCCAAAACTAAGCACTTCTCCCATTGCAAGAATTACCAATCTAGTTGGCCAAACCGAACCAATAACTCGAAGAGACTTGCAAAGATATGAAATCATGCATATAAGAATTCAGGAAAGACTCAAATAATATTCATGGATAATCTGAACATAAACCCACAATTCATCGGATCTCGACAAACACACCGCAAAAGAGTATTACATTGGATAGACCTCCATGAAGATCATGAAGAACATGGTATTGAAGAGCAAAGAGAGAGAAGAAGCCATCTAGCTACTAGCTATGGACCCGTAGGTCTGTGGTGAACTACTCACGCATCACCGGAGGGGCAATGGAGTTGATGTAGATGCCCTCCGTGATCGAATCCCCCTCCGACAGATTACCGGAAAAGGCTCCAAGATTGGATCTCTTGGGAACGGAGGCTTCTGGTAGCGGAAAAGTGTTTTCGTGGCTTGTCCTGATAATGATGGAATATTTGGGAATTTATAGGCTGAAGATTAGGGTTAGGAGAGCGGCCGTGGGCCCACAAGTCTGCCCGGCACGCCTTACCCCCTAGGCACGCCCCTAGGGCTTGTGGCCCCATGGTGGCTCCCCTGCCTTGGTTCTCAAGTCTCCTGGTTTCCTTTCATTCCAGAAAAATTCCTTCCAAAGGTTTTATTCCGTTTGGACTCCCTTTAATATTCCTTATCTGCAAATCTCGAAAACAAGGAAAAAACAAAAACTGACACTAGGCTCTAGATTAATAGGTTAGTCTCAAAAATAATATAAAATATCATATTAATGCATATAAAACACCCAAAACAAATAATATAATAGCATGGAACAATCAAAAATTATAGATACGTTGGAGACGTATCAGCATGCTGAGAAAACAACTCGGAGTCATCGTCGAAGGCAATAGTGGAGCCCTAGAGAAAACACAATGAGCTGTTATTCAAAGCAGCCAACCGCGTTGCGGCGTCTGTGCTCGAGGAGTCGACGGTGCCTCGACATCTAGATGCTACTCCAAGATCTGGGGTTTAGCATGCATGGCAGCCATCGTGCCCTCATCCGCGCGTGTGGTCGCGATTTGCTTCTCCGGTGCTAGGTGCTCCTTGAGATCCTGGCTATATTGCGTGCACCATGTATTTCGGCGGCAATTATGTGGGAGGGTGGGTGGGCTGGTGATTTTGGTGGAATGTGTCGCGCTGGCGTCGGACCATGTGGAATGGAGGAGGAGAGGTGGAGGGGGAAGGGGGTATGGGGAAGGTTCGGATTACCTGACTATGACTAGATTGATGAGGCCGAGCAGCAGGAAGGAGCGTCGCCGACAGGGAGGCGGCGCTGCAGGCAAGCAGTGAAGGTGTGAACTTAGGAAATGAAGGGGGGAGCATTGGGAATGGGAAACATGGCTTTTGGTTGGTACGAGGGGTGGGGGAGGTAGATATTTGCGAGGTAGCCCAAAATTTTGTTCAGTGCGCGAAAAAGTAGTGCGCACAGTCACATCGGACACAATAAGTTTACCATAACCGTGTGCGATATTCAACAACACAAATATATCCTATATTTTATCCCATGTGTGATGAGACTGAACGTTGAAATTTTGGTCTCCAAGCTTCCGATGTAAGATATTGGATACTACATTGCACACGGTACTTGCATTTCGTGTTCATTGGGAAGAGAAAATGGGGATACAACGACAAATTTTGGTCCAAATTTCCCTTGTTACATTGGTCATTAATTTGTTTAACAACACTTGCAAATTTGAGTACTAAACAAAAGAGCCTACAACACTGCTCGCACTTACTTAATCGAGCAACTAATAAACATTAGTTAATTGACTTAAACATTACTCTAACAAAACACCATCGCTCTAGACATAGACTAATATTCCGCCCGACATTCGTCGATCTCCGCCACCTGCTCAATGGCCAGCTCCCGCTCGATGAACTCTAGGGAAAGGAGATCCATCGCCACATACTCCAGCATCTCGCAGTCTTCATGCACCATCTCTTTGGATAAGGCCGCCATGAGCCGGGCGTGGGCGGCCTTGCTTCGGGCGTGGACGTCAACAATCTTGGCTAGGTTGACCACCATCGAACGGACGCCAGATGACCCACAAGTATAGGGGAGCTATCATAGTCCTTTCGATAAGTAAGAGTGTCGAACCCAATGAGGAGCAGAAGGAGATGACAAGCGGTTTTCAGTAAGGTATTCTCTGCAAGCACTAAAATTATAGGTAACAGATAGTTTTGTGATAAGATAACTCGTAATGGGTAGCAAGTAATAAATGTAGCAAAGGCGCAGCAAGGTGGCCCAATCCTTTTTGTAGCAAAGGAAAAGCTTGGAAAAACACTTATATAAAGCAAAGCGCTCCCGAGGACACATGGGAATTTCTATCAAGCAAGTTTTCATCATGCTCATTTGATTCACGTTCGTTACTTTGATACTTTGATATGTGGGTCGACCGGTGCTTGGGTGCTGTCCTTACTTGGACAAAGCTCCCACTTATGATTAACCTCTCTCGCAAGCATCCACAACTACAAAAGAAGAATTAAGATAAATCTAACCATAGCATGAAACATATGGATCCAAATGAGCCCCTTACGAAGCAACGCATAAACTAGGGTTTAAGCTTCTGTCACTCTAGCAACCCATCATCTACTTATTACTTCCCAATGCCTTCCCCTAGGCCCAAATAATGGTGAATTTTTATGTAGTCGACGTTCACATAACACCACTAGAGGAGAGACAACATACATCTCGTCAAAATATCGAACGAATACCAAATTCACATGATTACTTATAACAAGGCTTATTCCATGTCCTCAGGAACAAACATAACTACTCACAAAGCATATTCATGTTCATAATCACAGGAGTATTAATTATCATTAATGATCTGAACATATGATCTTCCACCAAGTAAGCTAACTAGCATCAACTACAAGGAGTAATCAACACTACTAGCAACCCACACATACCAATTTGAGGTTTTGAGACAAAGATCAGATATAAGAGTTGAACTAGGGTTTGGAGAGTAGATGGTGCTAATGAATATGTTGATGGATATTGACCCCCTCTCGATGAGAGGATTGTTGGTGATGATGATGGCTTTGATATCCCCCTCCTATAGGGAAGTTTCCCCGACAGAACAGCTCCACCAGAGCCCTACATTGGTTCTGCCCAAGTTCCGTATCGAGACGGAATGGTTCATCCCGAAAGCTCTCTTATAATTTTTGCAGGTCCAAACCCTTCATATAGCAGAAGATGGGCACCGGAGGGCTGCCAGGGGGCCCACAAGCCATAGGGGTGCGACTAGGGGGGGTAGGCCGCGCCCCCAGGCTTGTGACCTCCTGGTGGGTCCCCTCTGGTATTTCTTTCACCCAATATTTTTTATATATTCCAAAATAATTCTCCGTAACTTTTCAGGACTTTTGGAGTTGTGCAGAATAGGTCTCTCATATTTGCTCCTTTTCCAGTCTAGAATTCTAGCTGTCGGCGTTCTCCCTCTTCATGTAAACCTTGTGAAATAAGAGAGAAAAGGCATAAGTATTGTACCAAAATATGTAATAACAGCCCATAATGCAATAAATATCAATATAAAAGCTTGATGCAAAATGGACGTATCAAATCCCCCAAGTATGACCTCACTTTTCCCCAAGCGAAAGCCGGGATCGATAAATATGTCCACATGTTTAGAGAAAGAGGTGTCGATAAAATAAAATACTGACATGAGGGAATCATGATCACCTTGAGAACAACAATACTTATTGATATACAATTTCTTAAACTAGAGTAACAATTCATTCACAAGGTAAAGTATGAACCAAGAACTCTATTGAGAACCAACAAACTATGCCCTCAATCATTGAGGCAATGACAATTCATCATAACATCGGAAAGAGTCAATATAAGGGCTTGTAAAGCAAATCCACGTACTCAATCATCTTTTAGCCTTTCATAATTGCTAACACTCACGTGGTACTCATGAGGTCAAAGCTTCAATTGGACACAAATAAAGATAGGGGATTATAATTTTGCTCCCAACTATTTACCTCAAGGGTAATGCCAGCAGAAATAACTCATGATCACGCACACCCGAGTGGATATATGTGTCTAAATCATTCCCCAACACATGATGCTTGCCAAGAGAGAAAGGCGAAATATAGGAAGTGGTGAAGATCACCATGATTCTTTCATAAAGGTAAGTACTAGAAAGTAAAAGTAACAGATAGGCCCTTCGTAGAGGGAAGCAGAGGTTGTCATGTGCTTTTTGTTTTTGGATGTGCAAACCCTTAATGCAAAGGAACGCCGCGTTGTATTGCCCTTTGTGATAGCAACCATTATTATGCAGTCCATCGCTTTTATTTCTTTACCATCACAAGTTCGTGCAACGCTTATTTTTCCTTGCAATAAAAGATCATACATATTTGGGAGCAATTTTTATTGCTTTTTGCACCGATGAAAACTTACTTGAAGGATCTTACTCAATCTATAGGTAGGTATGGTGGACTCTCATGGCAAAATAGGGTTGAGGGTGTTTGGATGCACAAGTAGTATCTCTACTTGGTGCGGAAGTTTTGGCATATATGGGGTGGAAGCAAGCGTCACATGTTAAAGGATCTATAACCATATAACTTCTATTCGGAAATAGGCAAACATAACCCATTATGTTGTCTTCCTTGTCCAACATCAACTTTTTAGCATATAATATTTTAATGAGTGATCACAATCTTAAAACATGCCAAGATAATATATTTATATGTGAATCTCTCCTTCTTTATTATTTCCTTTTAATTGCAACAATGACCAATTGCTATGTTTGTCAACTGTCAACAAATTTCAATCGACATACTTCTTATATGTGAAGTCATCACTCCTCATAAGATAATCATATATACTCTTTTGCTTTATTGTATACTTCTTTCTATTTCTTTTTCTCAAGATCATAATAGCAAGCAAAACCCTCAACTTAAAACTACTTTTTATTATATAACTCTCGGACTCGCTTACATATGGGGAACGTAAAGCAAAATTCAAATCTAGATCATACTAAAACTTTATTCTACTAGATCAAGATATAAGCAAAAGGATCAAACTAGGAAAAACGATAAAAGTAAAAGATGTGATGGTGATACGATACCGGGGCACCTCCCCCAAGCTTGGCACAAGCCAAGGGGAGTGCCCATACCCATGTGTTTAGTTGTCTTTCTTCTGAGGTGATGATGGTGGAGAAAGATCCTTAAGCTTGTTCAGTTTCCTTTTAAGCATAAAATTACGTTCCCTCAGATCGTCAACTTCCTGCTCGAGCTTCAATATCCTTTGACATAATTCTGGCTTCCTCTCCTACAGAAAACGAGAAGGGATAAATAGAACCTTGGGTTTTCTCCTTGTGTTTGGGAGGCTTGATTTCATGAACTCCACGTGCATATATCCTGGTTGAGGCAAATGGATCTCTTCTTCGTCCGAGCTTTCTTCCTCATACTTTCCTTCATGTTCCTTCTCCGAGTATAATCCATAAGGATATAGGTCCCCATAGATACTGGGATTGTCAAGATTATGCGATACATGGATCTCCCCATCGGACTCGTGGGACGACATCTTGCTCTAAATCTGCTGCAGAAATAGCTCAAAATAAAAACATGAGGTAATGTCGAGATACGAAGGTCCAAACCTTCGGGAGATTATATAATGAATTTTTACCAACCTAAAGGAGTGTACCACAAGAAAACGGATTCTGGGGGTGAACGGGGTGGCCACAAGCCATAGGGGAATGGCCAGGGGGTAGGGCGCGCCCCTGGCTTGTCAGCTCCTCGTGCACTTCTTGGACTACTTTAGATTTTCCTAATTTATTAAATATTCCAAACCAAAGAAAAATTGCTATCGGAAAAGTTTTGGATTCGGTTTGCTTACCGTAACACATACCTATTCCTTTTCGGAGGTTGAAACGTTCTGGTGGGTCTCCCTAATGTACTCCTCCGGAGTTATGGTATTGATAATATTGGTTTCAACATTTATGGGGGTACCTGAGATATAATGTTTTCTTCTTTGCCCATTTACCACCTTCGGGTTAGTGCCTTCGGCATTGTTGATCTTGATGGCACCAGAATGATATACTTCCTTGGCAATGTAAGGCCCTTCCCATTTAGAGAGAAGTTTTCCTGCAAAAAATCTTAAAAGAGAATTGTATAGGAAGACATGGTCACCTACATTGAATTCACGCTTTTGTATCCTTTTATCATGCCATCTCTTAATGTTTCCTTTAAACAACTTGGCATTCTCATAGGCCTGGGTTGTCCATTCATCAAGTGAGCTAATGTCAAATAACCTCTTGTCACCAGCAAGTTTAAAATCATAGTTGAGCTCTTTAATTGCCCAATAAGCCTTATGTTCTAGTTCAAGAGGTAAGTGACATGCTTTGCCATAAACCATTTTATATGGAGACATACCCATAGGATTTTTGTAAGCAGTTCTATAAGCCTATAATGCATCATCAAGTTTCTTAGACCAATTATTTCTAGATCTATTAACAGTCTTTTCAAGATCAATTTAATTTCTCTATTGCTTAAATCTACTTGACCACTAGACTGAGGATGATATGGAGATGCAGTTTTATGATTAACATCATACTTAGCATGAAATTTACGGAAAGCACCATGAATAAAGTGTGAAGACCCATCCGTCATTAAATATCCAGGGACTCGAAATCTATAGAAAATAACTTCTTTAAGCATTTTAATAGAAGTGTTATGATCAACACTAAAATAGCTTCTACCCACTTAGTAACATAATCAACATCAACTAGAATATGAGTATACCCGTTGGACTTTGTAAAAGGTCCGATATAATCAAAACCCCAAACATAAAATGGTTCAATAACAAGTGAGTAATTCATAGACATTTCCTGATGTCTACTAATATTACCTATTCTTTGACATTCATCGCAAGACAAGACAAACTTATGAGCATCCTTGAAGAGAGTAGGCCAACAGAAACCAGATTGTAATACCTTATGTGCGGTTCTATCTCCAGCATGGTGTCCTCCGTAGGCCTCGGAATGACACTTGTGTAGGATCTATTCCTGTTCATGCTCAGGTACACAACGTCTAATAACACCATCTACCCCTTCTTTATAAAGGTGTGGATCATCCCAAAAGTAATGTCTTAAATCATAGAAGACCTTTTTCTTTTGTTGGTATGTGAAACTAGGCGGTATAAATTTAGCAACAATGTAATTAGCATAATCAGCATACCATGGAGCATTACGTGAAGCTTTTATGACAACTACTTGTTCATCAGGAAAGCTATCATCAATAGGTAGTGGGTCATCAAGAACATTCTCTAACCTAGACAAGTTATCTGCTATGGGGTTCTCAGCACCCTTTCTATCAATAATATGCAAATCAAATTCTTGTAGCATAAGAACCCTCTAATAAGTCTTGGTTTATCATCTTTCTTTTCCATAAGATATTTAATAGCAGCATGATCAGTGTGAATAGTTACTTTGGAATCAACAATATAAGGTCTGAACTTGTCACAAGCAAACACAACTACTAAAAATTCCGTTTCAGTGGTAGCATAGTTTCTTTGAGAACTGTCTAGAGTTTTACTAGCATAATGTATAACATTTAATTTCGTATCAACTCTTTGTCCTAGAACAGCAGCAACGTCATAATCACTAGCATCAAACATAATTTCAAAGGGTAGGTTCCAATCAGGTGGTTGAACAACAGGTGTAGAAATCATGGCTTGCTTAAGGATTTCAAATGCTTCTACACAATCATCATCAAAAACAAAAGGAACATCTTTTTGCAAGAGATTATTGAGAGACCGAGAAATTTTAGAGAAGTCTTTAATAAATCTCCTATAGAAACTAGCGTGACCAAGGAAACTTCTTATACCTCTGATATCCGTGGGGCACGACATTTTTTCAATAGCATCTACTTTAGCTTTATCCACCTCAATACCCCTTTCGGAGATTTTGTGTCCCAAGACCATGCCCTCAGTAACCATAAAGTGGCACTTCTCCCAACTAAAGACAAGATTGGTTTCTTCACATCTCTGGAAAACTCGATCAAGGTTGCTCAAGCAATCATCAAAATAAGTTCCGTAAACAGAGAAATCATCCATGAAAACCTCAATAATATTTTCACAAAACCCAGAGAATATAGCAGTCATACATGTTTGAAAGGTAGCAGGTGCAATTCATAAACCAAAAGGCTTACATCTATAAACAAAGGTACCGAGAGGGCAAGTAAAAGTTTTCTTTTCTTGATCCTCTTTTGACATAGGTATTTGAGAGAAACTAGAGTAACCATTGTCGGTGTGAAAACCGGCAGATCTCGGGTAGGGTGTCCCGAGCGGTGACACTAGAATCAATGGTAACAGGAGACAAGGGAGACGATGTTTACCCAGGTTCGGGCCCTCCTATGAAGGTAATACCCTACGTCCTGCTTGATTGTATTGATGATGTATAGGTTACAAAGTCGATCTACCTCGAGATCAAATAGCTAAACCCTAGATGAGTTGTCCTATCTACAACCTAAAGCCCTCTGGCTTATATAGACGCCGAGGGTACCTAGGGTTTACATATGGTCGGTTTCACATCGAAGGAAAAAACATGCCTATCTACAGTCCACCCTGGCGACGGGGCCCTTGATCATCCAGTGCTCACCTTGCGGCCCATATAGCCCGGCCCATGAGAAACATGTCGTCTATCCGAGGACCCCTTAATCAAGGACTCCCTCGACCATCTAGAAAGCAGAAGTGTGTGTGTTTAGATAGTCTTTCTAGCATTTGGTCAATAAAAGGTAGAGGGAAGTGATCTTTCCTAATAGCTTTATTTAATTTCCTAAGATCAATTACCATCCTATATCCTGTAACAATTCTTTGCGGGATCACTTCATTTTTATCATTAGGAACAACGGTAATACCTCCCTTCTTAGGGACACAATGAACGGGACTAACCCATCTACTACCAGCAATAGGATAAATTATACATGCCTCCAGAAGCTTTAATATTTCATTTCTTACCACTTCTTTCATTTTAGGATTTAGCCATCGTTGGTGATCAACAACTGGTTTAGCATCATGTTCCATATTAATTTTATGCTGACATAGAGTGGAATTAATGCCCTTAAGATCATCAAGAGTATATCCAATAGCAGCACGGTGCTTCTTCACAGTTTTAGTAATCTCTTTTGTTCATGCTCTGAAAGGTTAGCACTAATAATAACAGAATATATCTTCTTTTCATCAAGATAATGATATTTCAGAGTATCCGGTAATTGTTTAAGCTCAAACACAAGATCAACCTTGAATGGAGGAGGATCCCCAAGTATTCCAATAGGCAAGTTGTGTTTCAAAATAGGATGCTGATCAAAGAAAATCCTATCTATTTCATTCCTTTCATTCATATGCATATCGTTTTCATGGTCTAGCAAATATTGTTCTAAGGGATCAGTAGGAGGCACAACAATAGAAGCAAGACCAATAATTTCATCCTTACTAGGCAATTATTTATCATGGGGTTGTCTACGAAATTTAGAGCAATTAAACTCATGAGACACATCCCCAAAACTCACAGTAACAGTTTCTTTCTCACAATCTATCTTAATTAACAGTATTCAAGAAAGGCCTACTAAATATAATGGGACAAAAATCATCTTGCGGGGAACCAAGAACAAGAAATCAGTACGATATTTTATTTGCCCACACAAGACTTCAACATCTCTAACAATCCCAACTAGTGCTATAGTATCTGTATTGGCAAGCTTAATGGTAACATCAATTTCTTCTAATTCAGCTGGTGCAATATCATTCATAATTTCTTGATATAAGGTAAAGGGAATTGCACTCACACTAGAACCCACATCACATAGGCCATGATAACAATGATCTCCTATTTTAATAGAAACAACAGGCATGCCAACTATAGGTCTATGTTTATCTTTAGTACCAGGTCTAGCAATTATAGCAGCTTCATCACAGAAATGAATAACATGCCCATCAATATTATCAACCAAGAGATCTTTAACCATAGCAATACTAGGTTCAACTTTAATTTGTTCAGGGGGTGTAGTTGTTGTAACATAGCTCTTATGAACCACAACTAAAGCTTTAGCATGTTACTTTATTCTAACAGGAAAAGGTGGTTTCTCAATATAAGCAGCAGGAATAACATGATCAACATTATAAGTATTAGTTTCTTCTTCAACTTTAATAGGTTAAACTACTTTCACTTCAATGGGAGGATGATATTTAAACCACTTCTCCTAAGGAGATCAACATGAGCAGCAAATGATTCACAGAAAGAAGCTACTATCTCAGAGTCAAGTCCATATTTACTGCCAAATTCACGAAAAGCATCAGTGTCTATAAAGGATTTAACACAATCAAAATTAAGGTTTATACCTGACTCCTTACGATCGTCAAGTTCCCAATCTTTAGAGTTTCGTTTAATTATTTTGAATAAATCCCATTTGTATTCAATATCTTTCTTCATAAAGGAACCAATACAAGAAGTATCGAGCATGGATTGATCATTACGAGAAAGCCGAGCATAAAAACTCTGAATAATAATTTCTATTGAGAGCTCATGATTGGGGCATGAATATAACATTTAATTAAGCCTGCCCCGAGCTTGAGCGATACTTTCGCCCTCACGAGGCCAAAAATTATAGATATAATTCCGATGATGATGAACCAGATGCATAGGATAAAACTTCTGATGAAATTCCAATTTCAACCGGTTGTAGTTCCATGATCCAATATCATCACATAGCATATACCATGTCAATGCCTTATCCTTCAAATACAAAGGAAAGAACTTCTTCTTGACATCATCCTCGGGCAAATCTGCAAGCTTAAATAATCCACAAACTTCATCGACATAGATTAGATGCAAATCAGGATGTCGTGTTCTATCTCCTGCATAAGGATTACCTAGCAGTTTCTCTATCATACCCGAAGGTATTTCATAATAATTTTTTTAGTAGATTCAGTAGGTTGAGGAGCAACTCTTTGTGCTTCCGTTCAAGGTGAAGATACCCCGAACAATCCCCTCACAGGATTATTTTCCATAGTAACAAGTGACAATAAATTTCAGCACACTATATAAAATTTTCCTTACCAAATTCCACTCACCAAAGGCGCTTCACTCCCCGGCAATGGCGCCAGAAAAGAGTCTTGATGACCCAAAAGTATAGGGGATCTATCATAGTCCTTTCGATAATAGTGTCAAACCCAACGAGGATCAGAAGGAGATGACAAACAGTTTTCAGTAAGGTACTCTCTACAAGCACTGAAATTATCGGTAACAGATAGTTTTGTGATAAGATAATTCGTAATGGGTAGAAAGTAATAAATGTAGCAAAGGTGAAGCATGGTGGTCCAATCCTTTTTGTGGCAAAGGACAACCTTGGAAAAACTCTTATATAAAGCAAAGCTCTCTCGAGGACACATGGGAATTTCTGTCAAGCAAGTTTTCATCATGCTCATTTGATTCATGTTCGTTACTTTGATACTTTGATATGTGGGTGGACCGGTGCTTGGGTGCTGCCCTTACTTGGACAAACCTCCCACTTATGATTAACCTCTCTCGCAAGCATCCGCAACTATGAAATAAGAATTGAGATAAATCTAACCATAGCATGAAACATATAGATCCAAATCAGCCCCTTACGAAGCAACACATAAACTAGGGTTTAAGCTTCTATCACTCTAGCAACCCATCATCTACTTATTACTTCCCAATGCGTTCCCCTAGGCCCAAATAATGGTGAAGTGTTATGTAGTCGACGTTCACATAACACCACTAGAGGAGAGACAACATATATCTCCTCAAAATATAGAACGAATAACAAATTCGAATGATTACTTATAATAAGACTCCCATGTCCTCAGGAACAAACATAACTACTCACAAAGCATATTCATATTCATAATCAGAGGAGTATTAATTATGATTAAGGATCTGAACATATGATCTTCCACCAAGTAAACCAACTAGCATCAACTACAAGGAGTAATCAACACTACTAGCAACCCACAAGTACCAATTTGAGGTTTTGAGAAAAAGATTGGATACAAGAGATGAACTAGATTTTGGAGAGTAGATGGTGCTGATGAACATGTTGATGGAGAATTACCCCCCTCTCGATGAGAGGATCATTGGTGATGACGATGGCTTTGATTTCCCCCTTCGGGAGGGAAGTTTCCGTGGCAGAACAGCTCCGCCGGAGCCCTAGATTGGTTCTGCCCAAGTTCCGCCTCGAGACGGTGGCGCTTCGTCCCGAAAGCTCTCTTATAATTTTTTCCAGGTCAAAAGCCTTCATATAGCAGAAGATGGGCACCGGAGGGCTGCCATGGGGTCCACAAGCCACAGGGGCGCGGCCAGGGGGTAGGCCGCGCCCCTAGCCTTGTGACCTCCTGGTTGGTCCCCTCTGGTATTTATTTCATCCAGTGTTTCTTATATATTCCAGAATAATTCTCCATAACTTTTCAGGACTTTTGGAGTTGTGCAGAATAGGTCTCTCATATTTTCTGCTTTCCAGTCCAGAATTCCAGTTGTCGGCATTCTCCCTCTTCATGTAAATCTTGTAAAATAAGAGAGAAAAGGCATAAGTATTGTACCAAAATGTGTAATAATAACCCATAGTGCAATAAATATCAATATAAAGCATGATGCAAAATGGAAGTATCAACGCCTGCTAGAGCACACTCAACGATTACCAACTCAACGGAGGTGGGTTGTCGACCGGTGTTGGAGAAGGCATATGTGATTTGTGTAGCGACCGGCATGAGATGGGCATGGGCTGCCTCGAGATGGGACTGGGCATGCACCATCATGGCTATGGCGACCGCCGAGGAACTGACTGCTAATGTGCCGTTCTCGCCATTTGCTATCCCCGACGCGATTGTTGCTGCCCCCCTCTCAGCTGCAAGAGCTGCCCTTTCGGTTACTGCAACCGCTCTGTCGGAGGTAGCGGCCGCGTTCAAGCATGTGGAGAGCATGCTCATGCGTGATGCGGCCACACTCGGGCCAGAGTCAGTTGCCGAAGTTTCCCTCATGATGGGGATCCACATCCCCATCTTTCACCAGCGCCGATTGAAAAGTAAAATGGTGTGAGGAGTCAGTGCAGTAAACTACCCGACGGTGTACTACAGCCGACGAAGCTTCCAGCATAAGCCATGCATTATGAGGATTGGCCCAAGATATTTTGTACTGCATCAGACACCATTCATGAGCATGAACTGTTTGTGAAAGACTTAATTTTCAAAATATTTTTAAAACAAAAAATGAGGTTAATTCGACAAAGGATGGTGTTTGGATTGCAATAAGATATATGTCCGGTGAACACCGACCATAGTTGTATTGTGCTAAAATATGGAATTATTCAGGGTCTGTTTGGCATTTTTATAAATTAATTGAGGTTTTTTAGACATTTAATGTGTATAATTCAAATTTGAACTGTCGTCCCAATGTCCGTGCATCAAAATGGGATAAAAATCATATTAGTGTCCATGGCTTCATCTTTAGGTGACGGGTAATAAATGGGAATGAACTTCAAACATCTCGGCATCTTGGCTCGGGCACAAACATTGATAAACTTGGTTTTTAAATTACCATAAATCCGAAACGCGTCAGAAATTTTAAAAACTTGGAATGTTGTCATGACATGGCACATATGTGCCATGGTAAAAAAATTGTCCAACATGGAACAATTTTAGCCAAAAGTCCCTTACAAAGCATAGCTTCTCACTTCAATCTTTGTGTTCCCGATAAGGAAAACATCACCTTACGTAGGCAAAACGACATCCGCTAATCTTCTCTCCATGAACTTTTGTTAGAGATAAATCGCACCAGTAAGAGTGTCTTGCTAAAATATGGAATTATGCAGGGTTCTTTTCTCATTTTCATACGTTAATTGAGTTCTCTAGGTATCCAACGTGGATAACTAAAATTTGAACTAAAATCACAAGGTCCGGTGCATCAAAATGGGTTAAAAAATCATACAAGTGTCCATGGAAACTTTGGGCCCCATGCAAGATATGGGAATGGATTTCAAACATCTCGGGGTCTTGACTCGGCCACATACATTGAGAAACTTGGTTTTACATTCATGTATAAATCAAAAACTCATCAGAAAATCAGGAAACTTGGCATGGTGTCATGGCATGGGTCATATGTGTCCTGATAATAAATTGCCCGATTTGGGACAAGTTTTGGCACAAGCCCTTACAAACCTCAGCTACTCACGAGAATCTAGATTTTGTGGTTTTGATAAGGAACACGTCACCTTATGTGGGTGAATTGAGATCCCCTCCCTCTTCTCGTCTTGAACTATATATTTCTAGAGGCAACATATACCCAAATGGGTGTCGTTCCAAAATATGAAATTATACATGGTTCGTTTGAGTTTTTTATACATTCATTGAATTTTATATGCGTTATTTAACGTGCATAATTCAATTTTGAACTACATTCACAATGTACGGTGCATCAAAGTGGGTTGAAAACTGTATAAGTGTACATGCGTGTTTAGGATACCATGCAATTTATGGGAATGAATTTCAAACATCTCGCGGTCCTGGCCCGGCCATACAAACACTGAGAAACACGGGTTTTAAATAATGTGTAAATCAAAAACTAGTCAAAAAATTCATGAAACTTGGCATGGTGTCATAACATGCATGGCTCATATGTGCCCTGGTAAAATAATGTCCAATTTGGGACAAGTTTTGGCACAAACCCCACACAAACCAAAGATTAATTATCACGTGAAGCTTTATTGCTTCGATATGGAATGTGTTACCTCATGTGGGCAAATCGACATCCGCTGCCTCTTCTCATCATGAACTATTTTTATAGGCAACATATACTAAAATGAGAGTATTGTGCCAAAATATGAAATTATACATGGTTCGTTTGGCCTTTTTATACATTAATCGACTTTTATATGCATTATTTAACGTGCATAATTCAAATTTGAACTACAATCAGAAGGTTCGGTGCATCTAAATGGGTTGAAAACCGTATAAATGTACATGCATCTTTATGATCCCATGCAATATATCATAATGAATTCCAAAAATCTCGCGTTGTTGGCTCGGCCATAGAAACATTGAGAAACTCGAGTTTTAAATCATGTGTAAATCAGAAACTAGTCAGAAAATTCATTTAACTTGGCATGCTGTCATAACATGCATGGCCCATATGTGTCCTGGTAGAATAATGTCCAATTTGGGACAAGTTTTGGCACAAGCCCCGCACAAACCAAAGATTAATTATCACGTGAAGCTTTGTTGTTTAGGTATGGAATGTGTCACCTTATCTGTGCGAATTGACATCTGCTGCCTCTTCTCGTCTTGAACTATTTCTATAGGCAACATATACCAAAAAGAGAGTGTCGTGCCGAAATATGAAAATATACATGGTTCGTTTGGCCTTTTTGTACATTAATTGACTTTTATATGCATTATTTAATGTGCATAATTCAAATCTAAACTACAATCAGAAGGTCCGGTGCATCAAAATGGGTTGAAAACCATATTAGTGTGCGTGCATCTTTAGGTCCCATGCAAAACATGTGAATGAATTTCAAACATCTCGAGGTCTTGGCTCGCACACAGAAACATTGAGAAACTAGGGTTTTAAATCATGTAAATCAAAAACTCGTCACGAGATTCATGAAACTTGGCATGGTTTCATGAACATGGCACATAAAGGCGTCATAGCATTTTGTTTTCCTATTTGAGACTCATTTTTTAATATATATTTTCTTTTAGAGCCAACATTGAGAATATTAGTCAAATTATAGTAAATCTATAATTCACACAAAATTCAAGAAATTTGGCATGGCGTCATTATATAGCACAAATATGTTGTGGTTTTTTTTCGTGTCAATAAGAGCAAACAAAAGCTTTTTGGAACAAAGAACTATCACGTTTCCACACGAACGGTTGCATTATTTTCAAACCATTGGCATTCTACTGCCCTTTACGTGCTGCCAAGCATCGCACTCTTTTATTGGCTAGGGATTAGGAGGTGCCGTGCAAGCAGCTGCTAGAGTTGGCAGGAGGTGAGCAAGCTAGCATCCACCGCGTAGGCTCACCGGGAGGCATGCGGGAAGTACGCGGAAGACTCACCAGGAATCGAGCCCTTTGACCTCCGTATCTGCCCTCCTCGCTTTCAACCTGTCCATCAATGGTGCCCAAGCCGCTGTTTAATAGATGGCTTTACTACCCACTCTATCACAATCCTCCATATATCTTCGCCTCACATTCCCCTCCATCTTGTGACCTCCACGGTGACCTACGCCATGGTGCAGAAGGATTATATGCCACTAGTCTTCCGGTTTGGTGAAGTTGACACCAAACCAGAAGAGATAGAACACAAAGACGAATGGAACGCCATGGACATGGCCCTGGAAGAGCTGCATCCCATAGCGGATGCTGCCCCGACGCACTCGCCATCAACCATCACCGGACCCGCACCAGCAACCATCCCTGTGGCATTGACAGGTTGGTCACCCAACATCATTGCAGTGCTGGAAACCACGGGCATCAGGGAGGTCCCCGCCGATCTGCGTGGGCTTGTGTACGTGCAAGCGCCAACGCCTCCTCCTGCCCTCGTGCTCGTGCGTACCCTTGCACACGTTACGCCGGTCCTAGTGCATGTGCCCGCACCGACGGAAGGGTCAAGCCCCCAGCCCAAAAGTACGAAACCATAGACCCCTTGGGTCATTTATGTGAAGCTTTTAATGTTGTAAATGGATGAATGCCTTTTAATCTGCAGCCCACCGCACCTTCTCCCCACTGACCAAATATCGGATGTGGAGTCTCCACCCACCGAGCTGGCAGAGAGTGGGACTGCGTCACACCCCACACCTCTAGGGGCTTAAAAAGAGGCCACAGAGGTATCATCGCGCTAGGCTCCTTTAGAGCAGAACACAAGCGATGGGGGCGATGATGTCATGGCGGAGGTCAATGCCTCGATCGTCGAAGACCAGGGGGAGGAAACTTTCCTAGTCGCCGAGGAGGGAGGACGGAGAAACGTCCAGTCCCCTCCAAGGACATCTCCGGAGCGCACTATGCCTCCGAAGCTACTGACTCAATCCCATGTCAGGGATCGGGCTGGCCGGTCACCACCGGTGCCACCCATAACTGCGTGGCCGGTCATGATGGAGGAGGCTCTATCAAGCGGCTCCATCTTCGAAGATCACTGCACTCTTATGGGTGCGGTTTTGCAAGGGATTCAGTCCGCTGATAGCGGACTAAAAGAGGCCTTCAATGGTCTCTTGACGGGCTTCAAGGTGAGCCACGTAATACCCTTTTCCCAATTTTTTTTTAATTTAGTTAAGTTTGTGCTATCTTTATATATGTAGTAGCCCTCGAGTCCCGAATGGGTTTGAAAAACTCACCTGGGGTCAAAACCTAGGAGCGACCAACGATGCAGAAGACATCATTTTGACCTGCACTGTTCGAAAAGCCCATAAGAGGACCGGGCAGAGGGTCATGTTCTTGACAGTTCAGGGTTTTGAACGCACATAACCTGATATTTATTTATTTATTGTAGGCCTCGTCATCGACGGCGGCCATCAATGCCACAGAGCTTACCGATCATAATCGGAAGCTCAAGAGCTCCGAAGAGTTTCTTGATAGCCTGCACAAGAGGTTCGATGAGGCGCAAGGTAAGCCGAACTGTAATATCCGGGGTGTCTATCGTTAGTGATCCACACTGGTAACCCAGTGTAATTATTTATTTATTGCTTACATAGCCTCGGCTACGGAGGTCGAGAACCTCAGGGCCGAGCTAAAGAAGATGAAGCAGGAGGCCACGGATGAGAAGACGGCAGCCGAACAAGCAGTAGCCATGATATGCGCATTAAAAACTGTGAGCGATAAGCATGAGGCCTAGGTGGAGAAAGTGCAGCAGGAGCTCAAGGATGTCAGCATGAAGTGAGAGGCCCTTGAGCAGAAAGGCAAAGAGCAGGCCACCAAGCTGTCCACACTAAAATCCGAGCTCAAAAAGGAGTGGGTGGAAAGACGGTTCCTTGAAGAAGAAGTCCGCCAAGTCAAGGCGGTCATGGATGGTAAGCCGTATTTACTACAGTGTGCCTTTGGTGATAGCAGGTTCACATTGCTCACCTAGGTGTGGCATTCCTCAAGCGCCTGTTCGGACCTCCAAAAGAGTGCAGCGGATGCGAACAAGTTTTATGCCTCGCGGGAGGAGGATGAGGCTCGGCTATTCTAGGCACAGTTCGAGTCCCCTGAGCGCTCTCCTCTTCTGATCGAGCAGATGAAGCAACTGATGGAGCTGCACAAGATGGCAGAGCCGGCCATGAAGGATCTCTACATCTGGCTGTGGCATGCAGAGCCGTTGCCGAGGAGCTACTTCGGCTTGGTGCAGAAACTATGCAATGCTACACCTGAGATTGATGCGCTAACGCGTTCTTCATGCATCGAGGGAACTCAGATGGACTTTGCAAGGACCATGGTGCACTGGTTGAAACTCAAGCCGACCAAGATGGCCACTGGGCCTCCGCCCCCTGGGAAGGAGCACAGGCGTCCCAAGCAGTACTTCTCCAGGGTGATGGATGGTGCTCGGGCGATAGAAGCCCAATGCTCAAAGAATGACATTTATGAATGAATTTGCTGCAAGGTGTCCGAAGAATTTTATCGCTTTATAATGAGATTGCATGGTTTATCATGTCTTTTAAGTTTTAGTGTTTATTTTGACTCCCATGTGGCCGTTTTATCTAAAAGTTGCGAGTCGTCGGCTTCAGCCCCCGCGTAGATCTATGCGAGGTGTTTCTGCCCCCACACTGTGACCCTTAGCCAAGATATTGGTGCCTGAAGGTGGTAGTGCGAGGGGAACAAGGCAATCGGACTATGATGCTTTATCGCTTTCACTTAGCCATAGGAGCTTAAAAGATGCGGGGGATGATGACTAGCCCCTAGTGTTTTGTGATGTTCAGATGTACCGAGGCTAAAGCCAGCATCACATGGTTTGTACAAGTATGAAACCCTTCGTATAACACGGAATAACCTCTATCGATTTTTAGTATGACACTTATGCTTAGATTTGCAGACCGGTTCTGGCTTACTATGACAGTTAGTTTTCGACTTTCTCCCTTGAGGTGCTTGACCAGGTGAGCTGGAAGCACAATCGCAGTGGTTCTCCCTTGGCCTTTTTAGCTGAATGAGCGGAACATAAGAGGGAAAACACAGGAGCCGGGCAACCCAACTATTGACCCAAGACATAGTTCGGATCCAGTGCATATAAAGCAAAATCCAAGACACCGAACACACGATCAGTTGGGCCAGGGTGATGCTTTGGGTGATATTTTAAATTCAAGCCCCCGGTCTATCAGCCAGTTGCATCATACTATATACTGGATAGTTCCACAAGAAGCGTTGATGAGGGAAGTAGAGAGTATATAGCATAAAATATGGCAAAGAAGCCATGTACAATGGTCTATTATTTGCTCATTAATTCTGATAACTCAAATTTCCGAAGCCATTGTTTACAGGTATTTGACGAGGAAATATAAATTTTACAGAGGAGAGGTTGTACCAGGGGTCTTCGATGGGTGGCTTGACATCCTCGATGTGCCCAGTCGCATGTCCGCTCCTGTGCCCCCTAGGGTTTGTAGTCCTTTAAGGGTGATTGGTGTCGGCGAGTATGGATGAGCTTTATGCTTTAGCAGGACGTTGGGAAGAAGATCTTGAGAAGTCGCCAAAGTATGGATGAGCTTTATGCTTTAGCAGGTCCTTGATGGTACCCGTGGTTTGTCCAAGGACATGTACTGGCAGTAGTTCGGTCGGTCCAAACACTTTCCCTTTGATAGTTCCCTGCTACTACCCGTGGAATCTTGAGCGCAAAGTTATGCCATCTTAACACGTGTTTGATGGCCCCCAGGGCTGTGCAATGAGGAGTGTGTCTCTATTTATGGGGAGAATAATATTCTGGGAGTTCAGACTGAGACCGAGCTCATTTGTCGACCTTACGTGCCTTGATGGGAGATTTTGGTGTTGGCCAATCGTCAACGTAATAGAATTCGATGGCCAGTGCCAATTCATGTTCCTCAGTTCGGAGGGAATGCTCTTTGTTGCCGTTGACAGTAATGACCCCCTTGGGCCCGGGCTTTTTCATCTTGGGGTATGTGTAGTGTAGGATGATGTTAAAGCGAGCAAACACTATGCGGCCCAGCAGGGTGTGATAGCCGTTGCGGAAAGGGAGAATGTCAAAGATCAAGTCCTTATTGTGAAAGTTGTCGGGTGAACCGAACACTACTTCCAGGCTCACAGAGCCTATGCACCGAGCTTCGACACATGGGATCACTCCTTTAAAGGTAGTATTGCTAGGTTTGGTCCTTGGTGGATCTATACCCATATTTTTCACCATGTCTGAGTAAATCAGATTGAGGGTACTTCCTCCGTCCATTAGGACTTTAGTGAGGTGATACCCATAGATAATGGGGTCTAGGACGAGGGCTGCCAAACTCCCATGACGGATACTGGTCGGATGGTCTCGTCGATCAAAGGTGATCGGGTACGTCGACCATGGGTTATACTTCGGGGCTACAGGCTCTACGGTGTAGACCTCTTGAAGTGCGCAATTCCTCTCCTTTTTGGGTATGTGAGTGGCATATATCATGTTCATAGTCTTTACCTCTGGAGGGAACTGCTTCTATCCTCCATTGCTTGGACTGCGGGGCTCGTCATTGTCCTTGCTGCGTGGGCCCTTGACTTGCTCTTCGGCTGCGAGTTTGCCAGCTTGTTTGAACACCCAATAGTTACGGTTGGTGTGGGTGGAGGGCTTGTCTTGGGTGCCATGGATCTTGCTAGGCCTCTCCATGATTTTGTCCAGCGGGGTAGGTCCGTCACGGTTGCCTTTATAAGGCTTCTTCCGCTTCTCGAATCGGGGGTTGCTCAAACCGGTGTTAACGGCCATGTCATCGGTATCATCGTTATTGTGTCGTGGTTTGCCGTTTGCATCCCAGACTTCGTAGGTGCCGGGGTCTTCCGGGTTGTGGCTTTGTCTAACTAGCCAGTTATCCTCGCCCATGCAAAAGAGGGTCATCAATGATGTAAGGGCGTACATGGTCCTAGGCTTGTCCCGACTGAGCTGGCGAGCCAGCCATTCGTCTTGAATATTGTGCCTGAAAGAGGCTATTGCCTCGACATTTGCGCAATCGACGATCTGGTTTTTCTTGGTCAAGAACCTATTCTAGAATTGTCGAGCTGACTCTCCTTCCTTCTGGATGACGTTTCTTAGGTCAGAGGAGTTTGGCGGCCGTACATAGTTGCCCTAGAAGTTAGATCGGAATGCGCCCTCGAGATCTTCCCAGCAGCCGATTGAATTCTTGGGGAGACTGTTTAGCTAGTGTCGAGCTGTGCCTTTGATTTTTAAGGGCCGATATTTGATGGCGTGGAGATCATCTCCTCGTGCCATATGAATGTGGAGGAGGAAATACTCTATCCACATTGCTGGGTCAGTTGTCCCGTCATATTGCTCTATGTTTATGGGTTTGAACAATTCCGAGAACTGATGTTGTATCACCTCATCGGTGAAGCACAGTGGGTGGGCAGCGCCTCTGACCCAGGCTATGTCACGCTAGTAGTCGGCGCCTGATCTGGCCCGGTTTTGTTCCCGACTTCTAATATTGTGGTCGAGCCAAGGCTGGTGCCCGTCCCATCTATTGGGGAGTACCCTCTGGATCCGTAGATGGATCTCGTGCGGCCTGCTCTATAATCCATGTTATGTCGCAGGTCGTACCTGTCCTCAGGCTCTACTTGCTCCTGTCTCCTCCTCCAGGGTATCGCCGGCCTATAACCGGCATCGCCAACTGTCCTATCTTGTCCTCGGGGAGGGCAGTCGAGCTGGTCGTATGGAGTCGTCTTGGGAGACGGTGTATTAGAGACCTCGTTGTCAAAATGCGGCAGCAGCCGTCGGCATGGATAGCTGTTGGGTTGGTCCAATAGACAGGTACCGTACCCTTCCTCAGTTGATAGGACCCTCTTCCATCTATCATTGAGGGTATCCTGTCCAGCCATAAGCTGTCATTCTTTTGCCTTTAGGCTTAGGGTAGTGGCTATAAGTTGTTGCCTAAACCGTTCCTGATCCTCAAGCTTTTCGGGGACGGTGAAGTCTTCGGCTACCAGCCTGTCCTCCTACTCGACAGGGGAGGTAGTTGTCATCCTCGGAATCGCTTGGATCCTCAGGGTTGCGATGATCTTTCGGCCTCTCCTGGTCCTCTAGTGGATGTTTGGGGATTTCGGGATCGCCGAGGTCTTCTGGGGTGTCGTTTTCGCCGGTGCCAGCAATGGCTACCCTTCCCTTTTGGGACTGTGATTGTTTGTGCTGTTTCCGGCACCTTGATGGCTCCTCACGAGATTTATCGCCATTGTTTCTAGGTGTGTGCTTGCCCTTATTGGCTCGAGTATCCACCATGTAGACGTCATAGGTGGAGGTGGCGGTCCATCGCCCGGTGTTAATAGGGGCAGGAGTGCAATCCTCTTCATCCATGTATTCTGCGTCCTCGGAGGGGTAGTCCAACATATTGGTTAAGTCTTCGATAGTGGCTACTAAGTGGGTGGTGAGTGGTTTGAAAAAATCCTCTTGAACCGTCTTCGCACCGATCCGATCTGGAGCCTCGTTCAATGTCGAGAGCTTGATCGGGCCAATCGGCCCAGAGTTAACCTCCGACGTGTCCGCCCAAAGAGCATGTTCGACAGGAGCTGACCCCTGACTACCCGGCACTATAACCGGATCCGGACTAAAATCCCGATTATCGTCGGTATTGGTCCCGTGGGCGGGGTCGAGGGAGAAATCCGAAGATAAGGCCTCGGAGTCTTTGGGTGCATCAGATGAGATCGCAAGCCCGGTGAGAAAAAGATCGCCTCGAGAGTCTATGGAGAACTCTAGCTTCCCGAATCTGACCTCTTGATTAGGGGCAAAACTCCCGCCCTGACCAAGATGGCCGGTCGACTCAGTGTGCAGCAGGATGTTGCCGAAAGCGAAGATCTGTCCAGGGACAATTGAGTCCATGTTATGGACTTCTTCGCTAATGACTAAGTGAGCCATCGGTTACTTTGGCGATCACAGCAGAACTCTCAATGAAAGCACAAATGTCGGTGTCAAAACCGGCGGATCTCGGGTAGGGGGTCCTGAGCTATGAGTCTAGGATCGATGGTAACATGGGACGAAGGAGACAATCTTTACCCAGGTTCAGGCCTACCTATGGAGGTAAAGCCCTACATCCTGCTGGATTATATTGATGGGTATGAAGGTTACAGAGTTGAACTACCTCGAGATTGAATAGCTCAAACCCTAGATGAGTTTCTCTGTCCTACAATCTAAAACCCTCCCGGTTTATATGGACACTGAAGGGTACCTAGGGTTGACACTTGATAGGTCTCCTGCCGGGGATGAAGATGCCGATTTACTCATCTGAACTTGGAGTGCACGACGCGCCTTCGAGTCTTCCTTATAGAACATGGGTTCATGGCATATCTGACCCTTCCTTCGATAGTTAGAGAGCGGCCCACCAAGCAGGCCTATTGGGAGATAGGCCAGATGCCCGAGGACCCCTTAGTCCAGGACTCCCTTAGTCTTAACGTTGGTAGGAAGGGTGCACCTCCCAAAAATATATTTATCTCTGATTTAAGATTTGAGCTCTGGCACCTTTGCAAATCCCTACTTCCCTCTGCGAACGGACAATATATTTACTTTCATGTTATTTACTGTCAACTTCTTATTCCAGCCTCAGTCTATTAGTTGGCAAGCATCATGTGGTGGGGAAAGATCCAAACATATATATCGAGTCAAATATATTTGATCATGATTTATTATTGTTGACAATTATCTCTATGATAAGTATGTTGGGAGGCGAAACATTAAGCCCCTATCTTTCTATGTGTTCGATGGATGCCATTTGTTGTAAAAATATGCTTTGAGTACTAGCAATCATAGAAGACTATATGATGATTGAGTATGTGGAGCTCTTACTTAGACTTTGTTGAGAATAAGTTGAATTGCAATTGTTTGGTGACTAAGAACATAGGTTGATAAGTTTCAAGAGAATTCATTGTTTGAACCATAACATGTGAATTGCTTATTACCTTATCATGATGAGTTTTATGAGAAAAAGTTGCCGGTTATGATGCTAGAAAATTGACTGAAATTATCATTGATCAAACTTATGCACTATGCTAGCATTCACACTTCATAAATTAGTTCTTTTATCATTTACCTACTCGAGGACGAGTAGGAATTAAGCTTGGGGATGTTGATACGTCTCCAACGTATCGATAATTTATGAAGTATTCATGCCATCTTCACCTATGTTTACAATACTTTTAGATGGTTTTGATGCACTTTATATGATTTATTTAGAACTAACCCGACTGACGCTATTTTCAACACAATTACTATGGTGTTTTTTTTTGCAGAAAATGAAAGTTCTCATAATCACCCGAAACTTTTTGGTGATTTTTTCGAGACCAAATAACCAATATTGGAGTGAAGAACCACCGGAAAAGAGCCACGAGGTGGGCACAACCAACCAGGGCGCGCTAGAGGGCCCATGCGCGCCCTGGTGTCTTGTGCCCTCCTCGTTGCCCATCTTGGCATGAAACCGGTGCCCAAAAATCCTATAAATATAGAAACCATCATAAATAACCCTAGACTCTCCGCTCCGCCCCCGCAACTCTCTGTATCGACGAAAAACCAATCTAGAGACGTTCCAGTACACTGCCGGAGAGGGGAATCCATCTCCGGTGGCCATCTTTATCATCCCGGTGGAGGCCATGATGAGGAGGGAGTAGTCCACCCTAAGTGGTGAGGGTATGTCCCAGTAGCCATGTGTTCAATCTCTCTCTCTCGTGTTCTTGAGATGTCATTATCTTGATGTATCACGGGCTTTGTTAATATAGTTGGATCATATGGTGTGTTTCCCTCACTATCTTGTTGTGATGAATTGAATCTTTCCCTTTGAGATATCATTATGTTGGATTGAATATTGGATTTGAGAACGCTTGATATATGTCTTGCATGTGGATACCCTAGTGACAATGGGGTATTCTATTGATTTACTTGATATATGTTTTGGTACTCAACTTGCGGATTCCCACGGTGATATTGGGGTAATCTATGCATAGGGGTTGATACACGTTCTTGTCCTACGTTATTCGATAGAAATCTTGGGGCACTCTTTGAGGTTCTTTGTGTTGGATTGAGTATTATGAATCTGAAATTGTTTGACGTGGATCGTATTAACTCATGGATACTTGTGCTGACATTGGAGTATCTAGGTGACATTAGAGTTGGTTGATGCATATCATATGGTGTTATTCTAGTACTAACTCTTAGATAGATCGAACGAAAAAGGATAACTTGATGTTATCTTAGTATGAACTCTTGAATAGATCGATCGGAAAGGATAACTTTAAGGTGGTTTCGTACCCTACAAACAATTTCTTCTCATGTTCTCCGCTAGATAAGAAGTTTGGAGCAATTCTTCGTTGCACGTTGAGGGATGGTTATGTGATCCAATTAAATTAGCATGGTTGAGAGATTGCACTAGGGAATGTACGAACCGTAGGCCTTGTTTTGAAGCGTTGCAATACCGTTTTTGCTCACTTTTGTTACTTGCTACCTTACTGTTTTTATATTTTTAGATTACAAAAACCTATATCTACCATCCATATTGCACTTGTATCACCATCTTTTCGTCGAAATAGTGCACCTATACAATTTGCCATTCATCCTACACCTCCCACGGATTGATAAACCTTAGGTCATCCACCCGAGGGAAAATTGCTACTGTCCTACAAAACTCCACGCTTGGAGGCCCAACAAGGTCTACAAGAATAAAGTTGTGTAATAGAGATCAGCAGACCTTTCACGGACTCCACCTCCCGATTCGGGCCTTGGTGGCGGCATGGGTTATGACCCCGGAGCCCGAAGACGGTGTCGTGGCAAAGATGGACGATGGTGGGGTGGAGGCCCCAACAATGGCTGACGTCGTGGCAGCCACGACGGCCACCTGCAGCATCTACCTTCGGGCAGTGATGGTGGAGCGTGTAGTTGGTGGCATGTGCACACCCACCAGGGATGCCACTACACATTTCAGAGGACTACCACGTCGATGCGGTCAAGCCTCCCAACTGAAGCTATCCTCTAGCAAAGTGGCTGGGCGAGGACGAACGGCCGGTGCCATTGGCGATTGAGGGAGAAGCAAACTAGACAAGCTACAGGGAGGGGGAATGTAGGAAGTGTGGAGTCGTCGGTCATGAGGGTTTATATAGCAGGCCAACATGCATTGGAGATTTCACCGAGCATGGTAGGAAGCTAGAGCTGTAGCATGGTTTTGCGCATGGGAACCTGCATGATTATGAGTGGGAACAGGATCATCAAGCGGGCGTGTTGAGGGAGTCCTGGATTAAGGGGACCTCAGATAGCCGACCTATTTCTCATGGGCCGGACTATATGGGCCGCAAGGTGAGCATTGGATGATCAAGGGGGCCATCTCCAGGGTGAATGCTTCAAGGAGCCTTGGCGTGTCCTCCAAGTTGTCGACCGTAGATAGGCATGTTTTTTTCCTTCGATGTGCAACCGACCATATGTAAACCCTAGGCACCCTTGGCGTCTATATAAGCCAGAGGGTTTTATGTTGTAGACTGGACAACTCATCTAGGGTTTTGCTATTTGATCTTGAGGTAGATCAACTGTGTAACCTATACATTATCAATACAATCAAGCAGAACATAGGGTATTGCCTCCATAGGAGGGCCCGAACCTAGGTAAACATCGTATCCCTTGTCTCCTATTACCATTGATTCTCGTCTCATAGCTTGGGACCCCCTACTCGAGATCCTCCGGTTTTGACACCAACATTGGTCCTTTCATTGAGAGTTCCGCTGTCATTGCCAAAGGAATCGATGGATCTCCTCGCTACAAACAACGAGATCTGTGGCCAGAGGACTCTCACCTCTGATCTGATTCTCATGAGAGGTGGCACCTTGCCGCACGCCAGCCCGATCGGACACCTTGGCCGGATCGGAAACTTTTCCCCTGATAAAAGAATCAAGTTTGGAACCCTAGAGTTCGTCGCTTATTCACGGGGAGAACTCTTCTTGATAGAACCCTCGACTCTTATGAGGAATCTCGCAACTCTCGGCGCCTCGACGCCGAAGACGTCGGCCCCCTCTTCAAATGAAGTCATTACCCCCGGGCTATCTAGAACGCCCAATCCGGCCGTTGTGGCTGGATTTACCATGTTTAATCAGGATCCGGACCGCTCTCATGCGGCTCCGGAACTGCGACGCCGCATACAGACTCCACTCGCCTCAGTGATAACCCACAAGTATAGGGGATCATTTGTAGCCTTCTTCGATAAATAAGAGTGTCGAACCCAACGAGGAGCTCAAGGCAAAACAAATATTCCCTCAAGTTCTATCGACCACCGATACAACTCTACACACACTTGACGTTTGCTTTTACCTAAAACAAGTATGAAACTATTTTGTTGGAGTGATGCTAGAACTATTTTGCAAGAATAAAACTAGAAGTACTTTGCAAGATAATAAAAGTTAGGTGTTTAATAAAAGGGTTTGTGTCAACAAGAAAGTTATTTGTCCCTAGGCAATCGATAACAAGTACCGGAAATCATTCTTGTAATTTTATATGAGGGAGAGGCATGAGCTAACATACTTTATCTACTTGGACCATATGCACTTATGATTGGACACCTAGCAAGCATCCGCAACTACTAAAGATCATTAAGGTTGTGAAACCCAACCATAGCATTAAGTATCAAGTCCTCTTTACTCCCATACGTCATACCGCACTTACTCGGGTTTAAGCTTCTGTCACTCTCGCAAGCCACCATAAGCGAACCATGAACATATTGCAACACCCTACAGTGGGGGCCCCTCACGTTTGTGCGAGATGGAGGGCATCGTAGGACAACACCATAAATAAAATATACAATCATACCAACCAAGATCACGATTAACCCATAGGACAAAACAGATCTACTCAAACATCATAGGATAACCATAGATCATTGGGAAATAATATATGGAGTTGAGCACCATGCTTAAGTAGATATTACAGCGGGGAGAAGAGTTGTTACACTGCTGCATAGAGGGGGAGGGAGTTGGTGTTGACGGTAGCAAGATTGTTGATGTAGATTGCCATCTCGATCATTGCCCCGGCGACACTTTGGTGCCACCGAGAGCGAGGGGGAGAGAGTCCCCTACTTCTTATTCTTCCTTGGCCTCCCCCCTAGATGGGGAGGACAATTCCCCCTCTGGTCCATGGTCTCCTATGGCGGCGGAGGGGCGGGAGCCCCTCCGAGATTGGATCTCCCTCTCTGTTCTCTTCTGTTTTGCGCTCCCCACATCTGGCCGAAAACCGTTTCTTATATTCCCGGAGATCCGTAACTCCGATTGCATTAATATTTTAACACTATTTTTTTCGAATATAAGCGTCCTTGCGCCTGAAGTAGAGCTCCAACCGACGTACGACGTGGGAACAACTCACCACCACGCGCCTGGCTCTAGGACCGGATCCTGGTGTCTTGTGCCCTGTGTGGGCCTCCGTTTGCGGCGATTCCAACTCCCAAAAATCACAAATATTCCAAAATAATTCTCCATAAATTTTTATTGCATTTGGACTTCGTTTGATATGGATATTCTGCGATACAAAAAACATGCAAAAAACAGGAACTGACACTGGGCACTGGATCAATAGGTTAGTCTAATAAATCATATAAAAAGTTGCCAACAATATGTGAAAGTTGTACAATATTGGCATGAAACAATCAAAAATTATAGATACAACGGAGACATAAAGACATTAATACTCAGGCATCCCAACAAACAATCATGTCTTTCAAAATATCAAGGCTAAAGAACGCTATCCCTACAAAATCATATAACCTTGTCATGCTTTGTCTAAACAATCTTGGCATGAATATTATAACACAAATTATAAATCATGCACTTCCCCGGTGTTAGCCAAGCAATTGTTTCATACTTTTTAATGCGCTTCAGCTTTTTCAACCCTCACGCAATACATGAGCACAATCCATGGATATAGCACTATAGGTGGAATGGAGTAAGATGATAGGGGTAAATATAGAGAAGAAAAAAAAGTAAGAAAGTCTCACATCAATGCGACCAACCAACGGGCTATGGAGATGCCCATCAATTGATATCAATGCAAGGAGTAGGGATTGCCATGCAACAAATGCACTACGAGCTATAAGTGTATGAAATCTCAATAGGAAACTAAGTGGGTGTGCATCTAATCCTATAATGAAAAATTCCCAATAGAATATGTAAGTGACAACATAGGAGACTCTCCATATGAAAAACATGGTGCTACTTTGAAGCACGAGTGTGGAACTAGCATGCCCCTTCTCTTTTTTTATTTTTCTTTCTTTCTTTTTTTTCCTTTTTTCCTTTTCTTTTTTTTCATTTTTCCTTTTTCTTTTTCATTTTTCCCTCTCATTGTCTGGAGTCTCATCCCGACTTGTGGGAGAATCCTAGTCTCCTTCATCCTTTCCTCACTGGGTCATGCTCTAATAATGAATAATGATGATCATCACACTTCTATTTACTTATAACTCAAAAGAAATAAAAATTACAACTCGATAACTATGACAAAGTATGACTCTATATGAGTGCCTCTGGCAATACCAGGATGTGCAGTAATCTAGCATAACATATATGAAAAATGATGCATAGTGGCTGAACCACAACTACTATGTCATCTACATGATCATGCAAAGCAATATGATAATGAATGCTCAAGTCATCAAAACAGAAGCGGTGAAAGTTGCACGGTAATATATCTTGGAATGGCTATGTAAAGGCCATAATAGGTAGGTATGGTGACTGTTTTGAGGAAGATATAATAAGGCTTATGTGTGATGGAGCGTATCATATCATGGGGTTTGGATGCACCGGCGAAGTTTGCACCACGTCTCGAGGTGAGAAAGGGCAATGCACGGTATCGTAGAGGCTAGCAAATTGCGGAAAGGTAAGAGTGCGTATAATCCATGGACTCACATTAGTCATAAAAAACTCATATACTTATTGCAAAAGTTTATTAGCCCTCGAATCAAAGTACTACTATGCATTCCCCTAGGGGAAGGGTTGGTAGGAGTTAACCATCGCCCGATCCCGACCTCCACGCAAAGGAAGACAATCAATAATAAATCATGCTCCAACTTCATAGCATAACGAGAGACTATACGTGCATGCTTCGGGAATCACAAACCTTAACATCAATATTCTTACTAACCACAACTGTTTACTAGTAGCTCCCACATATTCCATCTGTATATCGCAAAATTATTGCAAGGAATCAAACATATCATATTCAGTGATCCATAAGTTTTATGTAGGCTTTTATGACTAACCATGCAAATGATCAATTCCCGTTGACTCTCTAAATAGATATAAGTGAAGCAAGAGAGTTTAATTCTTTCTACAAAATACCATTCTCTCATAAGTATAAGTGAAGCAAAAGAGCATTCTACAAATAACGGTTTTCTATGTGAAGAGAAACATGCAATCCAAACTTCAAATGATATAAGTGAAGCACATGAAGCATTCTATAAAGCCATACTCAAAAGATATAAGTGAAGTGCAATGAGAATTCTATAAATCAACAATGGACCATATCATACCAGCATGGTGCATAAAATAAAAGTGAAAAATAAACACAAAAGACGCTCCAGGAATTTACGCATATCATGTGAACGAAACGAATCCGAAAACATACCGATACTTGTTGAAGAAAGATGGGATGCCTTCCGGGACATACCCAAGATTAGATTCTTGAGTATCCTTGAATATTTACTTGGGGTGCCTTGGGAATCCCCAAGTTTGAGCTCTTTCATCTCCTCCTTCTCCTCACATCGAGACCTCGTCGATCTTCGAACACTTCATCCACACAAAACTTAACCAACCTTTTAGTGGCGGGGTTAGTGAATATGGCAATGAAATACCATCATGTACTGCTGTAACATTATTGTATAATTATAAAAAAACATTAACCACTGTATGCTATCACAATTCTATGGCCCCAAGTCAAGGACGCTTCAACAAGAATTCAAACATACGCAAATAATGAAGTTATAACAACAATCTGTGAATACATGACAGTCTGTAAAGATTTGAACATCCACCATAATTCTGTAACTCGATTTTTTTTGAAACATTAGGACGAAATAAAAAATTTGTATAGAAAGACGTTAAAAAAAGTTTCAGAACCATTTGAAGTTCCAGTAAAAAGTGAGAAATCGTGCACTAAAGCCAAAGTTTCTGTTTTGCACCGCACAAACAAACAAGCAATCTAATCATCCTAAAGGCAAACCTTGGTACATTATTTTTATAATAAAATGTAATTTTACAAGGGGATAATTTTTTTTGGTGAATATTCATGAAAAATTCTAACATTGTTTCCATGAGCATGAACACAAGTGTTCAAGGTCGACCCTTACTTCCGCAATGCATCACCTTTCAATCGCTTCTCTTTTTGAAAAAGTTTTAAGTTCCCCTCTATATTTTTTATGTTTAAACTTTATCAAAGCACTCAACATAAGTAAATAACTCTCTAAAACTTCCGGCTTATCTCCCTGGCAGCGCTTTCTTTAAAGCCATTAAGCTAGGCATAAAGTGCTCAAGTAATGGATCCACCCAGACCCCAAGGTATGTCAAAGCCAATTTGAATCAACAATGATTTATCATTTAGTAGTGAGAACAAAGAAACATATATCAAGCAATGACAAAGTCTAAATCTCTTCTATGCATCGGCATGTCATACAAGAACAATTCATGCACATCAAGTAAAGGCCAATGCATAGTATAATCAGTTTCTTGCAATTTTATCGTGTTGGAAACTTAAAGAGGCAGAGATGTAGTTCCTGTCTCATAATAATTGCAAGTAGGAGAAGCTAGGACATGCATATTATATTCATCAAAATTATCATGTGAAATAGTAAAAGGCAACCCACCAAAATAATTCTTAATAAGAGCAAACTTCTCCGGTATAGTGTAGTTGGGAGAATTCAAAAATATAGTAGGACTATCATGTGTGGGTGCAATAGAAACAATTTCATTCTTAACATAAGGAACTATAGAAATTTAATCTCCATAAACATAATTCATATTGGCATCTTGGCCACAAGCATAACTAGCATCAAGTTCATCAAAAAGGGATATTTCAAATGAATCAATGGGATCATAACGATTATCATACCATTCATCCTTCGGTAAGGTCAAAGGGGCATTAAATAATGTATGAGTTGAATAGTTTCTCTCATTGGAAGGTGGGCATGGGTAGCTAATCCGCTCTTCTTTCGTTTGTTCTTCGCTCTCCTCATCATCTTTTTCATCCAATGAGCTCACAGTTTCATCAATTTCTTCTTCCATAGACTCTTGCAAAATATTAGTCTCTTCTTGGACAACGGAGAATTTCTCAATAAACACATCAATATCGTAATTGTATTTATAATTATCATAGCAATATTTAAGGATAGCAAGATTTTCAGGTCTATAAACTGAATCATCAAAATCTTCAAACTTTTTAAACAAAGATTCAATTTCACATGCACCCTTAAAAGCAACAAATTCTTCTATCCGTTCCACATCATATCATATATACCATTAGCATAATAAGCTAAGTTTTATTATCATTAAATTCACATGAAAAGGGAAGATGTGGAGAGTCCATCCTAGAGCAACAAGTATAATCATATCTCAATCATAGATTCCAAGCATACCAATGTAACATATGAATATTATCCCATAACAGTTTCCCTTTATGAGTCAAGTGATAATCCCTAAAGTATTCACGTTGATCCAGCGTTACTCCCATTATATAGTTGAATGGGGTTTTCTCAGGATTATCAAAGTAGTGCATAATATCTTTCACATAACGAGCATCGATGGTTTTAGGAGGTTCCCCATCTCCACGAGTAGGAGGTACAACTAATTTTTTTGGTGTTTCATGTTCCATATCCATAACTAAATATAGACAACTTCTTACAGGAAATAAAAATTACTTAGTGATAAAGCAAACAAGCACACACACTACATGAATCAGACATTTTGCCGTCAGGCTACTACAGACGGCAAAGACAGATTTTTCCATGACGACAAAGCATGTCGGCATACACAAAGTCGGCAAAGGACTATTTTCCATCAGCATTTGGTCAGACAGATGGCAAAGAATTTGCCGTTAGTGAAAATAGTTTGCCGTCATCTGTTACAAGCTAGACGGCAAAAAACAAACAGCCTGACAGAAGTGCCCACTAACGGATGGCATCAACTCTTTGACGTCAGCAGAACCAGAATGCCCAATGGCATTTTTTTACTTTTTTTAATAAGAAAATATGAGCCAACAGTACCAGTATAGTTGTACTATTTTTAATAAGAAAAACAGAGCCAACGGTCCAAGTACAGAGGCCAGCGATGCTCGAAGGCGTAGACAAAAGCATCACTTGCGTTTATCCATTTTGGTAGTTTAACAATCATTCACTATTCTCACAATCATCTATGAAGAAAAAAAAAATTAGATTTACATAGGCTGCCAAGTTCACCCCGTCCGGCCTGCGGTGCACGGCTGCTTGTGGTGTGACGACGCGCCGACGGGGACGAGGGGAACCGAGCATGATGCGGGACGGGACGGCCGCGCCGGGGGCGACGGAGGAAATGGCAGGCCGTGCCGGTGGCATGAGGCATCAACATGGAGGAGGCCTGAGGCCGGCGCGGTCAGCGGTGGCCGGCGACGCCAGGGGCGATGGGGAACCGGGCCGACTGCCTGTAGGGGACGGGTTGGCCATGCCGAGGGAAACTTGGAAGGAGGGGCCGGCCGTGCCGGGACGACGAGGGATGGCCATCCCCACGGGGGGCAACGATGGGGCGGTGGACGGGGCGGCCACGCGGGGGCGATGGTGGGGCGGCGGTGGGGCACCGGGACGACGACGGGAGGGGGCAGCCACGTCGGAGGCGATGAGGGGGAAGGGTCTGGCCCCGCCGGAGTGGATGGGAGACAGGGGCGGTTGCGCCCCAGGCGAGTGGGACAGTGGATGGGGCTGCCACGTGGGGGGCGATGGTGGGGCGGCGGTTGGGGCCGTGGCGAGATGGCCGGCGGCGAGCCTAGCAGCCAGGGCAGCGGGATGGCATGGGGAGAGATAGAGAGATCGTGGGGGGAGGGGCCGGGTGGATAAGAGAGAGAGAGAGATCCTGGGGAGGCGGGGAGTGGGTGGATAAGAGAGAGAGAGAGAGGTGGGACCAGATATGGTGGGATGGGGCTTCGGGGTGGGCTGCGCCCGTGATCAATCGTGGGGTGGGGTGAGCCGATCTGATGCTGCCATGTCATTGATCCACGTGGTTGATCCGCGTGAATGTGTTTCTTCTTTGCCGTCAGCATACAAATAACAGACGGCAAAGCACTTAATTTTGCCGTCTGCTTTCAAAAAACATGACGGCAAAGCCACGACAGCGTTATCGGACGTCAAATTGGGCACGCGTCCATCCTTTGCCGTCAGCCAACCAAACCCTTGACGGCACAACGCCAATTTGCCGTCTTGCCTTCTTTGCCGTTAGCATTTATCTATCTTTGTCGTCAGCCTTTCAGCTCACTGACGGCAAAGCATTTGTTTGCCGTCTGCCTTTCTTTGCCGTCTTCCCATGACGGCAAAATAAGCGTTTGCCGTCTATCCCGACAATAAGCTGATGGCAAAGAACATTCATGTTGGCAAAATAGCTGATTCCTATAGTGACACGAGAATATTCACCCCATGCTATAACTCCTCGGCAACAATGCCAGAAAAGGGTCTTGATAACCCACAAGTGTAGGGGGTCGTTTGTAGCCTTCTTCGATAAATAAGAGTGTCGAACCCAACGAGGAGCTAAAGGCAGAACAAATATCCCCTTAAGTTCTATCGACCACCGATACAACTCTATGCACACTTGATGTTTGCTTTTACCTAAAACAAGTATGAAACTATTTTGTTGGAGTGGTGCTCGAACTATTTTGCAAGAATAAAACTAGAAGTACTTTGCAAGATAATAAAAGTTAGGTGTTTAGTAAAAGGGTTTGTGTCAACAAGAAAGTTATTTGTCCCTAGGCAATCGATAACAAGTACCGGTAATCATTCTTGTAATTTTATATGAGGAAGAGGCATGAGCTAACATACTTTCTCTACTTGGTTTAAGTAGATATTACAGCAGGAAGAAGAGGTGTTACACCACTGCATAGAGGGGGAGAGAGTTGGTGTTGACGGTAGCAAGATTGTTGATGTAGATCGCCGTCTCGATCTTTGCCCCGGTGGCACTCTGGCGCCACCGGGAGCGAGGGGAAGAGAGCCCCCCTACATATTATTCTTCCTTGGCCTCCCCCTTAGAGGGGCAGGATAATTCCCCCTCTGGTCCATGGTCTCCTATGGCGGCGGAGGGGCGGGAGCCCCTCTGAGATTGGATCTCCCTCTCTGTTCTCTTCTGTTTCGCGCTCCCCAGATCTGGCCGAAAACCATTTCTTATATTCCCGGAGATCCGTAACTCCGATTGCGCTGAGATTTTAACACGATTTATTTCTGGATACAAGCTTCCTTGCACTCGAAGTAGAGCTCCAGGTGGGCACCCCCACCACCACGCGCTGGGCTCAGGGGTCAGATCCTAGTGTCTTGTGCCCTATGTGGGCCTCCATTTGCGTTGATTCCAACTCCCAAAAATCACAAATATTTCAAAATAATTCTGTGTAAAATTTTATTGTATTTGGACTTTGTTTGATATGGATATTTTGCGATACAAAAAACAGGAACTGACACTAGGCACTGGATCAATAGGTTAGTCTAATAAATAATATAAAAAGTTGCCAAAAATATTTGAAAGTTGTATAATATTGGCATGAAACAATCAAAAATTATGGGTACGACGGAGATGTGTCACTTAGCGACACGCATCCTACCATCACCTCGTTTTTAAATGAGTTGTTCAATCGGATTGAGACCATGCATATGTCTGATGACCAGGTTTCGGTCTTTGACCGGCTCGGGCTTAGACCGACGACAATGAGATTCACGTCCCCACGGTCAACCACCTAGTTGCCATCATCGAGTGTCCGGCTGGGGGCTCGTCCCCCTTTGGACCAGAATTAAAAATGGTTTATACCCGTTGTCCGCTCATCGAGACCTCGTCTATAACCCAGACGTCAGAGTTCGCTCTGGAGATGGACTGGTGTCAGTCCCTGATCTAGCACATAGTTCGGAGTCCACGATTCCAAACTCGTAACGTGGCATTGAATAAAAAAATTCCAGCCACCTCCCAAGCCGATCATCCCAGTATCACACCAGAGCCAAAATCTATGGACTTACGTGATATTAAACAATTACCAGGAGAGTAAGTTCATCATTTTGGGCAAGACTCCTGCTCACCAGAAGCAGATAAAAATGTCTTAGTGACCAGGAGATAATTGCAATGTTCAAACGCAGTTGCCATGATGAAGGGATTCTTAACGCCCTGGCTCACTGACACATTCGTGACTTCGCCGAGCTGCCAGACTTGGTACAGAAAGATTGTGCCATGGAAAGCACTGGGCAAGCCGAACGGTTGTTTTCGGAACCAACCTTTAGCGAACACCCTAGAGGAGACTGGAAAAAGAGGATACCTCCAAAGCGGCCAACCAGATTGGAACCCGCCAGAAAGAGGAACAGGCCCCTTATAGGGGTCAGTATTGTCCTTGACGGGCTATTGGACAAACCATGCCCTATACATTCTGTGTTGCTTAACACAAACCCAACTCACGGCCTTAGAGCTTGTTGGGTCGTCAGGCAGGTCGCAAAAAGCGGTGAGGCCATTCTTGAGGCGCTACCGCCGAATAGGCGCTCCACATCGTCACCCGAATGCAATGTCGAAGTCCTGACGATCTACAAAACGTTGCCCTCAAGGAACAGAAGGAAAAGCGCTCTTAAAGAACTCGAACAGGTCTACCATGTGGTAGCAACAAGCGCATGGGCAGACATCCCCATTACCTTTGGAGATACTGACTGACCAGCCATTCTTCTCGGTCATTCGCCATCCACACTAGTCCTGAACCCCATCATCGATGGCTACAGGTTACACAAGGTGCTAATGGACGATGGTAGTGGTTTAAACCTGGTCTATGAAGACACCCTGGAAAAAATGCATTTCGACCGATCTCGCATCGAGCATAGCAACACGACTTTTCGGGTAATCATTCTAGGGAAGGAGGCCCGATATTCGGGACGTATCGTCTTGGACGTTGTGTTCGGCACACCCAAAAACTACCGATCCGAAGAGCTCCTCTTCCATATCGTACCCTTCCCCAGCGGCTATCACACCCTATTGGGACGTGATGCCTTCACAAAATTCCAGGCTATACCCCATTATGGGTATATGAAACTCAAAATGCTTGGACCAAATGGAGTAATCACAATTGGCAGTGATCCATACATAGCCCTCGAGGCCGAAAACAAAACAGCAGCCCCGGCCCTCGAGGCACTAGCCGAGACCTTCGCTACAGAACAACTGACCGCACTTTGGTCAACAGTTGACAAGGACGACGTGATACTTAGCAAACGGCCCAAGCCTACGTCCTTTAAACCCGCAGATGAAATCGTTAAATTTCAAGTACACCCGACGGACCCCAACAAGACAACGTCCATCGGAGCTCAGCTCGATCCCATTGTGGATGAAATGATGCAGACATTTTTACGAAAAATCTGGGACATCTTTGCCTGGCATCCTTCCGATATGCCTAGAATCCCACGGCGGTTGGTAGAACACAGCCTGAAAGTCATGGTAGGCTTCAAGCCCATGAAGAAGACTCTGCACCGCTTTTCCGAACCCAAATGACAAGCAATGGGTGAAGAATTAGCTAAACTACTAGAGGCCCGAATGGTTGGCAAATCTGGTGATGGTACCAAAGAAAGACAAATCCTGGCGGCTTTGCGTCGATTTCAAAGACCTCAACAAGGCATGCCCTAAGGACCCTTTCCACTTACCATGCATAGACCAGATCATCGATGCCACACCTAGACACGACTCGTTGTGTTTTCTCGATGCTTATTCCGGATACCATCAGATTAAAATGAAGGAATCCGATCAATCTGAAATTGTATTCATCACCTCCTATGGGCCATTCTGCTTTAACACGATGCCCTTTGGGCTAAAAAACATTGGGGCTACGTACCAGCGCATGATCCAGACTTGTCTTGCAAAACAAGTCGGTAAGACAGTCGAGGCATACGTGGACGACTTGGTAGTCAAAAGCAAACATGTCAGCCATTTGATCGACGACCTAGGGAAAACCTTTGCCAGCCTATGCGAGTACACCATATGACTCAATCCGGAAAAATGTGTATTCGGAGATCCCACCAGTAAACTGCTCGGATTCATCGTCTCCCATAGAGGAATAGAAGCAAATCCGGCTAAGATCTGCGCTCTATCAGAACTTGCCATTCCCACAGAGCTAAAGCATGTCCAGAGGTTGTCTAGTTGCATAGCGGCGCTAAGCCACTTTATCTCTCGCCTCGGAGAAAAGGCTCTACCGCTCTATAAGCTGCTGAAATGGACCAACAATTTCGAGTGGATGTAGGACCGAAAGTATGTCTAGAGGGGGGGGGGGTGATTAGACTACTTGACCAAATAAAAGTTTTGCCTACACCAAGTTTTAGGGTTGACAGTTTTTAGCATTTCATGGCAAGTCAAGTATAGCCTACACATGCAAGTCTAAGAGTATATAGCAGCGGAAAGTAACAACAAGCATGTATAGAAGGGATAGGGTAGGAAGATCAAACACAATTGTAGACACGATGATTTTTCCCGTGGTTCCGATAGGTGGTGCTATCATACATCCACGTTTATGGAGTCTTCAACCCGTGGAAGGTAACTGTCGCGAGAGTCCATGGAGGGCTCCACCCAAAAAGGGTCCATGAAGTAGCAACCTTGACTATTCCATAACGGCTTCCGTCCACGAAGGACTAGCCTCACTATGGGTAGATCTTCACGAAGTAGGCGATATCCTTGCCCTTACAAACATCTTGGTTCACTCCACAACACGAATTAGGAGGCTCTCAAGCAACACCTAACCAATCTAGGAGGCACCACCCTCCAAAAGGTAATAGGCTCGGTAATGACGATGAACTCCTTGCTCTTGTGCTTCAAGATGATAGACTCCTCAGCACCCAATCACTCTCTCACAGATTTGGCATGGTGGAAGAGATGGGATGGGTGGAAAGATACTTGGGAAGGCTAGAGATCAAGATCATATGATTGGAGTGGAAGATCTTGACCTCAACACAAGGGTAGGTGGTTCTCTCTCAGATAATCTGATAGGATAGGTATGGAATAGTTCTGAGTGCTTCTCTCTCGAGTAGGTGGTGGTGAAGGGGTATATATAGGCATCCCCAAAAATCCAACTGTTACACACAAAATGACCAACTCGATGACAATGATGTGTTAATCTCGGTTGTACCGAAGTAACAAAAAGGTGGCAAATTTTGAATCTCGGTGAGACCAATATGGGAAACTCGGTTGCACTGATAAGGTGACGAACGGTCAGATTTCCAATCTCGGTGATGCTGATCCAACATTCTCGATGGGACCAAAAATGTGAATTTGCATAACAGAAAGTTGGCAACCTAAACTCGGTGGCACCGGTATAGAATCGGTTGCACCGAAGTGGCTAGGGTTTGGCTGAGTCTGTCTAGGTTCTGGAATCGGTGGCACTGGTATGGGAAAGTTGGTTGCACCGATTTTGAGTGTTAGGTATAGAACAGACTTTGGTGGGAGAGTTTGTGGATGTTTTTGGCGACTATCGCTTGTGCACGTTTGAGCATATTGTTCACCAACAAAACCTTACCCCCTTTTAATAGTATTGGCTTTCCTATGGACTCAAAATGATTTCTCACAACTATAAAATATAGAGTCCTCTTGCTTGAAGCTTGGCCAACCTATTTCCTTGCATCTTGCGGTATGTCCACAATCTCCTTTTGCCAATCTTATCATTGAACATTTCCTGAAATATACTTGGTGGAAACATTAGTTCAATGACTTATATGTTGTTATTAATTACCAAAACCACCAAGGGAGGAAATGTGGTTTCAATATCCCCATTTTGGGTAATTGATGACAACATATAGATCAAAGCTTCGACATATGATAAAATCAATGAATATAATCGTCGCTTTGAGAGGTATGTGATAAGCAAGAGCTCCCCCTAAATTTGTGCATTATTTTGAATTTGCGTTTGAATGCAAATGCACAATCGATTAGGTATATGGGGCACTTCTTCCATGTCACATACAACTTGGTGGTGGTGTGAGAATAATTAGAATGAATAACAACGCACAACACAATCAAGCAAAGGTGAATGATCATCTCATAAGCATTAAGATGATAGGAAATAGTAGCATCAGACATAACAACGTATGATCACACATAAACAGAAAAGTATCTCACGTCAAACCAAAAGAACCAAATGTTTTGAAAAGCAACAAACACCAAAATGCTCTCTTGCTCGAAGCCTAAAGGTCTATATACACTTCTCCTTTGGCAACAAGTTACCAAAAAGTTCAAAGGTATACATCTAATCGTTCTTGGGCTGATCTCCTCCGGTTGTTGATGAAGGAGTCAAGATAACAGCGTCGGCGAAGATCTCTGCAGATGTCGTGGATGGAGTTGAAGTGATAGCTGGAGGAACTGGAGCAGATGGAGCAGGAGCTGTGCTGACAGTAGTAGGAGCTGATGAAGAGGGCCTCAAGTCTGGTGCAGGCACTATGGCTGATCTAGTTTGAGTATTGAACTAAGTGCCCGGCCTTGGAGGTGATTAATCCTCATCATCCTCATCATCATCGTCATCATCTGAAGTAGAAGAGACCCAAGGGATGTGCATAGAGTCAACTTCCTTCTGAAGCTCTATGACTGTCTTAGTCAGCCTGTCCACCATATCATTAAGGGTCTTGATCCTAGTTTCAAAGATCCTGAGAAGACTGTTCTGGTTGTCCAGAATCCCCTTAATGTCCTTCTGCATACCCTGAACTGATGCTATCAACAAATCCATTTGCTCATGCCTGGATCTAGGGGCTTGAGCACTAGTGGCTCTAACTGCCTTTGCTTCTGCCTGAGCTGCAGATGAAGTGGGATGATCATCATCCATCACCACAACATTGTCCTCGAGATCTGGCTGTAGGGGTAAATGTGGATGATCTAGAGCAAAAATGTGCTTCTCCAACTTTGAATTGATAAGGATCTAGATATAGGGTGCATAACAGCAAGAGCGCTTCTGGTCAGCAGCAACCCTCTTGATTGTCTCAACAATCAAATCCATGACTCTAATCTTGGTGTGTCTGTCAAGGTGGATCAACATATTTATGGAGTGGCTTCACATCATCTTGTCATGTCCTGACTTGCGCATCAAAGTATGCCTCAAAATGGTGTTCATTGTGTGGAGGCCAGCCTGAAGAAAGTAGATAGATCCTAGCCTGTGAGACTTCACATTGGCAGCAGGGATCTCCTTGTACATATTTGCCATAGCATTGTGGCTTGCCTTGGATTCTGAGTATACATCCTAGTCACCATCTTGTGCTTCAGGAACTCCTAAGATAGCAGCCCATTCTTCAACAATTGATTCATACCTTGCACCTTCAGTCATCCATACAATTCTACCATCTCCATAGAAATGTGAAGTGGAGTAGAATTGCATGATCATCTCATCATTCCAAACCGTGAATTCTCTGGCAACAAACTCATCCAAATCTATGCAATGGAAATTGTCTTGGACACTTGGAAAGTAGTCCTCATTCTCCTTGATGAATTCCAATCAACATATCGCATATCACTCACAACTGGACTCTTGTCAAAGAGCACAGTCTGATAGAAATCTTGTTGCTCCTTCGTAGAAAATCTGTAGTCCACAACTGTCTTCTTCCTCTAGGCATATGGATCTATAGCTCTCCAAGCTCTCAATCCTGAATCCTTCCTCTTCTTCATATCTTCAGCTAGTGGGTAGCTGGCATTGTGTACTAGAAGATGTGGTCTGAGCTTCATCAAAGTTGTCAAGTTATCATCCTCTTCAGCTCTGGAAGCAGTTCCTTTGTTGTTTTCAGAAGCTAGAATCTGCCTGGATGTCCTCTTAGGCTTCTCAGCAGCAGGCTTCTTGGATGTGCTAGACTTTGGCATAGCATCAACCATGAGCTTCTTCTGCTTTTTCTTGGGAGGGGCCTTCTCAACATACTCTTCCTCCTCTTCAGCATCAACACCAGCAGCTTCTTCAGGATCCTCATACATGGAGGTTTTTCTACCAATAAAATGAATAACCCTCTTTCTAGCTTTCTTCTCTCCTGCCTTCTTAGGCATAGCTTTCTTGGGGACTTCAACTGAGATAGTTGCTCTGGCAGTCTCATGAGCCTTGAAGGTTGAAGCAGGTGCATAGATCTTGCTGACAACTCTCCTGGAAGAAGTGGCTTCAGTAGCATACTTCTTAGCAGCTTTCTCTTGCTTCTTAGCAAGAATCTCCTCAGGAATGAAATCTGAATCCTCTTCATCTGAGTTCAGCTTCTTTCTGGTTCTAGTGGCAGCCTTGGGCAACCCATGAGAGTTGGGGGTGCCTGGATCTGAGAAAAAACTAGCTTCTGGGCTTGTTCCAGAACTCATATCAACTCCCTGCTCTGGCAAATTCTGACTGTCTTCTGAGCCTGACATATAGACCATGTGAATAGAGTATAGGAGCAGAAGTATATGAGTAATCACAAAATCATCAGCTGGTTTTTGAAATTTTGAACAAAGGATTTTCAAAGTTTTGCATTCTGTTAGAAACAAATTGGTAAGGCCGAAGCAAAAGTTTCAGTGACACCGAGACAGACTGTCCCTCTTAACAGAAACTTGGCACCCTTTTTGGTGAGAGCAAAAAGGAGTGCTCGGTTTCATAGAGACAGTTCTCAGCACACAGAAATGAAAATCGGTGGTATCGATTTTCTTGATTCGGTTCTACCGAGTTGCGTCGGGCGGAAGGCAAAACCCTAGAAATCAATGGTTCGCTAGTCTATGAGGATTTCTTGTGGATAGGAATAAGTGCAATGAGTGGCTTATAGAGAGAATCAAGTCAAATGTGCAAGAATCAAAAGGGAGAGCGCAAGGGAGGTCGAATCCGTACCTTAACTTGGTGCGGATCCGCTACGGCAGCGACGATGGAGCAGATTTCGTCGACGACGGCGATTCACAGCGGCAGAGGAGCGTAGGAAGACAAGGGCGACGACCAGGGGTATCGAGGCGGCAACTTAGGGTTCTGAGGCGCGATGTTTGAAGATAGAAATTTGAAAGCTTAGAGGTCCACAACATATATACCCTCCACTATCGGTGATACTGATTTTATGTTTTCGGTGTCACCGAGTTCCCCAACTGTTAGCTGACAGGGAAACTCAGTGTAACCGAGAATATGAAATCGGCAGTACCGAGATTGAAAACCAAATCAACCCTAGGCATTCGGTGAGACCAAGATTGTGGGTTTGGTTCCACCGAGATGCACTTGGGAGGTTTTAATGGTCAGTTCTTGTCGATACGGAACTCCGATTGCTCCACACACAGAGGGATCGAAAAGCACTTGTTCAAATTTTGTGATGCAGCATGAATGAAATATGAGGTGAGAAAGCATAGATAGCTAAAGAGTGGTCCTAGGCATTCTTGTCCATCCAATTGGCAAAAGAGAAAATCAATAACCAAATAGCAACAATTGGATGTCCTCGAATGAGAAAATAAATGCAGACCAACATGCTCACACAATAAGATGTCAAAAGAAATCATGACAAACATGCACAAGCACACTAGCATCTAACAAGCACTTGAGAGATGACGAAATCATCTATATATGAGTATTTGACTTAGGAGCCAAGTAAGAGTACTTGATCATAGGTCATACTCATCGTTTAAGCACAAGTGGGGTTACCACTTTTACATAAAGCATTTAATGTTGTCACATGCTAAGAGATGCTTTGACTCAAGTTTTAGAGTAAAGCTCCCCCTTAATGTGAGATCCCCCATAAGAGGGATAAAATAACCTTGGGTTTTGTCAATGAAGACTTCATGTTGGTGAGGTAGTGGTGGATGCTCAAGGTTGATGAAGATCACCAAGAGTTGGGAGCATCCTTGTTGTTTCCTTACTCCTCTCACCTACATGGGTTAGTCCCCACACACAAGAGACAAATACAAGGATATCTATGGACATGGAGTGCAAAGCATATGTTATGATGTGCATTGATTATTTGATTACCTTGTCCCTTGCTTACCTTTGAGGGAATGTGTGACTCCTTGAACTATTGCATTGAGTTGATGTTGAGTGCAAAAAGTTCTTGCCAATAATGAATGTGAGTGAATTTCATTGGTGGAGTTACCCTTCAAGAACTTACTAGTTCTTCTTCTTGGGAACCCACATCAAGTTGATGAGGATCCTTGGTGTTGAAGTAACCTTTGTAGTAGTTGAGCTTAAAGTAGCCTTGGGAACCCACTCCACCAAAGCTAGGGGTTCATCTTCATATGAGTCAATGTCCTCTTGAAGCTTGTTCTTGCCCTTGAGCTTGTGGTCTTGTGGTGGAAGGTCATCTTGAGTGTTTGTCCCCTTGGGAAGAGTATTTTCATACTTCTCCTTTTTAGGAAAAAACTTGGGCTTGGGATATTGACCTTCTTCCCATTCAACTCCATTAGCGTTGATGTAGCCAACACCACGATTCTTCTAGTATCCTCCGTGCTTGCGTACAATTTCCTCAAACTTCTTACATTTGGCAAGACTCTTGTAGATACCTTTTTCTATAATTCCTTTCAATAAAGCATTTTCTTGCTCAAGTGTAACTTGGCTAAGAGAATCATCATTAGTGGAATCAATAGAACTACTAGAAGAAACATCATTGGGTTTAGCATTTTTATTGTTGCTACTAGATGAAGAACCTTTCTTGCCTTTGTTACTAGATTGCTTAGTTTTAACTGGAGGCATGAAAGTAGACAAAAGTAGTCGTTTGGCTAGATAAGATGAAGTCTTCTTTCGAAGATCATCATTGATAGATTTGAGAAATTCATGCTCTTGATCCAAGTTGAGCTTCTCGAAGCGTAGCTTCTCATGAGTTCTCACAAGCTCTCTATGATCTTCGAGAGTAGATTCATGAGCTAACTGAAGAGTGTTCATTTATTTAGTTAGTTGTTCTATTTTCATCTTATCATCATCAAATGACTCGTCTTGACTAGCATGAGAATTATCAAGTTCATTTTGATCAACATCACTAGTTTTATCACAAAGCAAGTTATCATCAAAAAGCAAATCATCTTCACAAAGCAAATCATCTTCATCACTATCAAAATCAAGATACTCGGGGTGTGATACCTTGGGGCCTTTAGCCATGAAGCAACTTCCACTCCCTTTGTTTGGTGAATTAAATAGATCATAGGAGTTGGTAGTCACTAGAGCAATTCCGGCAACACCATCATCTTGACTATAGTCGGAGTCGGAGTGATAGCTTCTCTCAGAGTTGTTGTCAGAGTCGGAGCCGGAAACCCATTCACCAACATGAGATTGATGTTTTCTTATTGTGTACCTCTTGGTGTACTTGTCCTTATTCTTCGAATCTCTACTTCTCCTTGAGTGTCTTCATTCATAACGATCATCTCTACTCCTTCTCTCTCTTTGTGGTGATTCATTCCTTGAGCTTCGTCTTCGAGGTGACTCTTCTCTTCTTTTGTAGGGAGTCGTGCACTCATTTGAGTAGTGTCCGGGCTTCCCACAATTGTAGCAATTGCGGTCACGACTTGACAAACGCTTCTCTTCATATTTTGAGTCGGAGTTTCTTTCTTTGCCTCTATTCTTATAGAACTTGTTGAATTTCTTAACCATGAGGCTTATCTCTTCATTGGTGACAAGGTTGTTGCTTGAAGTTGCGGGAGCATCACTTGTGGCTTTGTAAGCACCGCTAGACTTGTGATAAAGTTCTTCCTTATCTTTGAGTGTCATCTCATGAGCAACAATCCTTCCAATGACTTTCGTAGGCTTGAGATCTTTGTAGTTTGGCATCATTTGGATCAATGTGCACATGGTTTCGTATCTCTCATCCAAAGCTCTAAGTATCTTCTTGATGATGAATTTTTTAGTCATTTCTTCGCTTCCTAAGCCGGCAATGTCATTGGTGATGAGAGCTAGCCTAGAGTACATCTCTGCGACTCCTTCACCATCCTTCATCTTGAACTTGTCAAGCTGACCTTGAAGAACAGCTAACTTGGATTCTCTCACGGACTCGGTTCCTTCGTGCATATCAACCAAAGTATCCCAAATCTCTTTGCATTCTCAAGACGACTGATTTTGTTGAATTCTTCGGGGCATAAGCAGTTGAAGAGAATGTCGCATGCTTGAGCACTGAGTTGCAACATCTTTAACTCATCTGTGGTCGCTTCACGATCCGGTTCCCGTCCATCCGAAAAGAACTCACCTTTCAAGCCAACACGAACAACAGCCCAAACGGCAGGGTTATGACCAAGAATATGCATTTTCATTTTGTGCTTCGAACTAGAAAAATTAGTGCCATCAAAGTACGGACCTCTACGGTGATAACTTCCCTCACTATACGCCATACTCTCCTAGGTTGTGAGACCTAAGCAATGGAGACCAAAGCTTTGATACCACTTGTAGGACCGAAAGTATGTCTAGATGGGGGGGGGTGATTAGACTACTTGACCAAATAAAGTTTTTCCTACACCAAGTTTTAGGGTTGACAGTTTTTAGCATTTCATGGCAAGTCATGTACACCCTACACATGCAAGTCCAAGAGTATATAGCAGCGAAAAGTAACAACAAGCATGTATAGAAGGGATAGGGTAGGAAGATCAAACTCAGTTGTAGACACGATGATTTTTCCCGTGGTTCCGATAGGTGGCGCTATTGTACATCCACATTTATGGAGTCTTCAACCTGTTGGGGAATGCGACAGAAAACAAAAATTTCCGGTATAGCGAGCACGCCCAGGACCACTATGGAGACTGCATACAAGGTTTGATCTGATCCGTACCGACTCGAAGCGCAGCGGAAGAAGAGTCGGTGGAGACCGTTGGTGCAGATCCCCGCAGCTAGGATTTTACAATCTCCCAACCGCGAGGATGTACTCCCTCGTCGGACAGCCCTTCGGGAGGCGGTCGGACAGTCCCCCGGACGATGTCGCAGACAGCCCTTCGGGAGGACCCTCGAAACTCGAACGAAGACTCGGACAGCCCTACGGGAGGACACACGAACAGCCCCTCGGGCAAAATATCGAAACTACGACCTCTCTATGGGGTTGCACACATACGTGTCATCTATCCGGCAGGGCTTCGCCGTCCAGAACTAGTGCCTGCCGGAACCCAGACAGCCTTTCGGCTCTACGAAAGACTCTTTTCGTGGGAGGGAGAGAGAGAGCTTGCAAAGCAAAGCATGTGTATGAGAGCACAAGGATGAAGAAATGGCAGCCCACTCACCTCCTATTTATAGGAAAACCAAGGGGTAGGGTGGTTTTACAATAAAACCCAAAATGCACATGAATGAAGTCCTTCCACAAGGGCATAAAAGTGAAACCAAGGAACAAGAGGGACTCCATGAAGGAGTCCACCATGTGGCCGGCCACACCCTCATGTGGGGCCCCAAAAATGGCTCCAATCCATCCATGTCATCCCCAAGATCTTTTGGAGCAAAGCCCCCAAAGGTGGCTTTCCATAAAGTAGTCCAAAAAGCACTTTCACTATTCACGGTGACATTTTTCAGCGTCCGCTCAAACTGAAAATATTTATGTGGGCTTAGAACAATTCTAGTACCCCAATAAAATAATTTTTAATGCGATCCGGAACAATTCTGGAATAGTGATTTTCAACTGCGAAAAGCATCTGAATAGGTTTCGGCAACTCCGGAACCTTTCCGGTTTTCATCCCGGAAAATTCCAGAAAGTTTCCAGAACGATTCTGGCACCCTTCAAGAATTATCAGGCATGTGCCGAAACCAATTTGACTTTTTGGTATCCCCTGAAACAACTTTTCAGTTTCATCGAAACTGTTCCGGTGACCTGTCTGCGGATCTTTTCCGCAGTCCGAAACTTTTCCGGTGTCCGAAACTTTTCGGTGATTTTCTCTCAGACTCCCTGTCTAGTATTCAACAGATAGATGAACCTTAAGCATGTGACCCTATAGGTTCGGTGAAGCATAGACATGACCCGGAACCCCTTCCGATCAATGATCAACATCGGAGCCGTGGACACCCATATCGTTGCCGGTATTGTTCTCTTTTCTCGTTCCCGTGTTCGGGCATCCCCGTGATCAAATCACAAAGTGTCTGGCCAGACGATGATGGATACCGTAACACCGAGAGGGCCCAGAGATATCTCTCCATCTTCGGAGGAGCAAATCCCAATCTTGAGCTATCAAGTTACTTGACATACTTTTCCATGAACCCGTAAGCCGCCGTAATGGCCACCCAATTACGGATGACGTTTAACAAACCCCAAAGTTCATGAAGCAAGCATGAAGAAACTCGATACTCTCATGGTCTAAGGAATTATGCAAACGTTAACCATCTCTGTGTTATTAACCATTAACTTGTGACGAATGTATCTCATAGCATAACATCAATTCGGATCGATTCAACACGAGTGTTCTACCAACATCGCGTCCTCAAAATTGCTGGCATAGCCATGCCCATGATCAGGAAAACAGGACCATCATGCAACACTTGAGCCAGTCTTAGAGGCAAGACTAGGAATACAATTCACCGTTTATTATACCACACGTGCACATGAGTTTCCCTCCAAGCCTCGTTTAATTTGTAGACTCGAGAATCATTGCAGTTATAGCATGGAACATAAACATTCATTACAAACATTGGAGATACAAAATAACTATTTTACTGCCTCTAGGGCATATCTCCTACACAACCCATGAAGGGTAACAGTCGCAAGAGTCCACCAAGGGCTCCACCCAAAAAGGGTCCACGAAGTAGCAACCTTCACTATTCCATAACGGCTTCCGCCCACGAAGGACTAGCCTCACTATGGGTAGATCTTCACGAAGTAGGCGATCTCCTTACCCTTACAAACTTCTTGGTTCACTCCACAACATTAAGTAGGAGGCTCCCAAGCGACACCTAACCAATCTAGGAGGCACCACCCTCCAAAAGGTAATAGGCTCGATAATGACGATGAACTCCTTGCTCTTGTGCTTCAAGATGATAAACTCCTCAGCACCCAATCACTCTCTCACAGATTTGGCATGGTGAAAGAGATGGGATTGGTGGAAAGCTACTTGGGGAGTCTAGAGATCAAGATCCATATGATTGGAGTGGAAGATCTTGACCTCAACCCAAGGGTAGGTGGTTCTCTCTCAGAAAATCTGATAGGATAGGTATGGAATAGTTCTGAGTGCTTCTCTCTCGAGTAGGTGGTGGTGAAGGGGTATATATAGGCATCCCCAAAAATCCAACCATTACACACAAAATGACCAACTCGGTGACACCGATGTGTTAATCTCGGTGGTACCGAATTGACCAAAAGGTGGCAACTTTTGAATCTCGGTGAGACCGATATAGGAAACTCGGTTGCACCAATAAGGTGACCAATGGTCAGATTTCCAATCTCGGTGACGCCGATCCAACATTCTCGGTGGGACCAAAAATGTGAATTTGCGTAATAGAAAGTTGGCAACCTAAACTCGGTGGCACCGGTATAGAATCGGTTGCACCGAAGTGGCTAGGGTTTGGCTGAGTCTGTCTAAGTTCTGGTATCGGTGGCACCGGTATGGGAATGTTGGTTGCACCGTTTTTAGGTGTTAGGTATAGAACAGACTTTGGTGGGAGAGTTTGTGGATGTTTTTGGCGACTATGACTTGTGCACGTTTGAGCATATTGTTCACCAACAAAACCTTACCCCCTTTTAATAGTGTTGGCTTTCCTATGGACTCAAAGTGATTTCTCACAAATATATAATGTAGAGTCCTCTTGCTTGATAGCGACTGCTTGCTTGGAGGCTTTAGAAGCAGCAACATATTCCGCCTCCGTCGTAGAGTCCGCCACAGTCTTTTGTTTGGAACTTTTCCAATCAACAGCGCCGCCGTTCAATATGAAAACATAGCCAGATTGAGATTTGAAGTCATCTGGGTCAGTCATGAAGCCTGCATCAGTGTAACAACTTACAATGAGCTCTTCATCACCTCCGTACACAAGGAGTAAATCCTTGGTCCTTCTGAGGTACTTAAGAATACCCTTGACTACGGCCCAGTGTTCCAATCTGGATCACCTTTGTACCGGCTGCTAACACTTAGCGCATAGGAAACATCCAGTCTTGTACATAGCATGGCATACATAATAGAACCAACTGCCGAAGCATATGGAATATCATTCATTTGTACTCGCTCATCGAGGGTCCGAGGACTCTGATTCTTGCAAAGCACTGTGCTAGGTGACATGGGGAGTAGGCCTTTCTTGGAGTTCTCCATGTTGAACCTTTTCAACACCTTGTCAATGTACGTGCTTTGGCTAAGCGCTATTAGGCGTCTTGATCTATCTCTATAGATCCCGATGCCCAATACATATGCCGCTTCACCTAAGTCTTTCATTGAAAAACTCCTTTTCAGTGAGTCTTTTATTTCGCTAAGAAAATTCACATCATTTCCAATCAACAATATGTCATCCACATACAAGATTAGAAATGCTTTTGCACTCCCACTAAACTTCTTGTAAACACAAGATTCTTCATCGTTCCTGATGAAGCCAAACTCTTTGAGCACTTCATCAAAACGAATGTTCCAGCTCCTTGATGCTTGCTTCAGACCATAAATGGCTTTCTGAAGCTTACATACCTTTCTAGCATTCTTAGGATCGACAAAACCTTCTGGTTGTATCATGTATACATCCTGTTCAAGGTTTCCATTTAGGAAAGCCGTTTTGACATCCATCTGCCAAATTTCATAATCGAAATAAGCAGCAATTGCTAGTAATATCCGAACAGACCTAAGCATAGCTACGGGCGAGAAAGTCTCGTCGTAGTCCACTCCTGGAACTTGCGTGAACCCTTTCGCGACAAGTCTAGCTTTGTGGATAGTAATGTTACCATCCGCGTCCGTCTTTCTTTTGAAAATCCATTTACAACCAATGGGTTTTACGCCATCTGGAAGTTCTTCCAAGTTCCAAACTTGGTTTTCGTACATGGATTCCATTTCGGATCTCATGGCCTTGTGCCATTCCCTTGAGCTAGGCCCCGCCATCGCTTCCTTGTAGTGCGCAGGTTCATCGTCTTCAAGAATGAAGATTTCGTTATGAAACCACTCAGGTGGCTGGATAGCCCTACCTGATCTGCGTGGTTCAGTAACAACATTGTCTGAAATTTCTGCATCACGTGCGACAACTTCCTACTCGGTTGTCGGGATAATTTGCGGAATTACTTCCGGTTCCTTAGCCATATCAACGGTTGCCAAAGATTCACTAATCTCATTAAGTTGTACTGTCCTCCCACTCAATTCTTTAGTGAGAAATTCTTTCTCGAGAAAGTATGCATTCTTTGCGACAAACATTTTACCTTCGGACTCGTGGTAGAAGGAATATCCAATGGTGTTATTTGGATAACCTATAAAGTAACATTTGTCTGATCTAGGTTCTAGTTTGGTTGGCTGTAAACGTTTTACGTATGCCTCACAACCCCAAACCTTGAGATGTGACACACTCGGTATCTTCCCACACCACATCTCATGTGGTGTCGTCTCAACAGACTTAGACGACGCTCTGTTTAATGTATAAGCGGCAGTGAGTAGTGCGTGACCCCAAAAAGATATTGGTAGATCTGTAAGAGACATCATTGACCTTACCATGTCTAACATGGTTCGGTTACGTTGTTCCGACACTCCGTTTCGCTGTGGAGTTCCGGGAGGCGTAAGCTGTGAAACGATTCCACGATCACTCAGATGTTGGCCAAACTCATGACTAAGATATTCGCCTCCGCGATCAGACCGCAGAAACTTAATCTTTTTGTCACGATGATTTTCTACCTCATTCTGAAAATCTTTGAACTTTTCAAAGGTTTCTGACTTATGCTTCATCAAGTAGATATAGCCATACCGACTTAAATCATCAGTAAAAGTCACGAAGTAAAAATACCCACCCCGTGCGGCCGTGTTCATTGGACCACATACATCACTATGTATTATTTCCAATAATTCACCCGCCCGTTCAGGATGACCCGTGAACGGTGTCTTGGTCATTTTTCCCATCAAGCATGCTTCACATGTGTATAATTATTCAAAATCAAGGGACAGTAAAACTCCATCTTTATGGAGTCTTTGCATGCGTTTCTTTCCGATGTGGCCAAGCCGATAGTGCCACAAGTAAGTGGTGGTGGTATCAGCCTTCTTAAGGCGTTTAGCATTCACGTTAAATACATCATTTCCACAATCAAGATTTAGTATGAAAAGGCCCCCAACAATGGGTGCAAATCCATAAAACATATCCTTACAATAAAGTGAACAACCATTGTTCTCAGACTTGTAGGAGTACCCATCGTGTACTAAACATGATCCAGAGATAATGTTTCTACACAATAACGGAACAAAATAACAGTTACTAAGTTCCAAAATAAATCTTGAAGGGAGACGTAGAGGCATAATGCCGACGGCTTGAGCGGCGATCCTAGCGCCGTTCCCGATACGCATCACGACTTCATTCTTTACCAGCTTGCGCACCTTTTGAAGCCCGTGTATCGAGTTGCAAATGTGAGCAACCGATCCGGTATCAAATACTCAAGACTTAGAATTTTCGCTAGCAAGCAAAACGTCAATGACATTAACTTGTATAACCATTATACCTTTTCCGGTTTCCCCTGACTTCTTATCTTCCAGATACTTCTTGCAGTTTCTCTTCCAGTGTCCTGTGCCCTTGCAGTAGAAGCACTCAGTTTCATTCTTGGCTCCGCCCTTAGATTTGCGTTGGAAGCCGGTCTTACCGGCGCCCTTGCCCTTCTTTGGCTTGCCTTTCTTTTTGAAACTGGCAGTTTTATTCACAAGCAACACTTGCTTGCGATTTTTCTGCAGTCCTCCGTCAGCAGTTTTCAGCATGGCAAGCACCTCATTTGCTGTTTTGTCCATCCCATTCATGTTGTAGTTCATGATAAAACCGCCATAAGACGGGGGGAGTGAACCTAGCAACAAATCCATAACATGCTCTTTTGGAAGTGGGAATTCCAGGATTTTAAGCCTTTCAGCGTAGCCAATCATATTGACTACGTGCTCGCCAACTGAACTGCCCTCAGCCATCTTGGTCTCCGTCATGATTTTCATGATGTCAAAACGTTCACACCGTGCATTAAACTTGTAAAGAGCATCCAGATCCTTGATCATATCAAAGGAGTTATGGAATTCAAAACGTTTTTGAAGCTCTGAACTCATGCAAGATAGCATGAGGCACTGCACTAAGTTGTAATCATAATCCTTAGTGGCCCAGACATTTTGTATGTCTGCCGCGGCTGTTGCCGCCGGTTTAGGGGGAAGAGGTCCGTCAAGCACATACACTTTCTTAGCACCCTAGAGGACAATCCTTAGGGTATGGACCCAATCCGCATAGTTGTTTCCATTCGCAGCTAACTTCTCTTTCTCTAACATAGGGCCTAAGTTGAATGCGGTGTTGCGAGCCATTTGATCTACAACGGAAAACACAAGTTCATTTAGACTTTGTTCATAATGATTTTTGGCACTAGTGAATAAATAATTTTATTCCAAGGTGCACTCCCACTCAAATCAATATCTCTCATAATTGATTGTGAGTGATGCAAGACCCAACTTTTAATTTAGCGTCAAGGATGTAACCATCTCGAGTGACGAGAATTTCAATTGGTAGGCCAACTTGCCAATCACATCTCTATGTGACTCTTGTTCATCTTTCGATGCGTGTGTTCCGAGCTCATGACTTTCATGCCTGAACGTCAAGACAACCAAGTGATCTCGCTGCGAGGTCTCAACTCACCCGCCTCACACTTCTCTAATTGTTCGTACCCATGTAACCATGTGATACCCCGAAGAGATAGGTGCCGTGACGGTGCTACACTTGGGATAACACTAACTACTTGATATTCTAAGTGAGATATCACCCTAATAAAAAGTGACTACCGCGCAATTAAGAAGGGTGCATCAAGAGGGATAAACAGCTCAGGCAATTCATAATAGCATGATATGGTATAGCCCCTTCTGACGGAGAAGTCAAGTATTTCTTCGTCTTCGGCATTCGCATCGGTGTTCACCTCTGCAAAGATTGCCACCACCTTGTTGATGCACCAGATAATATTGCTATCTTTATAGTTAATAAAATAAGTGCATTACCTAAGGTTGACACGCAGGTCATTAAAGTGTAATCATATGGCTCCAGCCATCATGCCGAATCATGACACGCAGGTCATGTTAATTACATCATATAGCCATCTCATACATAATCAAATTGAGTATGAGCATTGCTATACCACATCACATGCAAACCATCCTGCAAAACCAAGTTAGACGCCTCTAATCGGTTTATACAAAATTTTATTTTACGTGGCATCTAAGGTTTTGACTCAAACCGTAGCTACCAACGTTTATCATCAAGTATGATAATTCAAGTTGCTAGATTAACTTTCCAGGGTGTATGAAACACGAGATGATAAAATCTCGAGCCCCATACTAAACTTCGTCATACGCGTGACCCCCGTGCAGATCATATCTGCATTGCCCTTTCGTCTGCGAAACATCCATCTTTCTTTTGACTATGGTGGAACCCAAAGAACTGTTAGCACTTCGTTGATCTATCAATCAGCATACTCAGGAGCAGCATGAAAGGATCGCGGATTGCCAGAATTTTGTAAGATTCCACCATTCCGTCAAGAAATGGACTACGCAAATTCACGGGAAGCAACAGGAAGATCGGGTAACAGATTTCATCTACTACCCGCACAAATAATTTTCAGAAAACAGATCTCATCTACTACAAAATTATACTATGCAATACCCATACATCTCATGTATTCTAGATCATAACATGCATCTACTCATAGCCTGGCTCTTGATGCCACTGTTAGGGAACGCGACAGAAAACAAAAATTTCCGGTATAGCGAGCACGCCCAGGACCACTATGGAGACTGCATACAAGGTTTGATCTGATCCGTACCGACTCGAAGCGCAGCGGAAGAAGAGTCGGTGGAGACCGTTGGTGCAGATCCCCGCAGCTAGGATTTTACAATCTCCCAACCGCGAGGATGTACTCCCTCGTCGGACAGCCCTTCGGGAGGCGGTCGGACAGTCCCCCGGACGATGTCGCAGACAGCCCTTCGGGAGGACCCTCGAAACTCGAACGAAGACTCAGACAGCCCTACGGGAGGACACACGAACAGCCCCTCGGGCAAAATATCGAAACTACGACCTCTCTATGGGGTTGCACACATACGTGTCATCTATCCGGCAGGGCTTCGCCGTCCAGAACTAGTGCCTGCCGGAACCCAGACAGCCTTTCGGCTCTACGAAAGACTCTTTTCGTGGGAGGGAGAGAGAGAGCTTGCAAAGCAAAGCATGTGTATGAGAGCACAAGGATGAAGAAATGGCAGCCCACTCACCTCCTATTTATAGGAAAACCAAGGGGTAGGGTGGTTTTACAATAAAACCCAAAATGCACATGAATGAAGTCCTTCCACAAGGGCATAAAAGTGAAACCAAGGAACAAGAGGGACTCCATGAAGGAGTCCACCATGTGGCCGGCCACACCCTCATGTGGGGCCCCAAAAATGGCTCCAATCCATCCATGTCATCCCCAAGATCTTTTGGAGCAAAGCCCCCAAAGGTGGCTTTCCATAAAGTAGTCCAAAAAGCACTTTCACTATTCACGGTGACATTTTTCAGCGTCCGCTCAAACTGAAAATATTTATGTGGGCTTAGAACAATTCTAGTACCCCAATAAAATAATTTTTAATGCGATCCGGAACAATTCTGGAATAGTGATTTTCAACTGCGAAAAGCATCTGAATAGGTTTCGGCAACTCCGGAACCTTTCCGGTTTTCATCCCGGAAAATTCCAGAAAGTTTCCAGAACGATTCTGGCACCCTTCAAGAATTATCAGGCATGTGCCGAAACCAATTTGACTTTTTGGTATCCCCTGAAACAACTTTTCAGTTTCATCGAAACTGTTCCGGTGACCTGTCTGCGGATCTTTTCCGCTGTCCGAAACTTTTCCGGTGTCCGAAACTTTTCGGTGATTTTCTCTCAGACTCCCTGTCTAGTATTCAACAGATAGATGAACCTTAAGCATGTGACCCTATAGGTTCGGTGAAGCATAGACATGACCCGGAACCCCTTCCGATCAATGATCAACATCGGAGCCGTGGACACCCATATCGACCCCTATACCCACACGAATGAATATTCGAGTGAACCTCTAGTTGCCGTGAGCTATTCTTGTTGCTTCGCGATATGTTTACAATTACTAGAGGTGAGACATGTAGGCATCCTCGTGGATCAAAAACTTGTCCACTATGCCAGTTACCTCGTTGCCGGTATTGTTCTATTTTCTCGTTCCCGTGTTCCGGCATCCCCGTGATCAAATCACAAAGTGTCTGGCCAGACGATGATGGATACCGTAACAGCGAGAGGGCCCAGAGATATCTCTCCATCGTCAGAGGAGCAAATCCCAATCTTGAGCTATCAAGTTACCTGACATACTTTTCCATGAACCCGTAAGCCGCCGTAATAGCCACCCAATTACGGATGACGTTTAACAAACCCCAAAGTTCATGAAGCAAGCATGAAGAAACTCGATACTCTCATGGTCTAAGGAATTATGCAAACGTTAACCATCTCTGTGTTATTAACCATTAACTTGTGACGAATGTATCTCATAGCATAACATCAATTCGGATCGATTCAACACGAGTGTTCTACCAACATCGTGTCCTCAAAATTGCCGGCATAGCCATGCCCATGATCAGGAAAACAGGACCATCATGCAACACTTGAGCCAGTCTTAGAGGCAAGACTAGGAATACAATTCACCGTTTATTATACCACACGTGCACATGAGTTTCCCTCCAAGCCTCGTTTAATTTGTAGACTCGAGAATCATTGCAGTTATAGCATGGAACATAAACATTCATTACAAACTTTGGAGATACAAAATAACTATTATTACTGCCTCTAGGGCATATCTCCTACACAACCCACGAAGGGTAACAGTCGCAAGAGTCCACCAAGGGCTCCACCCAAAAAGGGTCCACGAAGTAGCAACCTTCACTATTCCATAACGGCTTCCGCCCACGAAGGACTAGCCTCACTATGGGTAGATCTTCACGAAGTAGGCGATCTCCATGCCCTTACAAACTTCTTGGTTCACTCCACAACATTAAGTAGGAGGCTCCCAAGTGACACCTAACCAATCTAGGAGGCACCACCCTCCAAAAGGTAATAGGCTCGATAATGACGATGAACTCCTTGCTCTTGTGCTTCAAGATTATAAACTCCTCAGCACCCAATCACTCTCTCACAGATTTGGCATGGTGAAAGAGATGGGATAGGTGGAAAGCTACTTGGGGAGTCTAGAGATCAAGATCCATATGATTGGAGTGGAAGATCTTGACCTCAACCCAAGGGTAGGTGGTTCTCTCTCAGAAAATCTGATAGGATAGGTATGGAATAGTTCTGAGTGCTTCTCTCTCGAGTAGGTGGTGGTGAAGGGGTATATATAGGCATCCCCAAAAATCAAACCATTACACACAAAATGACCAACTCGGTGACACCGATGTGTTAATCTCGGTGGTACCGAATTGACCAAAAGGTGGCAACTTTTGAATCTCGGTGAGACCGATATAGGAAACTCGGTTGCACCAATAAGGTGACCAATGGTCAGATTTCCAATCTCGGTGACGCCGATCCAACATTCTCGGTGGGACCAAAAATGTGAATTTGCGTAATAGAAAGTTGGCAACCTAAACTCGGTGGCACCGGTATAGAATCGGTTGCACCGAAGTGGCTAGGGTTTGGCTGAGTCTGTCTAAGTTCTGGTATCGGTGGCACCGGTATGGGAATGTTGGTTGCACCGTTTTTAGGTGTTAGGTATAAAACAGACTTTGGTGGGAGAGTTTGTGGATGTTTTTGGCGACTATGACTTGTGCACGTTTGAGCATATTGTTCACCAACAAAACCTTACCCCCTTTTAATAGTGTTGGCTTTCCTATGGACTCAAAGTGATTTCTCACAAATATATAATGTAGAGTCCTCTTGCTTGAAGCTTGGCCAACCTAGTTCCTTGCATCTTGGGGTATGTCCACAGTCTCCTTTTGCCAATCCTATCATTGAAGATTTCCTGAAATATACTTGGTGGAAACATTAGTACAATGACTTATATGTTGTTATTAATTACCAAAACACCAAGGGAGCAAATGTGCTTTTAGTGGACAAGCAAAGTAGGGGCCGCGTTAGAAGAAATTAAAACACTGTTGGCAAGCAATCCCATACTCACCACACCAGGCTCTGGTGAACCCATGTTATTATACATATCGGCTACCAACGAACTCGTTAGTGCAGTGCTCATCGTCGAACGAGAGGAGGAGGGACACAAATTCTGGACACAAAAGCCGATTTATTACGTGTCAGAAGTACTAATGCAATACAAGTCCAGATACCCGCACTACAAGAAGATAGCCTACATAGTATTTATGGCATCACGGAAACTCAGACACTATTTCCAAGAGTGTTCGGTAATGGTGGCATCCGAAGTACTCCTGAACGACATAATCAACAACTGGGACGCCACCGGCCGCACAGCCAAATGGGCCATTGAGCTTCTTCCCTTTGAAATAACCTACAAGCCACAACGTGCCATAAAATTTACTGGCAGATTTTTTGGCCGAGTGACGAATGCCGAGCTCCCCAGGGAATATAGTACATACTCCCATTGGACAATGTACTTTGATGGATCCAAAACCTTGGCCGGATTGGGTCTGGAGTTATCCTCACATCCCCCACAGGCGGAACGTTCGATACGTGTTGCAGATCATGTATGCTGACTCCAACAATGCAGCCAAATACGAAGCACTCTTGCATGGTCTTCGGATGGTAGTATCAACGGGCATATGACGACTAGAGGTGTGGGGAGACTCCAACTTGGCCTTTTACCAAATCAATGGCGAATTCGATGCCAAAAATCTGAAGATGGCAGCATATAGAAATGTCATCCTAAAGATATCCGCACGGTTCGAGTGGTTGGAATTCCACCATGTCGCTCACGACAACAACCAAGTCGCTGACATACTGGCCCGCATGGGGATAAGCGCGATCCTATCCCAAAAAATACTTTCCTGGAACGGCTCTTTAAGCCATTCGTGGTTTGCTAGGACGATCATAAGGGCACCTATCTAAATACGGCGGAAGAGGTGCCCCCTATAAACGAACCAGACGACCAAATCATCGGCGACTCTATAATGGATGAAACGCCTTCGGCGCACGAGGTCATGGCGGTAATCGCACCATGAACCAAGCCCTTTTTTGCCTACCTTCTTCGCAAGGAACTCCCCGATGATCAGACAGAGGTGCGACACATATTCGGCGATCCAAAGCCTACAAGGTACATGAGGGTGACTTATATAAGTAAAGCACCACCTAAATATTACAACAGTGCATATTTGAGGAAGAAGGATGATAGCTCTTGGCTGAAGTCCACGCTGGGATGGGCGGTCATCATGTCGCAGCAAGAGCCTTGGTCAGCAAGGCCTTCTGAGTTGGTTTCTTTTGGTGCACTGCTCGAGCGAACGCCGAATCACTTGTCAAACACTGTGTAAGGTGTCAACTTTTCACAAATCAAAGTCACATGCCCCCAACAGCTCTTCGGACTATTCCTATCACCTGGCCTTTCGCGGTCTGGGGGCTGGACATGGACGGACCACTTAAAGGGGGGACCAAGAAGAATAAATATTTACTGGTCATGGTTGGCAATTTCACCAAATGGATAGAGGCAAAGCCCGTTAATTTGGACAAGTACAGACCAGTAATCAACTTCATATCCAGCATGGTACACCGTTATGGTGTCCCGCACAGTATAATAATGGACAATGGATCCAACTTCACATCCCAAGATGCTAAGGAGTGGTGCGCTAAAATGGGGATCAAGCTCGATTACGCATCAGTGTATCATACACAGACCAAGGGACAGGTCGAACGAGCAAACGGTCTCATCATGACCGGCATTAAGCCATGTTTCGTCCGATCTCTTCATGAGTCCGACTGTCATTGGGTGGAGGAGCTCGACTCCATTTTATGGGGCCTGCGCACCACCCCAAACAGATCAACGGGATACACACCATTCTTCGTGGTCTATGGGGCAGAAGCAGTCCTCCCATGTGATATCATTCATGACGCACCAAGGGTTGGCATGTATGAGGAAAAGGAATCCGAGTTAGATCGGCAGGACAACCTAGACGCCTTAGAAGGAGAGCGCGACATAGCTCGGGCTCGCTCTACTTTTTACCAACAACAGGCCTTACGTTACGTGAGTAGGGAGGTCAGAGCAAAAGTGTACAAAGTGGGTGAACTCGTCTTACGACTCCCGGAGTAGCACAAGCATAAACTCAAACCCAAATGGGAGGGGCCCTTCATAATCGACGAAGTACTCGCAGGAGGAGCCTACCATCTTCAGAACCCGTCGGACAATCGCCTTGAACCAAACCAATGGAACGCATCTCGTCTTTGGTGCTTCTATGGATAAACATGTGTCGTCACACTTCTTCCCCTTTTTGTTTTCATTTTTCCTTCTGTTTTTCTTTCCCCTCACACTCTGTTGTTTGGTAGGATTGAATTTTTTCCTCTTCTTTCTATGTTCGATTCAACCAGTCTTGTACCAAGATTCTTGGCTTTCACCTTTAAGTGTCAAATCCGAACACAACACCTAAGGGGCTTCTTTCCAAAGCCAAATCTTTTATATTATAAGCATTTATTCACACTTCTTGTGTACATTGGTTTCCTTTGTCGCACTTTAGCCATCATATGCATCAATTCGAACAAAGACTTTGCCATGCTAGATTGCCTCGCTCCTGTGCTTACCCTCTATGTTCCCGATTGTTCGGCTAGAGGGTAAAGGGAGCACCTCTGCGATTGTTATGAACGGGTCATCCGGACACGTACCTCAGACGGGTGAAGCCGAAAGCTAACTATCTTAAGTAGACAATTGGTCGGCTGTTGAGGAAGTCCTGGATTAAGAGGTCCTCGGGAGGCCGACCTATTTCTATGAGTTGGACTATATGGGCCACTTACCGAACACATGATCAATTGAAGGCCCTATCTCCAAGATGGGAGCTTCGGGAAGCACGGTTTGTACTCCACGTTTGATGTAGCAAATAGGCATGTTTATCTCTTCGGTGTGTAAGCGGCCATGTGTAAACTCTAGGTACCCCCGGTGTCTATATAAACCGGAGGGTTTAACGTTGTAGGGACAGAGAAAACTCATCTAGGGTTAGCTATTCGATCTCGAGGTAGATCAACTCTGGAACCCCCATATCATCAATGAAATCAAGCAGGACGTAGGGTATTACCTCCATAGGAGGGCTCGAACCTGGGTAAATCTGTGTCCCCTTCGTCTCCTGTTACCATTGGTTCTACTCTCACGGTTTGGGACCCCCTACCCAAGATCCGCCGGTTTTGACACCGACATTGGTGCTTTCATTGAGATTTCCACTGTGAGCGCCCAAGGAATCAATGTCTCGCCTTGTCATCAATGGAGAGGTCCGCAACATGGACACTTTCGTCCGCAGACAGATCTTTGCCTTCGGCAACGTTGTGCTCCACGCCAACCCGACCAGCCATCTAGGTTGTGTCGAGAGCTTCACCCCTGATCGAGAGGTCAGATTCGGGAACCTAGAGTTCTCCATGGATTCTTGGGGCGACTTGTCACTAACCGGGCTTGCGGCTTCACTTGCCACGCCCAAAGACTATGATGCTTTAACCTTGAGTTCCTTCTTTGGTCACGCCAACGGGGTTAAACATGCTAGTGTTCCAATTCCTAGTCCGCACCCGGCCATAGTGTCAGAAGGTCGGACATGCATTCTTGCTGAACATCCCTATCATTCACACACATCGGTGGTTAATTCCAAAAGTTCCGGACAATGTGATCCGATCCTGCTCTCGGCGTTCAACGAAGCCCTAGATCAGATCTCATTGATGAAAATTTCCGACGATTCAACCCTGATCTATGCTTTGATCGGTTACAGAGTGGGTCGGGATGAATTTTTCGACCCACCCACCACCCACTTGATAGCCATAGTCGAAGATCTAACCGACATGTTGGACTATGCCTCCGAGGAGGCAGAATACATGGATGAAGAGGACTGTGTTCCCACACCTGTTAACACTGGGCGATGGGCCACCACTTCTACATACGACGTCTACATGGTGGACACTCCCGCCACTAATGGCGACAAAACGCCTAATAACGATGGCGACAAGTATGGCGACGCGTTGTCAAGGCGACGGAAACCTCATAAGCGGTCAAAAGGCAAAAAGGGAAGGAAGGCTATTATCGGCACCAGGAACGGAGATATCCCCAAGGACCGGAGCTATCCCGATATCCCCGAACACTCATTAGAGGGCGAGGAAAGGCCTAAGGACTAGAGCAACCCTGACGACTTCAATGATTTTGAGGATGACAACTACCTCCCTCCTATCGAGGAGTAGGACATCCCGGAAACCGATGACCTAGACATTCCCGATAACTCTCAAGACCAGGAATTGTTCAGACAACACCTCATAGCAACAGCCCGCAGCCTGAAAGCGAAAGAACGACAACTTAAAGCCGAACAAGACAACCTCAACGATCGATGGACTAGAGTCCTCTCAGCTAAGGAGGGATACTGTACCGGTCTGTCAGACCAACCTAAGAGTTATCCACGTAGAAGGCTGCTGCCGCAATTTGATGACGAGCTCACCAATACCCCGTCTCCCAAACATACCCCGTACGACAAGCCGGACTGCCCTCCCCGCGGGCGTGAAAGGACGGCTGACGATACCGGTTACAAACCGTCTATGCCCCGAAGATGGGGAAAGGAACCGCTACACTCCAATGACAAGTTCGACCTGCGAGACGACCTAGACCATAGAGCAGGTCACACAAGATCAATCTATGGATCAAGAGTCTACTCACCCGATAGACAGGATGGGTAAAGGCCATGGCTCGACGGAAGAAATAACGGAAACTGGGAACACAACCGGGCTAGAACAGACACCGAATACAGGCACGATATAGCTCGGGTTCGAGGCACCGCTCACCCTGTGTGCGTCACAGATGAGGTAATGTGGCATAAGTTCCCAGAGGGGTTTAAACCCGTGAATATCAAACAGTACGACAGGATAACTGACGCAACCGTATGGATTGAGGATTTCCTCCTCCGCATACACATGCCACAAGGAGATGATCTCCATGCCATCAAATATCTCCCCCTCAAACTTAAGGGGCCAGCTCGACACTGGCTAAACAACCTCCCTGAAAACTCCATCGAATGTTGGGAAGACCTGGAGGATGCATTCTGCCCTAACTTCCAGGGAACCTATGTTCGGCTGCCGGATTCCTCCGACCTAAGGAACGTTGTTCAGAAGCCCGAAGAGTCTGCTCGGCAATTCTGGAATAGGATTTTGACCTAGTAGATCCAGATTGTCGACTGCCCAGACGCTAAGGCAATAGACTCCTTTCGGCACAATATTCGGGATGAATGGCTGGCCCGCTAGCTCGGCCAGGATAAACCTCGGACCATGTCTGGCCTTACATCCCTGATGACCCACTTTTGTGCGGGTGAAGATAATTGGCTAGCAAGACGCAGCCACAACTCCGAAGATCTCGGAACCTCTAAGGTTCGGGATGGCAACGGGAAGCCAAAGCACAACAAGAACAAGCACCGACACACTTATGGTGACGCCGATGATACGGTTGTTAACGCTGCTTTCCGCAACTCTCGACCTAGGCAACGAAAAAGGCTCCTAAAGCCAATCATGACGGACCCACTCCGCAGGGAAAGATCATGGAAAGGCCTTGCCAAATCCACGGGACTCAAGAGAATCCCGCCAACCACACACACCACAATTGTTGGGTGTCTAAATAGGTAGGCAAGCTCTCATTCTAGGATCAAGGCAAGAGCCCCAGCAGCGAGGATGAGGATGAGCCTCGGGGCCCGATTGGTGGCGGTCAAAATAAATTTCCTCCGGAAGTCAAAATGGTAAACATGATATATGCCTCCCATATACCTATGAAGGAGAGGACGCGCGCCCTTCGAGAGGTTTACGCTGCAGAGCCCGTAGCCTTGAAGTATAACCCATGGCCGGTATATCCGATCACCTTTGATCGGCATGATCACCTGACCAGTATCCATCATGGGGGTTCGTACGCACTCGTCTTAGATCCCATCATAGATGGGTACCACCTCACAAAGGTCCAAATGGATGGAGGAAGTATCCTTAACCTAATTTACTCAGACACGGTGAAAAAGATGGGCATAGATCCATCAAGGATTAAACCCAATAACACTACCTTTAAAGGAGTGATCCCAGGTGTCGAGGCCCGATGCACGGGCTCCGTAACCCTAGAAGTTGTGTTCGGCTCGCTCGATAACTTTCACAGCGAAGACTTGATCTTCGAGATTGTACCCTTCCATAGTGGTTATCTTGCCCTGCTCGGCCGGACAACGTTCGCTCGCTTCAACACCGTCCCGCATTATGCATACCTCAAGCTCAAGAAGCCCGGCCCCAAGGGGGTCATCACCGTTAACGATAACACGGAGCGGTCTTTACGAACTGAGGAACATGCGCTGGCCCTGGCGGCCGAATTTAAGTACAAAGACGATTGGCAAGCTCCAACATCTGCCGTAAAGGCACGCAAGACTAGGAAGCAAGCTCGGCTTTAGTCCAAACTCTCAGAGCCTTCCTCTCCCCTTAAATAGGGACTCGCCCCCCATCGCACAACCCTAGGACCAGCGAAGTACATGCCAAGGACGCACAACTTTGCACTTAAAATTCCATGGGTAGCGGTGGGGAAACAAAGGTGGTTGTCCGGCTGGACCGAACCACTACCATTAATGTGTCTTCGGACACAACGCAGGTACAATTGAACGTACTGCCAATGGCGGAAAGCTCATCCACAATTCGGCGACTTCTCAAGACCTTGTTTGAAGAATCCGTTCACCGCACAAGATCACCTATTATGGTGTACCAAAGAGCAGGAGTAAACTAGCAACATGGCACATAGAGGACATAAAGCCACCAATCGAAGATCCCTGGTACAACCACTCCTGTGTAATTTCTTTCCTTCAAATACCTATAAGCAGTTGCCTCAGCAATCTGAAGTTATAAGAGTTGTTGAGAAAAGTAAAATGGTGTTGCACATGTTTGTCTCATCTATCCTTTTTGGCAAATATTTTCCTTTTTCGGCCTCTTCTCGTGATGTTGTTCGGTATGATGCGATGCACCAGCTAACAAACCAGGGGCTCGAGTTTAAAAAAATCACCTTATGTTCAACTTATTGTACGTTCAGTGTCTTGGAATTCACTTTATATGCATTGGTTCCGAACTATGTCTTGGGTCAATGGTTGGGTTGCCCGGCTACTGTACTTGCCCCTTTACGTTCCGCTCGTTCGGCTAAAAGGGCAAAGGGAGAACACCTGCGATTGTGTTTTCGGATAATCTGGTAGCACCTCAGGGGAGAAAGCCGAAAATTGTTTGTCATAGTATGCGAGAACCGGTCAGTGAATCCGAGCTTAAAGTGATATACTTAAATCCTCATCAGAGGATATCCCATGTTATGCGAGGGGTTTGCTCTCCATGCAAACCATGTGATGCTGGCCTTATCCGCGGTTTATCTGAACATCACAACACTCCGGGGGCTAGTCATCAGCCCCCTGCAGTCCTTTTCGCGCCCCTACAGCTAAGTGAGAGAAATAACACCATAGTCTAATTGCCTGGTCCTCCGCACTCTACCGCCTTCGGGTTCTGATCACTTGGCTAAGGGACATAGTGCATTGGCAGAGACACCCAATGTAGTATCTAACTGGGGGCTGAAGCCGACAACTCACATCTTTCAGTTTCGAACGGCCACACGGGAGTTATAAAGGAATGCAAAACATCAAATCATGATAGCTTATAACATTAAAGAGTCTATGGACACATTACAAATTTATACATGGATGTTATCTTTCGAACAGTGTGACGCTATTTCCCAAGCACCTTCCATTACTCCCGCGAAGTACAACTTGGGGCGTCTATGTTCCTTCCTAGGAGGCGGTGGGGTAGTGGCTATCTTCATTGGATCCATCCCTTGCTAGTGCACCTTGGCCTTGGCAAGGGCCATCCAGACTCCCTCAATGCAGGAGGAGTGCTTCACAGTGTCGAGGCGGGGCAAAGCGGCAATTAACTTCTGCACCAGGCCAAAGTACCTGTCTGGCAGCGGCTGGTCGGGCCATAGGCGGATGCAGAGGTCCTTCATGTCTGGATCCACCATCTGGTGCAGCTCCATCAGCTGCTTCAGTTGCTCCACAAGAAGAGGAGAGCGCTTGGGGGCTCCGAACTGCGCCCAGAACAGACGAGCTTCGTCTCCTTCTTCCCTCGACGCGTACAACTGATTGGTGTCCGCTATGCTCTTTTGGAGATCGAAGGAGGCGCCTGAGGAATGCCAAACCTGGGTAAGCAATTTGAAATTGTTATCCCCGAAGACACACTATAGTAAGTATGGCTTACCATCCGTTATATCCTTCGCTTGGCGGACCTGCTCCTAAAAGAATCACCTATCCACCCGCTCCTTCTAGAGATCGGCCTTCAAGGTGGACAGTTCGGCTACGCTCTCCTTGCCCTTCTTCTCAATGACCTCGCACTTCTGGATAGCGTCCTTGAGATCTTGTTGGGTCTTCACCACACGAGCTTCATGCTTGTCACTGGTGGCTCGTAGGGCGGAGAGGGCGGTAGCTGCTTCTTTGATCGGAGCCCTCTCGATGGTCGATGCGTCCTTCACGTGTTGAAGCTCGGCCTTGAGCCTCTCCACTTCATTGGCCGAGGCTGTGTAATCATTAACACTATGAAGGCCTGCATTGGCAGTATTCTGAGAAAGGTGTTCGGATTTTGTGTAGACTTACCTTGTGCCTCGTCGAATCTTTTGTTGAAGGCATCAACTTCATCCTCGGAGCGTTTTAGCTTCCGATTCAGCTCATCCATCTCGGCGCCATTTACGGCCGCCGCCGACAATGTAGCCTGTAAAATACAAATCCTTGCAGGATACATGGGATCAAGACTTCCAAACTATCGTCAATCCGATCACATGTTCGGTCCTCTTAGGGGTTATTCGAACGTTCCAAACACACTTTTTTATATGAAGTTCGGAAACAGATCCATGATTGACCCCTAGGTAAGTTTTTTGCAAACTTACCTAGGGCTCAGGGGCTGCCATGTATATAATCATAAAAATAAATAAAAAAATTTGCAGATAAGAGTGTCGCGTGACTTACTTGAAAGCTCGTGAGAAGACCCTTGAAGGCCTCCTTTAGTCCGTTGTTGACGGACTGAATGCTTTGCAATACCGCACCCATAAGGGTGCGGTGCTCTTCGGTGATGGAGGCGCTTGATAAATCCTGCTCCATGATCGGCCACCCATTGGTCAGTGGCACCGGTGGTGATCGGACAACTCGATCACCAACTGGGGTTTGAACCGTTGTCTCTGGAGGCATGGTGTTAGCCTCGTCCGGCCTCCTTAGTATTAGGGTAGGGTACCTCCCCCCGATCTTCGGGGACCGAGGTGTTAGCCTCGGCCATGATGTCGTCTCCCCCCTACCAGTGCCCGAATCCAGAGCATGCTAGGATGACACATCCGCGGTGTCCTTGGCGGCGCTTAGAGTAGCGGGATGTGACGCATTCCCGCTCTCCACTAGTTCAGCAGGTGGAGTTTCCCCGTCTGATATCTGATCGATGGGAAGACCACACGGGGGGCTGCGAAGTCAGTAAGTACACGCGTGTTAATAAACTTTAAACCTGTTAATGACAAACAAGGGGATATTCAGATCCTAACCTTCGAGCGGGGGGCTTGACCCTGAGGTTCCTTTGTGGTACCGTCTCGAAGTCATCGGACTCTGTGTTTGAATCTGAGTTGTCATTGGACAAGATCACCTACCTCCTCCGGCGCACCCGATGACGCCGCCCTCTTTCTTGCGAGGGGGGAATTTCCTCCCACCTCGACTTCGTCCTCCTCCTCTTCCTCCCGCTCTTCCTCTTACTCTTCCTCCTCATGCTCCTCTTGTTTCGACGAGGCATGAGTTTCCTCAGACACAGTCTCTGACTGGCCCTTGATGCGAATGCCTCCCCGACCTGGTTTCTTCTTCTCCTTCTTCGTGGGGGCCTCGTAAAGCTTTGCCACAAGCATTTCCGCTAACAGCCCAGACCTGGCATCTTCGGGATGAGGTGCCAGTCTGCTGATGTTAACGGCTTTCTTTAGCCATGTCTGCAAAGGGATGATCGGAAAAAATGTTATGGATCCTCTGTGTGAAAAATAAAGCCGACCAAGCAAAATTATACCATACCTCGGAGGCGGACTTGGCAGCGTGCAGACCCCTGTCTTCCTCTTGGTTGACCAACTCTTTTGTGACTTGAAGAGCGCCTTCCACAATTTCTCCCGCGTAGTGCGGAAGAGGTTCCGGATTGTGGGCGCATCGTCAAGCTGACAAGCCCACAAGGGAGTATCCCAGCACTAGCAGGGGAGGATGTGTCTCCGGAGCATGACCTGGACCACATTGGTTAGCTTGATGTCCTTCTCGATCATGGAGCTGACGCGCTTCTGTAGGTTGCTCACATCCTTACTCGCTTCCCAGCTAAGGCCCTTTTTGAGCCATGAAGCTAATCTGGTGGGGGGACCGGATCGAAATTCGGCAGGGGGAATTTGACCTTCTTCCCGTGGCTCAGTGATGTAGAACCACTCCCTCTGCCACACCTTGATGGTGTGGATTAAGGTACATGATGGCCATGCGACGCGGGTGAGCTTGCCGATGACAGCCCCGCCGCAGTCTGCGTGCTTGCCTCCGACGCACTTCGGCTTGACATTGAACACTTTGAGCCAAAGCATGAAGTGCGGCTTGACCCGTAGAAAAGCCTCGCAGACGAGGATGAAGTCCGATATATACATAAAAGAGTTCGGCGAGAGGTCGTGGAAGTCCAGGCCGTTGAAAAACATCAGCACCTGACGAAAGGGTGGAGTGGGAAGCTCAGCCCCCGGACGAAGTGGGGGAGAAAGACCACCCTTTCGCCCGGCCTGGGAGTGGGGATCACTTGACCCTCCTCCGGCGCATCGTGAGGGATGTCGGCGAAGAGGTAGCCGGCCTTCTTGAGGTCCAGGATATCCCGGTCGGTGATCGTGGAAACCTCTCACTGGCCATTGGAGCCGGAGCCTGCCATTGGTGATCTCTGGGTTGGGGGCGGAAAACCTAGATCTGTGCTTTGAAGGCTCAAAAGAATGGAAAGCAAAGAAGGAGAATGGGGAGCGTGAATAGGCTTTGGGCCTTTTTCCCCCTTTTATGAGACTTATCATTTGGACCCCCTTCACTGTGCCGTGAATTCCTCCGCTTCCCGAGATGTGTATGCCGTTGCGCACACATGATTAAACATATCCCTTGTAAAGCGGGGCACGATCTGTGCATTGATAGATCGTGTTCATTGAAATGGCCTCGAACCACAAAGCGAGTTTTTGCAACTGGCCTAGCGGTCGTGGTGGGTCGTAACCTTTTGTAAGAAAGGTTGTCAGGGGACGTTGTTTTGTCCCTTGACGTTTGGCCTTTAGGTCCGACCTATTCACTGTGTTTGGACACGCCATTATTCGGAAAACTACTTGTAATCGGAGGCCGAACTGCATTCGGCGGGAAGAACTCACCTCGCATGCCGAAAAATGTGATCGAGCGACGCAATTGAAGATAAGACCATAGGCGTTGGAGGCAAGTTCGAGGGCTACTAAGGGAGTCCTGGATTAAGGGGTCCTTGGGAGGCCGACCTATTTCTATGGGCCAAACTGTATGGGCCACTTACCGAACACGGAATCAATTGAAGGCCCTATCTCCAAGATGGAAGCTTCTGGAAGCACGGCTTGTACTCCACGTTTGATGTAGCAAATAGGCATGTTTATCTCTTTGGCATCTAACCGACCATGTGTAAACCCTTGGTACCCCCGGTGTCTATATAAACCGGAGGGTTTTACGTTGTAGGGATAGAGACAACTCATCTAGGGTTAGCTATTCGATCTCGAGGTAGATCAACTATGTACCCCCCATATCATTAATACAATCAAGCAGGACGTAGGGTATTACCTCCATAGGAGGGCTCAAACCTGGGTAAATCCGTGTCCCCTTCGTCTCCTGTTACCATTGGTTCTAGTCTCACAGTTCGGGACCCCCTACCCAAGATCTGCCGGTTTTGACACCGACAGCTGTGACGGAAGCAATTAATACTACTATGGTTGTTATCACCACTAGTTGGACTTTTCCCTCTCAGTAGCCCTTAGCCACATACTAGCAGTATATGGCCTTCTACGTACAATCTGCGTAGAACCTTGAAGAAAGGTATCAATAGTTCGACAGGTACTATTTTCTTCGGAAGATGTTCCTTATGGTAAGTAGTAATATAAAATATCTCCCTATGTCCTTTCTATTTGTTCGCACCAAATGGCTGGATTGCCTGGTTCCCCGAACATAATTCACTCTTCTAGGGTGATAAATTAAGAGGAACACTCCTGAGCTCTTAGCACAAGCGGCCGAAGACGATGGCTGGTTAAGACAAAGCTTACAACACGGATGGAGCAACCACTCGATTTTTCGTACATAGTTACATATAATCATACATTCGGCTGTTGATCAAGATTTCGATTATAACATCCAGGGAGCTGTCTTCTTGCGATAGGCATAACTTGGTCGTACACCAGGTGGAGCGTCACTTCTTGTCCATTTGACCATACTGGCCCAACCCGAGCCATACGCTCGTGATTAAGTCCGGTATAGCGGGTCTTGATCATCACCCATGCCTCCCGTGCTCCCTCCCGGCAAGCCAATGTCTTCCATAGCTCGAACCTACTTTAGGCTCCCTTGATTCGATCGACCAGTTCGGCCATTCCTCTGGAGGTTGCTCGGCAGGCCATAGTGCCTTCACCATGCTTTTCATAGCCTTCCGAGCATGCTCATAAAGAGCGGAAAGCTCCTTTAGAAGGTTTCCTCGGTTTGATCCGATCTCTTCTTTAGGTTGCCCAGACATGAGACCTATACATGAGGCAAAGGCATACTTATTATACTTCATATGTAAGAAGTACTTTCCGATGTTAGTGTCACACTTACCGAACATGCCCCTCTGTAGTTTCTGGTTCTCTTCTTGGGCCTAGGTCAACTGAGTTTTCAAACTCTCAATTTCTTCGGCATGTTGTTTATTCTCCGCCTAGAGACGGTTCAAAACATGATAGACGGCCTCGTGCTGGGACTCGGCGTATCGTTGAAATTCTCGCGCCGCATCCAAATCTTTTTGCATTTTCCCTATTGATTCAGCTACTAAAGAGTATCCTTGCGTCAGCACGGGAATATACTAAGATTAGCAGCACAGATATACTCACCATGTGCCTCCCGAGTAAAGCTCTTCACTTGCTCCAGTTCGGCCGTCATAGATTCCACCTGTGCTCGGCTGTCTTCTAGTTCCTTGGCTAGTTGCTCGCTCTGATGCTTAGAGGCCTGCATTAGCAATAAAATGACACAAGAACCCTTAATTTGGTCGTTCCGATCACTTCAAGGCTCGGGCGCTACTGGGTTTACATGACTATCTGGACTCTATAAAACCGATTATTTATGTGCAGGCTCGACGATATTAATTTCATAGCTTCTCCGAACCTAGCTCGGGCAGCACCAATGTGCGCGTCCGCTGTGGGTAGAGCACCGAACTCCTGTTCGGAGAACACTGGGTAACGCAGGGTGTTTTGTCGCCGCCGATGATTCATGGCACTTTCTACTTCGGATTTGGTAACGGACATAGTGTCACCGAAATTGGCAGGGGGCAGATTGGCAATGGGAACCTCGATAGCAGGTTCGGCATGAGTCGAAGCTCTAGAATTTTGAGCTTCCCCGGACACCCTGCATCCTCCTCGGCAGGGGAAGGCTGAGTTTCTCTCCTATGAATTTCGATATATAAGCTGCTGTGAGGATCTACCAGTTGTGATAATAAATAAACAGCCAAACAAAATACCTTTGGGTTGAGCGTGTAGACGGACTCGTCCTCATAGTTGGCTCGTTCGTCGGATCCCTGTTGTTTTCTGATTCAATCATTTCTTCCATTGTGGACGTATGATACGTGGATGGACGGTGTTTGGGAGTAGGAGCTGGCGCGTTCAGGGCATTGGATGATGCGTGCCTTTTGCAGGACGATCTTTTTTTCTTCTTATTTGTTGCAGGAGAAGGGAACGATCCAGGGTAGTCGGCTATGATAGCCACCTTGGAGCGGTCGAGACTCTCCTGGTAAAAGAACCTATCTTCAAACTCAATTGAAAGATCCGGGTCCTCATGAAAACCCGGAACATCATCGTGGGAATATTCTTCGGGCCGAGGAGCCAGACAATTAACTATCTCGATGAAACTTCTCTAGCCCTGATAACATGAAGTTAAAGACTTCGGTCAAAAAAGGGACAAAATGGAAACCCGAACAATGTTCATAGAGGTGAAAGGCTTACCCATTTGATGGGGTTGTGGCTTGAATATCCCTCCTTGGTCGACCGCCGAATAAAGTCTTCTTGCTGCCCTTTGTATAGGTCGGCAAGTATGGCGGACAATCTTGTCTGGTTCGCAGGGCCTACTCTTCGGGAGCGTGTGGTGCAGCTTGTCCCGTTGTAATGCCACAAGGGGTGTATCCTATTTTGAAGAGGCTGCACACACCAGGTGATGGCAGCGGCCATGACATTGATCATGGACAGATTGTGGTGGGCTAGTATCCTCACCTAGGCTACCAAGCATTGCACTTCGACACTGTCCTCTTGGGAAGAACTCTTTGGCTCCCAGTTGTACCTTTTCTTAAATGGGGTGTCAGAGTATTCGAGCAGACCCCTTCGAGCTGGATCGAACAGAGGGGCGTCTTCGATATATAACCATTCCGAATACCATTCTTCGGCCTCCCTCGGTGTTCTCACCGGATACCCCATTCCCGCAATACGACATACTTCGGCTCCGCCGACCTCCAAGATTTTCTTATCCCGAGTTCGAGAGACGAGGCAGAAATACTTCCTCCACAGCTCAAAATGTGCCTCGCAAGCCAGGAACATCTCGCAAAGGGCAACGAAGCCCGAGTTGTGCAGGACAGACCTTGGGGTAAGATGGTGGAGCTGGATCTCATAAAATTCCAGTAACCCTCTCAAGAACGGTGAATGGGAAACCCGAGACCCCACAGAAGAAAGGCCACGAAGCATACGTGTTCCCCCCCTTTGTGGATTGGGGTAATTCTCCACGAAAACTTCATCGTTGAATGAAGATAAGTCTGTGCGGGTCACTGCCCGATCCGAAGAAGGGAGGTACCCCTGGGTCTCCAGATTACGCAGTTGGAGGAGCAACAAGGAGCAGCTGGTCGAATCCCCGGGACAGGAGCCGTAAGGGTGCAAAGAAGAGCTAGGAGCGCTCGCCATGTTTTTCGTGGTGATCTTATACTTAGAGTTTTTTTCTGATGGAGAGAAGGAAGAGGATGTGGCTCTGATAGGGTTATTACCCCTGGGTAGGCCAAAGCAACGGGGTTCTCCCCCCCTCAATTCAAAGAAAAACTACACGACCGGCTGGACACAGTTGGCTGGGGCGCTGCCGGCTCGAGCTGTCGCCGGCTGGCGACACGGACGGCTGGTCAAGGCACCGGCTCGACCCTCGACCAGCTGGGCGCAGACCGGCTGCCTCCGGTCTGCCTCCTCTATTGACCCTGGGGTGGACGTGCAACGTCTCGTCCCTCTGCGTGCAAGTACAACGATAAGACGTTACCGCCACGACAGGCATCATTGTAGCTACCGTGGCCGCTGACACACGGGTGCGCATGGCTACAGTCCGGCCATCCAGGCCGCTGACCTTGGCAAGCGTGACCGGGCGGGGAAACAGTGCTGACACGCCCCTGCCCACGCGATTACCTGCCCCGGTGTGGCTACAGTGCAGTTGGCCGCACCAGAGACTTCGTCCGACTGGCACTAGACGACGCCTCTCGGGCGGCCCGTGCCGCGGCAAGTGGGCGAGGGCCAATCGCAGAGCTGGCTGGCAGGCCCCAACGGGTGACGGGACCGCACAGCCCGTGGACCCTACAGGCAACGAGACGGCTCGAAGGGCGGGACCCCCTGGTCATTCGGAGAGGCTGCCAGCCGGGTCCCCCCACCTTTGAACCTTAGGAATATTGTAAGCCTGGGGGTGGTTTATAAAACCCCCCGAGCCCCCCATGCAACGGGGACAAACAACTCTCTCTCTCTCTCACACACACACACACGGGACACTTCCCGCATTCTCACACTTGGTAGGGGAGGAAGGTGAGCCGGCTGCTCCCTCTTCCTCCTCTAGACTCAGCTCCAGGAGCAACCCTGTAAACACACCCATCCATCAAACTAGACCAAGCAGGACTAGGGGTATTACCTCCCACGGAGGGCCCTGAACCTGGGTACATCGTGTGTCACCACCGCTTGTACCTAATCCCACACCCAGAGCCCGTCGGCGTCCTTCGGCCCCAACCACCTACGATAAGCCTACCCATGGCATCTGTCATGAGAAAACAACGACAGTTGGCACCCACCGTGGGGCCGTACGCGGCGCCGGCCAGATTCATGCTCTGGGCGGGACCCCTCGCCATTCCCCCCGTCGCTGCACGTCCAGGCGAAACCGCGGGCTCGTGGCGCTTGCTCCGGCACGCCCTGCGGGCAGCTCCACCGACCTCATGCGCGACATCGACATGCTCACCGAGCGTTTCGGTGGGCTCAACCTCGCTGAATTTCCGGCCGCCGACGAGTACCCCAGCCAGGTGCTCATCTACGTCGTTCCGCCCACGGTTGTTGTTGCACTTGCTACAACCCAGTCCAGCAGCTCCCACGATCATGTGGGGGTGATTTCCATCATCTCCTCAACCTCCTCCGGATGTGCGTGGGCCGAGGCTAACACCGCCGCGGCCCGCGGCGGCACCTCTGACCCGCTCGGTGCGGCCCTTCGGGGCTTGAGCACCCCAATTGCCCCGACGGCAAACCTTGATACCGCCGCAGACGAGCTCGAGGCGGCTCGCCGCGTCCTGTTTGAGGACGCCACCACCCTCGTGGCCACGCAGCGCCGCATGGAAGCTGCCCATCGCGAATATGCTTCCGCCTACGGTCTCACCCCGGCTGGCACTAAGCCCAGCTGGTGTGGGGCTGTGCGTGACCGTGCTCGCATGGTTAGCGAGATCCTAGGCGGTAAAATGCCCGTCTATGACACCTCCGCAGCCAACCTCCAGGCCCTCAAGGTAGCCTACGAGGATTTGGCTACCTTGGAGTGCGAATAACGTGCCGCCCGCGAGTGTCAACTCAAGGACCTCATCAACGCCGCTAACACGCAGCAGCATCTGCTTGCGGCTGGCGGCTCCGCCTCCGAAGGCCCCCAGCCCGAGCGCGAGGGCATGGGGACTGCTGGCCGTCAGCCGGCTCAGCACTCCTGTTCCCCTCGCGTCTCCGACCACCAGGTCGAGCCAAGCAACCCCCGGCCCTCTCAGTTGCCGGGGAGCGAGCAGCCGGCTCTTCACAGCCAACGCACCAACAACCTGTCTCGTAGCGGCCACCATGAGGTGCCGGCAGCCGGCGCAGCCATGGGAAGACTCCACCCCCGCGACGTGAGCCAGAACGGTCGGTTCCGCCCGTCATCTGCCCCGAGCTCTCGGCCTGATCGGGCCACGTGTCCCCCGCAACGAGAACAACGCCCGCAACTGCATCGACCAACTCGCGCAGTCTGCCCTCCTCGAGGAGGAGGGCTCGGTTAGCCCAGCCTGTTTCGGCCCTCGGATCCACAACGACCCGTTCCCAACCAGCTTCACGCTTCCCCGAGACACCCCGAAGTACAACGGGGCCGTCAAGCCCGAGGATTAGCTGATCGACTACACCACCACGATCGGCATCGCCAGGGGGAACAAGCGCATAGCCGTTCGCTATGCTCCCCTCTTGCTGATCGGCTCAGCCCGCACCTGGCTCAACAGCCTGGCGGCCGGCAGCATCAACACTTGGACGGACTTTGAAGAAGCCTTTGTCCGCAACTTCACCGGCACATACAAGCGGCCTGGCCGCCCAAGTGAGCTTGCCATGTGCGTTCAAGGGCCGGAAGGGTACCTCCGCGACTACCTCACTTAGTGGACCGCGCTCTGTTACTCTTGCGAGGGGGTGAACAAGGTGCAAGCCATACATTACTTCATCGAAGGCTGTTGAGACGACACCCCCCTCAAGCACAAGCTTCTGTGCTCCGAGCCGTCCATGCTTACCGAGCTCATGACCAAGGAGGACAAGTACGCCACGGCTGATTGAGCCATCCGGGTCAAGATGACCCCGCCCGCCAAGGCAATGACGACACCGGCGACGTCCCGGCAGGCTGCCGGCAACCGGCAGCCGCAGAACAACAAAAGCAAGAACGACCAGCCGGATCCCCGCTATGGCATCCGGTAGGTTGCCACCATCGAGGAGCAGGAGCCGGCTGCCCAGTCTTCCAGCCAGCGCTAGCGCACTGGCATGGCTGCTTGGCAGCTGAAGCTCACCCAGATGCTCGACCTCCCCTGTAAGAACCACTCAAGGGCCAAAACCTTTACGCACACGCTCCCGCAGTGCAGCTTCGCACAACGATTGGCCCGGGGGGACAGCCTTCCGGCTCCTCCCGCACCGCCTGCCCGTGCGCCGGCCCTGGCCCCAGCTGCCTCCCCGGCGCCGGCTCCGGCTCCGGCCCAAATAACGGTCGTCTTCACGACCAATTCCCCAACCAGGATGGTTGCTATGTCATCTTCACTAGTGAAGATACGAGCAAAGATGCTCAACGCCGGCTCCATCGTGAGGTGAACACGGCCATGCCAGCAACTTCCCAGTTCATGCACTGGTTGGAGAAGCCGGTCACCTGGAGTCGGGCAGATCAGCCCGCCGTGATGCCGAGTCCCGGCAGCTACGCCCTGGTCCTGGACCCCACCATTGCCACCGAGAAGCGCACTTGCCGCTTTTCATGGGTGCTGGTAGATGGTGGTAGCAGCATCAACATCCTTTACCTCGGCATGATGCACAAGTTGGGGCTGAAGATAGAAGACCTATAGGCGAGCCAGACGGTTTTCCACGGCATCGTGCCTCGGAAGTCCTGCTCCCCTCTCGGCAAGATCATGCTCGACGTCCTCTTCGGCGAACCCGACAACTTTTGCCGTGAGCCGGTGCTATTCGAGGTCGTGGACCTCGCAAGACCCTACCACGCACTGTTGGGCCGGCCGGCCCTTATCAAGTTCATGGCGGTCCCCCATTATGCCTACCTCAAGTTCAAGATGCCGGGCCCCAAGGGAATCATCACCATCGCGGGTGACTACAAGATGTTGATCGAGTGCGCTCGAGATGGCAGACGGCTAGCCGAGGCCCTGGAAATCGCCGAGGAGAAGTGACAGCTCGACCGGCTCGTGGCCCTTGGTGCTAGCCAGCCGGGCGTGCCGGCTCCCCCCTCGTAGTCCATCGGCGAGGCCTCCTTCCATCCCTCCAAGAAGACCAAGCAAATCCGCTCGACCTAGCCAACCCTGCTCAGTGTGTCACCATTGGCTCCCGCCTGAACACAAACTACACGTCCGGCCAGACGTCAAGCCGGTCAAGCAACCCCTACGCCATTTCTCCGAGGAGAAGCGGTGTACTATAGGAGAAGAGATCGCCCGGCTGCTCGCAGCTGGGTTCATCATGGAAATTTTCCACCCGGACTGGCTGGCCAACCCAGTCCTTGTGCTGAAGAAGAACAAGACCTGGCGCATGTGCATCGACTACACCAACCTGAACAAGGCGTGCCCCAAGGACCCATTCGCCCTGCCGCGGATCGATCAAGTCATCGACTCCACGGCCGGCTGCAACTTGCTGTCTTTCCTGGACGCCTACTCCGACTACCACCAGATCAAGCTGGATCCGGAAGACCAGCTCAAGACCTCCTTCAACATGCCCTTCGGGGCCTACTGCTACATCACCATGTCTTTCCGCCTGAAGAACGCCGGCGCCACCTTTCAGCGGTGCATGTAGAAGTGCCTCCTGCCTCAGATAGGCAGGAACCTCCACATCTACGTAAACGACATCATCGTCAAAATCAAGAAGCACTTTAGCCTCCATGACGACCTCCGAGAGACCTTCGCAAACCTACGCGAATACAAGATCAAGCTCAACCCAGAGAAATGCGTCTTCGGCATCCCCGCCAACCAGCTCCTGGGTTTCTTCTTGTCCGCCGGCGGCATCGAAGATAACCCAGAAAGATCAGCGCAATCGAGTGCATGCCCAAGCCGACCCGACTCCACGATGTCCAGAAGTTCACCGGCTGCCTCGCCTTGCTCAGCCGGTTCATTAGCCAGCTGGGGGAGAAAGCCTTGCCCCTCTACGGGCTCCTTATCAAGACGGCTCTGGTCAAGCCGGGTCACACCAAGAAGCTGGGCATGTTCGATTGGCCCGACGAGGCGGACGAGGCCTTCCGTGGCCTCAAGAAGGCTCTCACCCGCACGCCCATCCTGGCCGCGCTGGCTGAGAAGGAACCCTTGCTCGCCTACATCGCGGCGACCACTCGTGTCATCAGCGTCGTCTTGGCAGTCGAGAGGCCGGAGGACGGCAAGGCCCTACCGGTCTAGCGCCCCGTCTACTACCTCAGCGAGGTCCTCTCCGTGTCCAAGCAGAACTACCCACACTACCAGAAGATGTGCTACGACATATACTTTGCCGGAAAGAAGGTCAAGCAGTACTTCCAGGAGCATACCATCACCATGGTGAGCACGGCCCCGCTAGGTGAGATCATGAGCGGCCGGGACTTCATTGACCGGATCGCCAAATGGGTCATCGCCCTCGCCGATCAAGATATCCGGTACGAACCTCGCACCGCCATCAAGTCACAGGCGTTGGCCGATTTTCTCGTCGACTGGGTGGAAACCGAGTTCGTGACGCCTCCCCGGACTCCACACATTGGCGCATGCATTTCGACGACTCAAAAATGAGGACCGTCCAGGGTGTCGGCATAGTTCTCTCCTCCTCGAAAGGTGTCCAGCTCAAGTACGCCCTCCAGATCCACTTCGCCACCTCCAACAACGTGGCCGAGTATGAGGCCATCATCCATGCCCTCCGGCTCGCCAAGGAGATCGGCATCAGGCACATTCTATGCTTTGGCGACTCCGACCTCGTGGTACAGCAGGTCTCTAGCGAATGGGACGCCAGGGATGCCAACATTGGCAGCTACCGCTTCCTCGTACAATAGCTCCTCGGCTCTTTTGAGGGTTGTGAGTTCCACCACGTCCCACAGGCGGACAACGAGGCGGCCGACACGCTAGCAAAGATCGGCTCCACCCGGCAGGCCATCCCAGCCGGCGTCTCCCTCGAGCTGCTGCTCAAGCCATCGATCAATCCTTCCCCAGAATCAGAATCCATCTTCGTGACGGCAGACGACGTCGGCCCATCAACGGCTTCGGCTGTCCCTCCGGCATCTTTGCCACCGGCTCCCTCAACCTTGGCCGCCTTGCCGGCACCAGTGGAGCCGGCTACATCCGAGACCGCTGGCTCTAACGACGCGGTTGTCATGGTGACAATCGACCAGCCAGCCTCGGGGGCTGGCGAGCCGGTCTCGAGGACTGATCGTCTAGGCCCGAGGCCTCTCGAGCCGGCACCCGTCTCGGCTCCCTCATGGGCACAGCCCATCATGGCATTCCTTCTATGCGGCGAGGTCCCACCGGACGAGGCCATGGCGAGGCAAATTCAGCGCCGGGCCTCGACATACAACATCATCAACAACGAGATCGTCCATCGCAGCACCACCGGCGTCTTTCAGCGGTGTGTCGAGCCGGAAAAGGGTCTAGATATCCTCCTCGACATCCACCAAGGCAAGTGCGGGCATCACTCCGCCTCCAGGACCCTGGTGGCCAAGGCCTTCCACCATGGCTTCTACTGGCCCACCGCTCTCAAGGCAGCCAAGAAATGGGTTGACGAGTGCGAGGGCTGCCAGCGTTTCAGCACGCAGAGCCACCTACCAGCATCGACCCTCCAGACCATCCCCATCTCGTGGCCCTTCGCCATCTAGGGGCTGGACATGGTGGGTCCCTTCAAGACCGCATGAGGCGGCATGACACATTTGCTAGTGGCTGTCGACAAATTCACCAAGTGGATCGAGGCACGACCAATCAAGAAGCTGGACGGCCCCACGGCCGTCCGGTTCATCGACGACATCACGGTTCGCTATGGCGTCCCCCACATCGTCATCACCGACAGTGGCACGAACTTTGCCAAGGGTGCGCTCGCGTGTTTCTGTTCCAAGCAAGGAATCCGGCTCGACCTGGTCTCCGTCGCTCATCCACAGTCAAATGGCAAGGTCGAGAGGGCAAACATCCTCATCCTTTCTGGCATCAAGCCACAACTCGTGACACCGCTGGTAAGGTCAGCCGGCTGCTCGGTCGATGAGCTGCTGGCTGTCCTTTGGAGTCTCAGGACCATCCCTAACCGATCAACCGACTACATGCCCTTCTTCCTTGTGTACGGGTCTGAGGTGATCGTCCCCACCAACATCAAGTTCGACTCGCCTCGGGTTGACCTATACATGGAGAAGGATGCAAAGGAGGCAAGAGAAGATGGTGTTGACTTACTCGAAGAAGCACGCGAGCTATCCTTGAGCCGGATGGCGATCTACCAGCAGAAGCTCCGGCACTACCACATCAAGCGGATCCAGTCGCTCTCCTTTAGTTAAGGGGACCTCGTGCTCAGGCGGATCCAATGGACAGCCGGACTTCACAAGTTGTCATCCCCATGGGAGGGCCCGTTCATCGTCAGCAAGGCGTTGCACAATAATGCGTACTACCTAATAGACGCCCAGAAGCCGCAGAAGTGCAAAAGAGACGCCTCAGGCAAGGAGACCGAACTCCCATGGAACACGGCGCTCCTCTGTCCGTTTTACTGCTGAAAAAACCAGTGTATGTATGTATCCCTCCCCTTTTGGGCTTATGAATGCAACGGGTGCGCCAGGCTAGCTCTTAGGGCATGCCCTTTTCGTTTCCCATGAAGGTTTCCTCACTCACTGGCTCCCCGACTCGGCTCCCGACCCCGGGGGCTTGCCAGCTAGTCCTAGGTCGCCTCTCCCAAAAATTGACCAAGTAGTGTGAGCCGAGCAAGCCCTCTCACCCCTCCCAGCGACAGATCCGGTTCCCGGTTGTCCGGCTAGTGGGGCCTTGGGGCGGCAAAGCTTAGCACACACGAAAGATTGATCGCAAAGGAGATGTCGGCTAGACCCGGCCGGATCACCGCCTCGCCTCTGCCACTCTACTTATCCTAAAAATCTCTCGCGGTTCCTAAGTTCAGAACCGGCTCCCTCGAGGCGGATGCCCCGACCCAGCTACAGACCAGCTCCCGATTGTCGGGCTGGCATGGCCGAAACCAAAGGGGAAAGGGGGGAGAACAGACGGAACCAAAAGGGCCAAAAAGGGTAAGGACGAGCAAGCACGTGCAATAAGGCAAACATATCAAATATTCAGAATATGAATGTTAAGAAAAAAGAGGCCCACGACCATCACGGTTCATTACATTACACCCTAAGTGGGTGGACTTAAAATCTAACATGCAGGAGAAAGAAAAAAAGATAAGACATCCGGGGGCTCAGGCCACCGGTGCGTCGCCAGACGACAAGCCTCCAGCCGGCGCATCGCTGGGCGGCTCGACTCCAGTCTCGGAGGTGGCTGGGGCCTTCGGGTCGGCTCCCTTGGCCTTCGAGGCGGCCTCCACAATCCTAGCCGTCTCGCCGCTGGAGTCGGTACTCTCGTCGGCAATCTCCTCGTCCTCCGGACCTTGGGGGATGCCGAAGGAGTCTTCGGCCACCAGCTTGCCATCCTCGCCAAGGGTCGGTAGGTGCTCGTCTGGGTCGACGTACGGTGCGAGCTCGTCGGCACGACGGATGAGGGCTGGCTCACGGGCCTCCCGCTCCTCGGCCGACTCATCCCGCATGGTGGCCATCTGGTCCAGGTCCATGCCACGCTACCACGAAGTTACAAATCGGAGCGCTATCTACAGTTCGGCTCACACCACTAACGCCTTCCAGACCTCGAGCCGGGCCACGGCGTGCTCCAGCCACAAGGCCATGTGGTTTTCCGGAGATCCTCCATGGCCCGGCCACAAGGCGGTGACGATCTCCTTGCCGGCATCTTTAGCCGCTCCACACTCCGCTCAAGGTGGATCAGCCGGTTTTCAATGGCGAGCCCAAGCTCCGCCACATCCCATGCGGTGTCCTCCTCGATGGAGCACCCATGCGCCCGGAGACACTATTGGTGCTCCTCGATGGCATGCTCAGCCCGGCGCTGAGTTTCCGGGAAGCGCCCTAAGGGAAGAAAGGGAAGAAGGAGAGAAAGGCAAATCAAGAACAAGAACCAGCAAAGAAAGAGGCAACCGGCTGGAAAAAGGAAAAAAGGACACTTACGTTCGATGGAGTCGTCCACCTCGATGGTAAAATGGAGCGACGAATCCTTCTCCGACGCTAATGTCGGCTCTGCCTCGGCGAGGGAACCATTACGCTCCTCGAGCGTCCTCGCGAGGCGGGTCACCTCGCCTTGGAGGGCGGTGGTTCGCCAGGCGGCATCAGCCGCCTCCTTGATGGCCGTCTCCTTGGTTGTCACCTCCCGCGTCACGTCGGCCTGGAGGCGGCCCTGCGCCGCCTCCTTGTCCACCAGCAGCGCGGCCAGCCGGTCCTTCTCATGCGTGACCGCCTGGACGCTTTGCGCCAGCCGGTCCCACATGGAAACGGCCCCGGTCTTCTCCGCCTGGAGGGCGGTCAGTTCATCTGCAAGACAAAGTAGGCGTTAGCCGGCCCTTCTACGTCCGCTCTGGCTGTCAGGTAGCCGGCCCGGCTCCCGGGGGCTATGTGCCCCTCTCACAAAACTCGACATACCTTGCACCCGCGCCAGCTCCTCCTCTAGTCGGTAGAAGTCGTGCTTCCTGCGGTCGTAGATGGAGACCGCCTCCTCGAACAGCTTCTGCTGCTGGGAGTTCCCCTCCTGCCACATGAAGCCAAGGTCAAAAAACGCTCAAGGAGATCCAGCCCGGCTGCCCGCCAGCCAGTCAGCCGGCCCGCATCTCGGGGGCTACACCAAGTGGGTGCGCCTGCGCGCCCCTATTGAAAAATTCAAATAAATAACAACTCTTACCTCCGCGTTCCGCAGAGTGGTGTCGACTGCCTCTGTGAACTGGGCTAGCTCCTGGTGGCACTGGTCCAGGACGCTCCCCAGCTCCCCGAGCGCAGGAACCGGGCCGCCGGCCGGGTGAGCCAAAAGGGCCGGGACGCGTGCCAGCGCCTCCCAGTCCCGGAGCACGTCTGCATGGACCTCCGAACCCGGCCGTCCCTTCCACCCACCCCGGTGCTTGCCATGGTGCCAGCTGCTGGGGGGGGATTGATGATGGCGAGGGTCTGGGAGTCGGTCCTCACTGGCCCATCGCTCGGCGCCAGTATCGCCTCCTCCTCCCGCCGGCCTGACGCAACGACTGCAACAGACGACGCCTCCATCTCCATGGCCTCCACCTCCGGCGCTGCCTCTAACGCCGCCTCCGGGGCCGCCAGAGCCTCCGGCATGTTGACCCGGGCCGGCTCGGCCGCAGGCGGAGTGACTACCGGTACCTCCGACCGGGTCGCCTCGGGGTCCGGCTCCGTAGCCACTGCTCTCGTTCGGGCCGTCTCCTCCAAGGAAGGAGGCGTAGGCGGCTCCATAGCCGCCCCTCGCGGATCGCTCGACGGGGGCCTCGACAGACGGGTCGATTCCCCCGCCGAGTCCGACACCCGCGCGGGGTCCGCGGACCTCCTCCGCCTCCCGCCGCTCGAAGTCCCGGAGTGTGAGGCCCTGCCTCACGTTCCGGACTTTGAGGCTCATAGCTCCGCAAGCCTCCTCTTCTCCTCCTGCTGGGTGGCCGCGTTCTCACGGGCCAGCCGGCTGGCGGGGTCCATCGGGTCCACTACCGACTCCCCTTCGTGGAGCTCGATGGGGTCCCTGTGGTGCACAAGGGTCAATCACCCACCGGCTCGCGAGTCGGAAGGAAATGCACGCAAGAATAAGAAAAAACTCACCCGGTGACGACGGGCAAAGCCTGCTTGGCGCACGCCGGCAGGTCCCATGTGGCCACCTTCACCCGCTTATGGACGGGAGGCGGGGCTGCCGGCTCCTCCTGAGCCGGCCTCTTTGCCCGGCTGGCGGCTCCGGCCGCCGGGGCTTGAGCCGGCCGCTCCTCGCTCCGCCCAGGCCGGCCTTGCTGAGCTAAGGGGGGAGGCGCGTTCAACATCATCACATCATCATCATCGTCATCATCATCATCTGTCCAGTCCCTGATGGTGGGACCAATAGGGAACTCACCGGCTCCGCTAGGCTCCTCGGCTGCACTGGACCCTCCGGCTCCGCTGGGCCCATGGGCTCTCGGATCTACCAGCTCCTCGACCCCTCCCGAGGAGTCCACCCCTCTTCGGGCAGGCCTCCCCGCTCGTAGTCTTCGGAGTTGGAGTGGTTGCGCTCCGCCTCGAAGATTTGGGGGTGCGGGCCGTCTGGTGTGTTCTGTCGGACGAGCAGCTGCGGTCAGCACGGCGAAGTAAGGTCCATTGCCGGCCGCTGGCTGGAAAGAATCAAATGAGAAAGATCCGCCTCGTCTAGAATGTACCGTGGTCGTACGACGCCATTCCGAACGTCCACGACGTCGGTGCCAGCTTGAATGTCGTGATGGCGTTCACCCGCGTCGCCACCTGAGTCGGCGTGAAGTCGACGGTCGTTAGCCGGCAGGGGTCCTGGCGGCCGGACATGTCATAGATATGGTGCGGCCTCAACTTGAGAGGCTCCACCCGATGCAAGATGAAGAGCGCCACCAGATCAGAAGCGACCAACCCCTCAATGCTCTTCAGCTGCACGAGCCGGCCGAGCTTCGCTAGGGCCACACAGCGCGGGGTGGCTCCTGGCAGTTTGCCCTGGAGGACTGCACGTTGACGAACGGCGGTAGCTGGATATAGTCTAGGCTTGGGTCGGCGTTCTTCACGTAGAAGAACGTCTGATGCCACCCGTTGACGGATTCAATGAGAGAGAAGGGCGGGAAGTGTGTGGTGCCGCGGTAGCACACCATCGTGCCCCCGTAGGCACTGCTCTTCAGCGCCTTGAGGTAGAAGAGGGTGTTGAAGAAGTCAAGAAAGGGGAGGACCCCCAGGTACCCGTTGCACAGCGTCACCGAGCCGGCGAGGTAAAGGATTGCGTTGGGGCCGAGGTGGTGTGGCTGAAGGTTGAAGGTGTCCATGAGCAACCGGAAGAAGAGGCTCACCGGGAGCCCGAAACCACGGGAGAAGTGCCAGAGGAAGACGATGTGCTCCCCTAGTTGCGGCACAGGCACCACCTCATTGCCCAGCGCACGAACGATCACTCGCTCCGCCGACGGCAGCATGCGCGCACGGCGGCGGTCTGCGATGGCCTCCTCGGTGACGACAGATCCGGCCCAGCTTCCTCCGCGGTCGTCGGCCATTACGGCGGAATGGCGGCATGCAGGCGCATTTGCAAGCTCGGGAGCGGTGTTGCGCGAGGGGGCGAGGAAGGCAAAGAGGAAATAAGCAAGGAGGCAAAGGGGGTGCGGGTATCTCCGCCCCCTACCCTTCCTCCCCTTTTAAATGGGGAGGCCACGACCGGGGGATGTGGGGATTAATTGTGCCCACTCCCCCGGAAACTCCGCGCACGAATGGGCAGCTCGGGCCGTAATGGCCGCTTCGGGGCGCAGAGGATCCTGGCCTGCGCCCCGAGACCTACTAGTCTACGCCCGAGGCCTAGCGGGCTGGGTCTAGGGCGACATCCCGTCTCCCCACGTGCGCAGGGCCCGCAACATTATTACCCACCACGTGGCGCGCGGCGGGCCGGCCCGAGACCCGGAGCGTCGGGTCCAACCGCCGAACCAGCTGGCCTTTCGGTTTCGCGTCGGAGGCGGGTACCGCTGGGGGGAAGCCGCCGGCTCCCCTCCATCTTCCGGACGCGGGCCCCCGCCGGCTTCGGGGACTACTGACAGGGTTATTACCCCTGGGTAGGCCAAAGCAATGGGGTCCTGTCGCTCCCACCCCGCTTCAAAGAAAAACTACACGACCGGGTGGACACAGCCGGCTGGGGCACGACCGCCTCGAGCTGTCGCCGGCTGGCGACACAGACGGCTTGTCGAGGCACCGGCTCGACCCCCGACCGGCTGCCTTCAGGTCGCCTCCTCCGTTAACCCTGGGGCGGACGTGCAATGTCCTGTCCCTCTGCGCGCAAGTACAGCGACAAGACGTGACCGCCACGACAGGCATCATTGTAGCCACAGTGGCCGCAGACGCACGGGTGCACATGGCTACAGTTCGGCCGTCCAGGCCACTGACATTGGCAAGCGCGACCGGGCGGGGAAACAGTGCCGGCACGCCCCTGCCCACTCGATTACCTGCCCTAGCGTGGCTATAGTGCAGCCAGCCATATCAAAGACTTCGGCCGGCTGCCACTAGATGACGCCTCCTAGGCGGCCCGTGCCGCGACAGGTGAGTGAGGGCCAATCGCAGAGCTGGCTAGCGGGCCCCAGCGGGCGACGGGACCACACAGCCGGTGGACCCTATAGGCGACGAGACGGCTCGAAGGGCGGGACCCCCTGGTCAGCCGGACAGGCTATCAGCGAGGTCCCCCCACCTTTATACCTTAGGAATATTGTAAGCCAGGGGGTTAGCCTATAAAGCCCCCCAAGCCCCCCATGCAACGGGGACATACAACTCTCACGCACACACCCGCGGGACACTTTCCACATTCTCACACTTGGTAGCGGAGGAAGGCAAGCCGGCTGCTCCCTCTTCCTCCTCTAGACTGAACTCCAGGAGCAACCCTATAAACACACCCATCCATCAAACTAGACCAAGTAGGACTCGGGGTATTACCTCCCACAGAGGGCCCTGAACCTGGGTACATCGTGTGTCACCACCGCTTGTACCTAATCCCGCACCCGGAGCCCGTCGGCGTCCTCCGGCCCCCAACCAACTACGATAAGCCTACCCATGGCATCTGTCGTGAGAAAACGACGACAGGCTCAGACCATGATTTTTGTTTGATTAAATGAGTGGTGCCTCTGTTGTGGAGGGGTAGTCTTGTAAAACAATCACTTAGCCGCTCATCTCCCCATGACGCGAGAAAATCAAGGAATGCTGGCGGTTATTATAATGACAGTCGCAAGCTCGTGACGCTTGGGATTTCACTTATGATTGGTCGGTTGCCGAATAAGAGGGACTAGGGGACTCGCCTTGCAAGCCGAAGATTATGACACGGGAAGATTATGCAGATATACATTGGCATTGAAGGCTAGTGTGGGCTCCACCGAGAGAGTCCTGGATTAAGGTGTCCTCGGATAGCCGACCTATTTCTCATGGGCCGAACTCTATGGGTCGCAAGGTGAGTATTAGATGATCAAGGGCCCCATCGCCAGGGTGGAAGTTGCAAGGGGCTATGGCGTGTCCTCCAAGTTGTCGACTGTAGATAGGCATGTTCTTTTCTTTGATGTGCAACCGACCATATGTAAACCCTAGATACCCTTGGCGTCTATATAAGCCGGAGGGTTTTAGGGTGTAGACAGGACAACTCATCTGGGGTTTAGCTATTTGATCTCAAGGTAGATCGACTCTATAACCTATACATCATCAGTACAATCAAGGAGGACGTAGAGTATTACCTCCATAGGAGGGCCGAACCTGGGTAAACATCGTCTCCCTTGTCTCCTGTTACCAATGATTCTAATCTCACAGCTCGGGACCCCCTACCCGAGATGCGCCGGTTTTGACCCCGATACGCGTTGCCAAACCCTAAAGCGGTGTCGAAGCATGCACTAGAACACTCGGGCAGCAACGAAGTGACAAGATGTGAGAGAGGAGGACGGATTGATGCAGAGGCACACGGTCAAAATAATAAAATGTATGTGATATTAATATAGGCAAACAACACTTCTCAATGTTGCGTCCGTAATGATTTCATCCATCACGGACAATTATTTGGCAGCAACCGTCTGCCCACAACACACATAGCTTGTCAGTATGAATCATCGGTGTTATTTCTGGTGTTCGCACATGATTCTCATTACTCACATGTTTTTTGTACATTGCACACATTGTGTTATGTCAAGTCATTTGTGTTCTGCTGTATGAGCGCACATATTTTATCAAAGTGAACTGTATGCTGTACTTCACACACGTATGTAGTTTTGGTAACCGTTTCTGTTATCTTGTTTAATCACAAACGGTTCATAAGAACAAACTGTCTGCCGTAGATCGCACATGCAACTACTTTATGAATCGTACTTGATGGATCCACCTTCGCACACAGTTCGTGCCATTAGCAACGAAGTTTTCACTATACTGTTTGTGATTCATGCATCGCACATAGTTTCATCGAAGGGTCTTTGATTGATGTGTCATGTTTGGACCATTCTGTAGTAGTGTTACCCCTATCATCATACTCTATTCCACCCATAGTGCTATATACATGGCTTGCGCTCATGTATTGCGTGAGATTTGAAAATGCTGAAGTGCATTAAAAAGTATAAACCAATTGCTTGGCTAACACCGGGGAAGTGCACGATTTATAATTTGTGTTATAATATTCAAGCCATGATTATTTAGACAAAGCATGACAAGGTTATATGATTTTGTAGGGATAGCGTTCTTTAGCCTTGATATTTTGAAAGACATGATTGTTTGTTGGGATGCCCGAGTATTAATGTATTTATGTCAATACTAGACTATTGCTTTGAATAACTTGTGTCTTAATATTCATGCCATGATTATATATATGATCAAGATTATGCTAGGTATCATTCCACATCAAATTTTTTTATCATTTACCTACTCGACGATGAACAAGAATTAAGCTTAGGGATGCTGAAACGTCTCCACCGTATCTATAATTTTTGATTGTTTCATTCCTATATTATACAACTTTCACATACTTTTGGCAATAATTTATATGATTTATTGGACTAACCTATTGATCTAGTCTCCAGTGCCAATTCCTGTTTTTTGTGTTTTTTGTTTCACAGAAATTCCATATCAAACAAAGTCCAAACGTGATAAAAATTTACGAATATTTTTTGGAATATTTGTGAAATTTGAGAAGTGGAATCAACGCAAACGAAGTCCCACAATGAGCATAAGACACTAGGGCATGGGCCAGGACCAAAACGCGCCCTCGTGGGTGGTGCTCACTTCGTATGTCAGTAGGAACTCTCCTTTGGGCGCAATAGAGATATTTTTTAGAAAACAATTCCCGCAAAATTTCAGCCCGATCGGAGTTATGGATCTCCGAGAATATAAGAAACGGTTTTCGGCCAGAAAATAGGAGCGCGAAACAGAAGAGAACAAATAGGGAGATGCAATCTCGGAGGGGCTCCTGCCCCTCCGTCTCCATGGAGGCCATGGACCAGAGGGGGAACTCTCTTCCCATCTAGGGGGAGGTAAATAAACAATAAGAAGGAGGAGGGGGATCTCTCCACCTCTCTCCCAGTGGCGTCGGAACACCGTCGGGGCAATCATCATGACGATGATCTACATCAACAAGCTTGCCCTTGTCAACACCAAATCTCTCCCCCTTTGTGTAGCGGTGTAATGATACGTCTCCAACATTTCTATAATTTTTGCTTTTTCCATGTTGTTATATTATCAACCATGGATGTTTTACAATTATTTTACAACAACTTTATATCATTTTTGGGATTAACCTATTGACCTATTGCCAAAGTTCCAGTTGTTGTGTTTTGCTTGTTTTTATTCCTAGAAAATCAATACCAAATGGATTCAAAACTTTGTGTGGATTTTTGTGGTTTTTTAGGGACCAAAAGGAAGGCCATGGGCCAAACAACACCAGAGGAGGGGGCCGAGGGTGACCACACCCCACCAGGGTGCGCCAGAGGCCCCTGGCGCGACCTGGTGGGTTGTGGGAACCTCAGGCACCCTCAACCGACTATCGAGCCTATAAATTCCATGAAAATACAAAACCCCTAGCGGAGTCAACGAAACACAATTCCATCCGCCGCAAGTTCCAAAACCACGAGATCCAATGTAGGCACCATTATGGAGGGGTTCATCTTCATCATAGGTGCCTCTCCGATGATGCGTGAGTAGTCCACCATAGACCTTCGGGTCCATAGGCAGTAGCTAGATGTCTTTATATCTATGTTTCTCAATACAATGGTCTCTTGGAGATCCACTTGATGTAATGACTTTTGCGATGTGTTTGTTGGGATCCGATGAATTTTGAGTTCATGATCAGTGTTTATCCATGAATATGATTTGAGTGTTCTTTGATCTCTTATTTGCATGATTACTTATAGCCTCGTATTTCTTCTTTGAATCTTTGGTTTAGCTAGGCCAACTAGATCGATTTTTTTGCCATGGGAAGATGTACTTTGTGATGGGTTCGATCTTGTGGTGTTCTTTCCCAGTGACACAAGGGGCAACAAGACACGCATGTATTGTTGCCATTAAGTATACCAAGATGGGGTCTATTCCTACATGAATAGATCTTGTCTACATCATGTCACGGTTCTTATTGCATTACTCTGTTTCTCCATGAACTTAATACACCAGATGCATGCTGGATAGCGGTCAATGTGTGGAGTAATAGAAGTAGATGCAGAATCGTTTCGGTCTACTTGTCTTGAACGTGATGCCTATATAATGATCATTGTCTGGATATCATCATGATTATTTGATCATCTATCAATTGCCCAACAGTAATTTGTTCACCCACTATTCTCTATACTCATGAGAGAAGCCACTAGTGAAACCTACGACCCTGAGTCTAGTTTTCCAACATATTGCTTTCAGATCTACTATTTGCTCCTTTTGTTTTCAGATCTGTAAAATCAAAAACCCAAAATTACCTTGCTGGTCTTTTTTTATCTATTTTATCTTGATTTCTTGTGAGATCTATTTGCCAAAACTATCACTACCTGATCTATCATATTACCTCAGAGAGCTTGGCAACCTCTCATTCACGCCGGGTTGCAAGTATTTGTTGTTTGTGTGCACGTGCTTTCTACGTGGGTGCGTGATCTTCCTCTACGGATTGATACCTTGGTTTCATACACCGAGGAAAATACTTACCGTCGCTGTGCTGCATCATCCCTTCCTCTTTGGGGAACTAACGATGCAGTCTCAAGCCACGTCATTTAACACCTCTCTTCCCACTATAATCTCTACTTAAACATGGTGCTCAACTCCATTTTTTATTTCCCAATGATATTTGGCTATGTTATGATGTTTGAGTAGATCTCTTTTGTCCAACGGGTTAATTGTGGTATGATGTTATGGATGTGAGTTGTATGTTGATATGGTGCTGTCCTATGGTGCCCTCTGTGTCGCGCAAATGTGAGGGATCCCCGATGTAGGGTGTTGCAATATGTTCATGATTTGCCTATGGTGGGTTCCTTGAGTGATAGGAGAATAAACCCGAGTAGGTGGGTTGTTGCGTATGGGAGTAAAGAGGACTTGATACTTAAGGCTATGGTTGGGTGTTACCATAATGATCTTTAGTAGTTGCGAATGCTGGCTAGAGTTCCAATCATAAGTGCATATGATCCAAGTACAAAAGTGTGTTAGCATATGCCTCTCCCTCATTGCATATAGCAAGTACCTATCGTATCATATACAATTGCCTAGGGACAATCTTTCTCTTGCGTTACACAAAAAGCTTGCTACAAAACAATTTACTTTTATTATTCTTTTATTAAAACAACACCTAACTTTTATTTCGACGTCCTTTATCATCTTTCAAAGTACTTCTAGTTTTATTCCCGCAAAGTAGTTTCATACTTGTTCTAGGTAAAGCAAGCATTAGCGTGCATAGAGTTGTATCGGTGGTCAATAGAACTTGATGGAACATTTGTTCTACCTTTAGCTCCACATTGGGTTTGACACTCTTATTTATCGAAAAAGGCTACAAATGATCCCCTACACTTGTGGGTTATCAGCCACTGTCAAAGTGACGAGAAAGTCCTCAAATTCTGCTGGTCTAGGGTCTCTGAGTTCGCCGTAACAGGGAATTAGACATATGTCGCAAAAGTCAGTAAGCGGTATCTTATAAGTTTCAGCATATAGATTAAACTGCACCTCCGGAGGATTATTCTTACTCGGAAAATGAAAACTTTGCACAAAGGAATTTGTAAGGATGTTGTGTTGGTCACACTTATCTGCAAGGAAGTTGGTCAGCCCAGAATTTGCAACGAATTAGGCAAACGCTTGATGGAACCCGGCCTCCTCCATGAAAGGGTTATGTGGGCATTCGTACGGCCGTACTTCCGCCTTCCTTAGAGTGTTGAGGTCATTGTTCGATGATTCTCCAATGACTCCTTTAGCATTCCTCTTGGAGGAGTACTTCCTAAATAAGTTCATCTTATTTCTACAAATAAATTTCTAAAAAATATAGTCCACAATTTTTTTCAATGAAACTTAATAAGAATGATAGCGACTACTCATAAGGATGCCAAGAGGTCATATCAAGCATTCAAACTACTTAGAACTCTAAGAATACAACATGCAAGCTCATATAAAGCAGCACCAAGAATAGCTAATTAATCTGAAAAAATCCACCAAATCAAAAAATAATTGGAGCAATGGGGGAGTCACATACCAAGAAGCAATCCCCCAAAACAGTTTCACAAATGGAGCAAAGGGAACAAAATCCACGGGTTTGTGAGCAAGAACATGAGAGAGAGGGATATGGTGATTTTTTCTGGAGGTAGGAGATGACATGGGCTAAAGAAGTAAGTGAAGGGACCAACGTGGGGGACATAGCCCACCAGGGCACGCCTGGGGTTGCTAGCGCGCCCTGGTGTCTTGTGGGCACCAGGTGTATCACCCCTCTCTTGTTATTTGCACGAGAAATTCAGGAAAAATCAGAAAAAATCGTGTTAAATTTTCAGGACATTCTGAGAACTTTTCTCTTTGGGTATTTTTTATTGCATGAATTTTTTTTAGAAAACAAGATAAATATAGCCTTTTATTTTATTTAACCAAGAGAAACAGAAAACAAAAGGTGGGTACAGAAGGTTGTGTCTACTAGATTCATCAAGTTCATAGCCCTCTCTGAAATGATCCATTAAAAAGGTTGATCAAGTCTTATTAACAACCACTTTCTATTAGCATAAAACTGAAAAACTTTCATAAAACACTAAGTTACCTCAACGGGATATGGATCTCCCAAACCATAATTATATCATATTTCTTTTTGGCAGTAGGTAGAGGTACTTGAAAGCTTCCAATAGTGAGTGTCGAAGAATTTTCAATAACATTTAAACCATTCACTTGGAATTGTTTCTTTAGAATGTGCACCATATGCTCATTACCATTGATATGAAAAGTGACCTTGCTTTTATTGCAATCAATAACAGCCCCTGTAGTATTCAAAAAGGGTCTACCAAGGATAATCGACATGTTATCGTCCTTGGGCATCTCAAGAATAACAAAGTTTGTTAAGATAGTAACATTTGCAACAACAACGGGCACATCCTCACAAATACTGGAAGGTATGGTAGTAGATTTGTCAGCCATTTGCAAAGATATTTCATTAGGTGTGAGTTTATTCAAATCAAGTCTTTTATATAAATAGAAAAGCATAACACTAACACCAGCTCCCAAATCACACAAAGTGGTTTTGACATAATTTCTTTTAATGGAGCAAGGTATAGTTGGTATTCCAGGATCTCCAAGTTTTTAAGGACTCCATCCTTAAAAGAATAATTAGCAAGCATGGTGGAGATTTAAGCTTAAGGTATCTTTCTTTTATTTGTGATGATGTCTTTAATATATTTTGCATAAAGGGCCTTCTTTGAGATATCAGTTAAGCGGGTGCGCAAAAAGACTAGCTTAATCATTTCATTTAAGTGTTCAAATTCTTCTTAGATGGTTCAGGTGGAAAAGGCATTGGTTTCTAAACCCATGGATCTCTTTCTTTACCATGCTCTATTGGAATTCAGTTATTTGCCATGTGTCAGGCCTTTGCCGTCTGCTGACACATGGCAAAGAACTGGCACATGGCAAAGGCACTCATTGCCATGTGCCAGTTCTTTGCCGCCCACCCCCAGACGGTAAAGACAGATAGGGCCGACGGCAAAGAGCTAATGTGGGTCCCACTGGATCTTGGGCCTGGCTAGGTCCAATCGGACGGGGTCTTTGCCGTCCGGTCCCCTTTGCCGTCGGCCGTTCCCCCCTTTGCCGTCCAGGGCGGACGGCAAAGGGGATGCCCTACTAACGGCCGTCCGCCCCCACTCCTCTCTCTCTCTCACTCCTATCTCTCTCACTCTCTCACTCCTCTCTCTCTCACTCTCTCCTCCCTCACTCTCAACCCGCCTACCCTACGACCGCCGCCATCAGCCTCCTTGCTGCCACCAGCCCCCGCGCCGCCGCCCCTCACCCGGCCGCCCCTCCCCGCGAGGCCGCCAGCCCTCGCACCGCCCCTCCCCTGGCCACCCCTACGCCGTGCCCCCGGCCGCCCCTCCCCCTTGCCGCCGCCAGCCCCGGCCGCCCCTCCCCCGGCCGGCCCCGCCCTCAGCCTGCCCTCCCCCAGCCGGCCCCACCTCTGTGGACCTTCTCCAGCGTCGTCGTGCCAGTTTTCTCCCTACAGCGGTCGTCCTCCACCGTCCTCGTCCTCCACCGGACCCTCCAAGGTGAGTTTTTTTTGTTTTTTTGTTTTTTTAGGTTAGTTAAGTTTTAGTTTTAGGTTAGTTTATGTTTAGGTTAGTTTAGTTTTAGTTTTAGGTTAGTTTAGGTTTAGGTTTAGGTTAGTTTAGGTTTAGGTTAGTTGGTTTATTTATTAGTAAAGAAAAAATCTAGAAGAAAAAACCGGTTTAGGATAGTTGTTTTATTTATTAGGTTAGTTTAGGTTTAGGTATGCTGAGAATCTAAAGAGGGGAGCGAGTCTTGAAAAATAAAAAATATTTGGTCTCAAGAGTCATGATTGGCACATATGGCTTGAGCGAGTAATGCCAGTGATGTTGCGTGGCTTTATCCCTCAGGATGAATGGCTAGTACTGGTAGAGCTGAGTTATTTCTTCCGTTCTCTTTGTGCGAAAGAGCTATCGTGTGGCATGCTAGATGAAATGGAAGAGTTGGCGACGGAGTTGATCTACAAATTAGAAAGGATCTTTCCACCGGGCTTCTTTAATCCAATGCAGCATTTGATTTTGCATCTCCTGACCGAGGCAAGATTGGGGGGGCAGTTCAAAATCGATGGTGCTTCTCAACTGAGAGGATGCAGAAGACGCTTCGAGCTAAATGTAAAAATAAACGTAGAGTTGAAGCATCGATGGCCGAGGCATACATTAGTGAGGAGGCGGCAAACTTCATGACAACACACTATGAAGCCAAAATTCTTCATGTGTATAACAAAAAGCCTCGGTACAATGATGGCGAGCCTAAGAAGGTCGATCCATTCTCAGCCTATTCAAAGGGAAGCTCGCACTAGCCGGTTCTTCGAAAAGGAAATCATTGGATGTCGAAGAATGGCGGACCATTTCATTGTATATCTTTAACAACCTAACAGACGTGTGGCCATACATCGAGTAAGTTCTCGGTAAATTATTGTTCCGCAACTTCTAATTCCTTCAAACTTCTCTTATTCCTAGATATTTTATATGGTCGATATGTCGCCGAATTCTCGGAAGGAGTGGTCATCGAAACTCTTATTCCCGGATATTTGATATAGTCGATATGAAGCAAAACTTCTCGGGGTTTGTTAAATTGCCCGGTTGGGGTCGAGAGGTAGGAATACCTAGGAGCACTACTTGGGTGCCCCGGCCCCGCCAGAGGTGGAGATCGACGGTGTTTTGTGCCACGCGAGGGCCGACATGGTGATCGGACAGTTCTAGGTAATTTCTCCATTACACAATTAAAAATCAACAATAGCTGGTTATTATACTAATCAGTGTTGTCTCGTTTGTAGACCTTCTAAAGGTGTGAGGAGGGATACGAGGAGGCCTTGACAAAGGTTATCGAAACCGAATGCCGATGCCTACTTCAAAACTAGCGGCACGAGGCTCAGGTGCAGGCCGTTCGAGACTACTACGCCTTGCAGCGTATTAGGAAGGTAAAGACGAAGTGCCGCGATTCTAAGATGGAGAATGAGCATTACATGAAGGTAATTACATATTATTAAGGCCTTGTAGTTAGTTTCCTTGATTTGATTCTTATGCGTAGCACTCAAATTTCTCTTTATTAACTTAGGTGCCCCCCGAGATGGTGTGTGGATAAGATGGATTGTTGGGAGGCCTTGGTGGATTAGTGGCGCTCCGAAAAGTGGGAGGCCAGCCATAACACTGCCAAGGAGAGGCGTGGCAAAATGGTTGGTGTGCCACACCATCAAGGGTGCGACAACTTAAATGAGTTTGGTGAGAACTAGGTATGTGGTTTGCTTCATGACTCATGCAATTCATTCTTAATACTAGCTTGAGCCCTTTACTAATAATTTTTTCCTCTCTCTCTCTATCTTTTAGGCGCGTCACAATAAGACGGAGGTGCCAGAGATGTACGACCTCTATGCGATGGCCCATACTGCCTCGTACAAGAAGGTCAAGGCATTCTCTGAGTCTGACCTCGATCATCCTGAAAACTTCACCAACATCTCCTCCCACCACAAGCTCGTGAAGTACAGAGATCATGGGAAGGCGAGAAAAGGGGAGGACTTTAACCTGAGCCAGGGGCCTATTGATCCAGGGCTGGTGATGATAGTTGGAAACGGGAGGCCCCATGGCTCGATCTCCATTGGATACGGCCTTATACGTTGTCCTAGAACTCTCCGATAGATAAAGGCATGCCAAACGAGCTCCTGTCCTGAGATAACACCTCGTCCACGGTCAGTCGAGCTCGCCATCAAGGTGAGTTTAATGGACTCAACTATCTTTCCGCATTACATTGTGTGTGCGAACCAATATGATTACAATGCTCCCAATGAGTTGTCTTACAGGCTGCTATTCTGAAAGAGAGAGAGGCAACACAGACGCTTTTGGCAGCAAAGGATAAGGAGATGAAGGAGTTGGAGGAGAGGACGGCTGCGTTGATGGAAGCGGAGAGGGCACGGAACGATGCGTCTAACAGGGCCATGTATGTCTTCGTGGTAAGTTTCTTATTCAAATTTGTCAAATCTTGCCTTTTAATGTTCGTTTCATTAATAACTAAAAAGTTTGACTTGTCGAAACCAAATGTACAATCTAAGTGCGAGAAGACCGGCCACGTCCCTCTGGCGATGCCAGTCATTAACATGGTGGGGACGGTGAGTTTCATTTCAATGCAGTGATCTTTTGAGTGTCATCATGATAACGACACATTGAAAATGATGTTTGGTGCAGAATATCTCCTGAAATGCATCGCACGACCCTTCTACAGGGGAGCCTTCTCTAGGTGAAACAAGCCAGAACCATCATGCTTCACCTCTGTGCTGTCGAGAATGGTATGTTTTTCTAGTGTTTTGCTTAACAACCGCATAATGATGGTTACTTACCTTACCTTAGCTCCAAAATGACATATTTTACCCAAGTTAGCTCTAGAATGACCTATACTTAGCTTAGTTTCCTCCTAAATGACATAATAAGCTTAGGTAGCTCCAAACTTGCATAATAAGCTTAGTTAGCTCCAAACTGACCTATGTTACCCAAGTTATCTATAAAATGATCTATAATTAGCTTAGTTAGATCCAAAATGGCATAATAAGCTTAGCTACCTCCAAAATGGCCTATTTTACCTACCTTAGCTATTAAATGACCTATACTTAGCTTACTTAGCTCCAAAATGGAATAATAAGCTTATCTAGCTCCAAAATGACCTATTTTACCAAATTTAGCTATTAACGACCTATAATTAGCTTAGTTAGCTTCAAAATGGCATAATAAGCATAGATAGCTCCTACATGACCTATTTTCACCTAAGCTAGCTCTAAAATGACATATATTTAGCTTAGTTTCCTCCTAAATGGCATAGTAAGCTCAATTAGCTCCTAAATGGCCTATTTTATAAAATATGTCCTATACTTAGCTTAGTTCTCTCCTAAATGACATAATAAGCTTACCTAGCTCCAAAAAAGCCTAGTTTACCTAGCTTAGCTATTAAATGACCTATACTTATCTTACTTAGATCCAAAATGGTATAATAGGCATAGTTAGCTCCTAAGTGACCTATTTTTTCCTAAGTTACCTCTAAAATGACATATAGTTAGCTTAGTTTCCTCCTAAATGACGTAGTAAGCTAAATTAGCTCCAAAATGGCCTATTTTATCAAAAATGACCTATACTTTGCTTAGTTAGCTCCAAAATGGCATAATAAGCTTAGCTAGCTCCAAAATGACCTATAATTAGCTTAGTTAGCTTCAAAATGGCATAATAAGCATAGTTAGCTCCTAAATGACCTATTCTTACCTAAGTTAACTCTAAAATGACATATGTTTAGCTTAGTTTCCTCCTAAATGACATGGTACGCTAAATTAGCTCCTAAATGGCCTATTTTATCAAAAATGTCCTATACTTAGCTTAGTTAGCTCCAAAATGGCATAATAAGCTTACATAGCTCCAAAATGGCCTATTTTACCTAGTTTAGCTATTAAATGACCTATACTTAGCTTACTTAACTCCAAAATTGCATAATAAGCATAGTTAGCTCCTAAGTGACCTATTTTTTCCTAAATTAGCTCTAAAATGACATATAGTTAGCTTAGTTTCCTCCTAAATCACGTAGTAAGCTAAATTAGCTCCAAAAATGGCCTATTTTAGCAAATATGACCTATACTTTGCTTAGTTAACTCCAAAATGGCACAATAAGCTTAGCTAGATCCAAAATGACCTATTTTACCAAATTTATCTATTAAATGACCTATAATTAGCTTAGTTAGCTTCAAAATGGCATAATAAGCATAGTTAGCTCCTAAATGACCTATTTTTACCTTCTCTTCTTCATCTAGTTTTCTTCTAATTTTGGAGCTTCCCATTTTGCAGATTACATTCACTTCACAGAAGTTTGCATTGATGGAGTGCTTGGGTTACTTGTATTTTCTTATTTTGTATCAATTAAAAATGTGGTACATGCTACATATGTATATGAAACTATGTATGTATGGAAGAAACTATTGTAATATGGCTGGGTACGGATGAAACTTTCATAATATGTATGTATGGATGTATGAAACTTATTTGAATATGGTTATCAGTATGCAACATATTTATTTCTATGAAATATATATATATATATATTGCTGTGAAAATTGGTGTGACAGTTGTTTTAATAAAAAATAAAAGAAAAAAGGAAATGGACTTACTCTTTGCCGTCGGTGGGCTGACGGCAAAGGGGGATCACAGGGGCAAATGGCCTTACTCTTTGCCGTCGGCCCACAGGCGGTAAAGGGGGGAAGAAGGCCGACGGAAAAGGGGGGCCCAAGGCCCATGGAAAAGGTGGGGCCCAAGGCCGACGGCAAAGGGGACCCCAAGGGCAAAGGGCCTTATCCTTTGCCATCCGTCCACCGATGGCAAAGGGGGGCACAAGGTCAACGGCAAAGGGAGCGGATGGCAAAGAACTGCCGTTAACACTTGACAGCCGTAGCCCCCAGGTCTGCCGTCCAGGCTCTTTGTCGTCCGCTCCTCCACGGCAAAGATTCTTTGTCGTCCATGGTCGTGAGGCGGATGGCAAAGGACCGCTTTATCGGGTTTTTCTTTGCCAGATTTTTTGCCGTCTGCTGACAGACGACAAAGGCCTTTGTCGTCCGTGGTCCTTCCCTTTGCCATCAGCCATGGCGGATGTCAAATTACCTAATTCCTGTAGTGATGCTTTCTAGCCACAAAGTCTTTTTTTATCATATTGTTTGTTTTTAGGTTGTGGGTTATCAAGATCAACGTCAGGTTGTATTTCTACATCATTATCTAGTTCTTTATCTTTACTAGGTTGGGTATCCTCATGACCACCACTATCAGTATCATTATCACTTGGTGGATGATCTTTACGAGATTGAGTTTCAGCATCAGAAACAAAGACATCATTATTATCATCAGGACGTTTTCTTTCTCACGTTCACTAGAGGTATGCAAAGTCCTCTCATTTTTCTTTTTCTTTTCGTAAGGACTAGGTGCATCAACATTAATTGTTTGAGTCTTTTTCAATTATTTTAGGATGACCTTCGGGGTAAATAGGTTCTTGGGTCATTCTACCTCCTCTAGTCACTACTCTAATAGCATGATCATTCATATTATTATTAATTTCATTAATCATTTCTCTTTGAGATTTAGCTACTTGTTCTAACTGGGTTTGAACCATAGAGGCATGTTTTCCTACACCTCTAACATCATTACTAACTCTAAACAACAAGTCACTCAAACGAGCAATCATATCAGAATTGTATTTCAATTGTTTCAGAACATTTGCATTGAAGTGATCTTGTTTCCTAATGTAGTTATCAAACTCATATAAGCATTGACTAGCATGTTTGTTGTAAGGGATGTCAACTTCATCAAACTTTAATAAATAATTCACCTCTAGCACCTCTGGAGGTGGTGGTGTGTCAAGGGCTCAAGGCCATGTATTTCTACAATAGGTGGTAAATTCTTAACATCCTCAGCTTTAATACCTTTTTTCCTTCATACATTTCTTTGACTCTTGCATATCTTCAAGACTGAGAAATAATATACCCCTCTTCTTCGGGGTGGGTTCAAGTGGTGGTTTAGGGAGAATCCAATCACCATAATTATTCAACCAAAGTATTATTATTCAATAGTTCCTCAGCTTGTTCAACAGTTCGTTCCCTGAAAACACAACCAACACAACTATCTAGGAAGTCCCTAGAAGCATGAGTTAGTCCATTATAGAAAATATCAAGTATTTCATTTTTTTAAGAGGATGATCAGGCAAAGCATTAAGCAATTGTTGAAGCCCCCCTCGCAAGCTTGTGGGAGGCTCTCTTCTTCAATTTGCGCAAAGTTGAATATTTCTTGTAAGGCAGCTTGTTTCTTATGAGAAGGAAAATATTTTTCAGAGAAGTAGTAAATCATATCCTGGGGACTACGCACACAACCAAGAGCAAGAGTATTGTACCATATCTTAGTATCACCCTTTAATTAGAACAGAAATATTTTGAGAATATAGTACTCCCTCCGTCCCATAATATAGGAAGTTTTTTGACACTACACTAGTGTAAAATAATATCCTATATTATGGGACGAAGGGAGTAGTAGCGAATCTTCTCATGATGAGTAAATGGGGTGGCTATATCATTCAACTAGTAAGATGTGCCACTACAGTTTCAGTTTCATAGCCACGGAAAGGATAAAATTCAACCAAAGTAATTAACTCTGAGTCGACAAAGAATTCATAATCCTCATCGATAACAAAGATAGGTGAAGTAGCAAACTTGGATCGCATTTCATTCTTGCATTCAAAGTATTTTCTTTATACTTGCATAGTTATTTCTTAAGATCATTTCTATCCTTACAAGCAAGAATGTCTCTAGCTACTTCTCCATCCATAACATAACCTTCGGGTATCTTAGGAATTTCAATCTAGGAGATCTAGGTCTAATAGGTGTTTCATAATTATCAGTTTCAAAGACTTCATCAACTTCAGTAGTTTCATCAATTTCATTCTCTTTAGCTCTCGCAATTTGTTCATCAAGAAATTCACCTAGTGGCATAGTATTATCAAGCAAGGTAATAGCATAATCATAAGCATCATTCATAGCAGAAGTAGCATCATCAATAACTTGTGACATATTAGGATTAATAGCATGTGATGGTGTTGCAAATTTACTCATAATAGAAGGTGAATCAAGAGCAGAGTGTGATGGCAAATCCGTACCTCCCCTCGTCCTAGACGGAATGATATTGGTTCTTGTATCATTCAGATTCTTCATAGTGATAAGTTGATATAAATCCCAAGTGACTCAGCAAATTTAGCTATGCTCCTCGGCAACGGCGTCAGAAAAAGGTCTTGATAACCCACAAATATAGGGGATCGCAACAGATTTCGAGGGTAGAGTATACAACCCAAATTTATAGATTTAACACAAGGGGAGTCAAATAATATTTGAGAGTATTAGCAGTTGAGTTGTCAATTCAACCACACCTGGAGATTAAATATCTACAACAAAGTGATTAGTAGCATAGTAATATGATAGTTTGATAGCAGCGGTAACAGTAGCAGTAACGGTAATAGTGATAGCAATAGTTTTGTAGCAAGTGCAACAGTAACAACAGCAGTAGTAACTTAGCAAGAACAATAACTAGAAATCACGTAGGCATTGGATCGGTGTATTCGTTGGATGGTATTCATCATATAACAGTCATAACCTAGGGAAACATAGAACTAGCTCCAATTCATCAATATAATGTAGGCATGTATTCCGTACATAGTCATATATGCTTATGGAAAAGAACTTGCATGACATCTTTTTGTCCTACCCTCCCATGGCAGCGGGGTCCATAATGAAACTAAGGGATATTAAGGACCCCTTTTAATAGAGAACCGGAACAAAGCATTAACACAAGTGAATACATGAAATCCTCAAACTACGGTCATCACCAGAAAGTATCATGATTTCTGTCACCCCGGGGTTTACGGATCATAACACGTAATAGGTGCATATCACTAGGCAAGATCGGATCAAGAACATAGATATAATGATGACAACATAAATGGTTCAGATCTGAAATCATAGCACTTGGGCCCTAGTGACAAGCATTAAGCATGGCAAAGTCATAGCAACAGCAATCTTAGAACATATTGGATACTAGGGATCAAGCCCTAACGAAACTAACTCGATTACATGATGAATCTCATCCAACTCCTCACCGACCAGAAAGCCTATGAAGGAATTACACACTCCTAGTGGGGAGCATCATGGAATTAGCGATGAAGGAGGGTTGATGATGACGAAGACCAAAGATTCCCCTCTCTAGAGCCCCAAACAGACTCCAGATCTGGCCTCCCGATGAAGAACAGGAGGTGGCGGCGGCTCCGTATTGTAAAATGCGATGAAATTTTCTCCTTGGTTTTTTCTCCGAAAATAGGGATTTATAGGGATGCAATTGGCTGCCGCACCCTAGAGTCTTGTGCCTAGTCAGGCCCCCTCCTCGATGTTTTTTGGCTCTAGTAGTTTTTATATATTCTAAAATAAATCTCCAAAAAGTTTTGTTTCATTTCGAGAACTTTTATTTATACACAAAAACATCACCATGGTAGTTCTGCTAAAAACAGCGTCAGCCCGGGTTAGTTTCATTCAAATCATGCAATTTAGAGTCCAAAAACAAGAGCAAAAGTGTTAGGAAAAGTAGATACGTTGGAGACGTATCAGTTTGCCATGCCATGAATCGCATGTTTAGATGTAGTTTTCATCATGTGAACATGTCTAATCAATGTTGTAGTTTTGAGATGCTGAAATAATTCTAAGACTGGAATCTATAATATTTTGTTGTTGTCTTGCCATGTGTTGTGCTATTGATCTACAACCCCTTTGGGGTAGGTGCAATGGAGTTATTTGTAGTGCATAATGTCCTCTGGCATGTTGTTAAGTTTCATGCCATGATATTCCCCGTAGCATATATTTTTGTTACTGCCAATATACCTTCATGAAAAACTGCTCTGTTAAAACCTGTAGTTTTCTCTAAGTCCTAAACTATGTTCAAGTAGCCATCTTGTGAGCTCATTTGCAATTGATCCATGCTCTTATTAAATTTGCTATTATGAAATGAATTGTTTTGCATCATATAGGCTACATCACCATGTCTTTGTTGTGCATTTTAGGTTGTTGTACCTTGTTGATTTGTGGTTTGCAAAATGCTATGTTGCTCTTATTGGGCAAATTATAACTAAACCTTGTGTTGCTTGTTGTGGTTGAACCGTTGCTCTGTTTTACATATGTTGCATATGAAACTTGCTTAGAATTTCATGTAGTGTCATATTATCATGTTGCATACATGTTTTGAAATGCTTGTAGTTGTCTTTTTCATTCATGGCATATTATCTTGTGATGGTCATATCTTTTAGACCATAGCTCCGTTTTAAATGATCGAGATTTGTAAATCGACTAGAATATCATGTACAATCACATGGTGAATCTTGTTTCCCTGTTTAACAAATATAAAATATGGTTAGTTCATAGCTAAACCAATTTCGAAATTAACATATGGGGTTGTTTTGGAAATACTATAAGTTGTTTCCGGCCTCAATTAAGATGTCTAGATGGATAATTTATTTATGATTCGCCTCTTGCCATGTTCAACAATATTTAATATTGTCATGTACCTAAACGGGAGCGAACTAAGTAATTCAAATGTGGAGTTTCGTTAATATGCAACTCATTGTATATTGAACTCCACTTAATGTGTAGTATTTGATTGTTGTGCTTTGTCATGCCTTGCATATGTAAATCGGACATGCATCATATTTGTTTACACATCATGTCATGCATATGTTGTGGTGTTTATCATGTATTGATTATTGTTTCCAGATTTCTTCTTCTCGATAGAGTTCCTAAAATATTTAGAGTGTGAGGATTCGTTCGACTATGCCCCATTCGTCCACTTCACGGGTTCGTTCCTCTTCCAAGGGGGATATCAGGCAAGATGAACATTTCCCTGGATACCACTACTATCATTGCTATGCTAGTTGTCTCGCTTCTATCGTTATGTCTCGTTACCTACCACTTTTATGTCAAGCCTCCCAACATTACCATGAAAAGCCTATAACCCCTCCACATCCTAGCAAACCTTTGTTTTGCTATGTTATAGCTTGCTCAACTCTTCTTATAGCGTTGTTAGTTGTAGGTGCAAGTCGTTTCCATGTGAGAACATGGATATTTTGAGATATCACAATATTGTTGCTATTGAATTTGATGCGCCTATATACTTGGTAAAAGGTGGAAGGCTTGGCCTTTTTCTCGGTGTTTTGTTCCACTTTTGCCGCCCTAGTTACTTGTGTAGCGGTGTTATGTTCCATATTGAGTGCTCCTAACATGCTTGGAGTTGTTATGGGGACCCCCTTGATTTTTGTTTTGGGATAAAACTGTTCTGGCAAGGCCCAACATTGGTACTACATTTTCCTAACAACTAATAAATTAGCATAAGGCATCATGAAATCATGGATAATTAATCAACCCCCGGGCCATTGCTCCTCATGAGTGTTGGTCCAACCCAGAGCATCATATTAATGCCGCCCGAGGTAACTCGGTGATTGGCGTGGTAACCATAGCTCATCCGTCGTGTCCTGGGAATGAGATACACAGATCCTATTGAGTTCGTCGACACGTCAGGCGGACTTGTTGGATTTGCTTTAACTTTCTTGAACATCTTGTGCATAGGATCCCGATGATACTTTGGGCTATCTCGAGGTTGAGGTTTTCCATCAGAATTGCCTAGGGGACTACGAGTTTTTTGCCTAGGAGACTATGGATTTTTTGCCTAGGAGACTACGGGTTTTTCGTGGTCGAGGTGATTCCATGCAGCTTGTGGTTCATTTGTGATGGATTAGTTGGTGCACCCCTGCAGGGTTAAATCTTTTTGAGACGCCATGCCCGCGGTTATGTGGCAACTTGGAAATTTGTTTAACATCCGGTCATAGAAAACTTAAAGTAAACTCAAATAAAATACACCAACCATGTGTGTAACCATGACTGCATGTACTCAAGAGTTCTGAACCGAGAGAGAACATAGTGGGGTTATGTTTGACCGTAAGTAGGAGTTCAGGATCACTTAGTGATCATTAGTAGTTCACAAACGTTTATGCGTAGATCACCCCCCTCTTATTATTGTACTCGTAAGTTAGCCACTCAAATAAATGCTCAGTGCTTGCTGCAGCCTCACCACTTAACCATGCCTCACCCATTAAGCTTTGCTGGTATTGATACCCTTGGAAATGAGATTGCTGACTCCTCGTGGCTCATATATTACTACAACAACAATTGCAGGTAAAGGTAATATGATGCTTTGACATGAGCGCGATGCTTGTTTGATTTGGAGTTCTTCTTCATCATCAATCATACGATGGGTTCCAGGCCGGTAGCCTGGAATAGCAATGATGGATGTCATTTTATTGTTTGATTTCATCCTTAGTTGGAACCTGCTCTTATGTATGATTATTGAAGATGTTGTTGTATCGATGTGATCATGACTTAGCTTGTGGCGAGTGTATGCCAATTCTATATGCTTCTATCTCTGTCGAGGCCCTCGAGCCATTACAAAGTTGGTATCAGAGCCTGTACCAACCTAGGAGCCCCCTTGATTGATCGAACTTGGCCAAATCGAGTCTAGTTAAAAACTATTTTGAGTCTAGTTATATATCAGAGGGTAGGATTCTTTTTTATCCTCTTCTATGCTATGATGAGGAATCCTGACATAGGAATTTTAATTCTACCCCTCTTCTCACTCAATTTTTTTAGGATCAGACATGTATTTTGGAATCTCTGTGATGTTGTTGTGACCGGGATTTTGTTCTTGGTGCCTCCTATTCTGGGGAGTTGAGCTCCAGGGGATTCGTGTCACACTCACTATCGTTCAGTTTCCTTAGTATCTTAGGACAAAGATGTTCGAAATTGCTTCAATACTCTTTGTGGTGATAGGAGTTTGGCATCACCCAGTACTAGGGAAAGCGTCCAGATGTACAACCATAATTGGTATCATTGTGATTACGAAGGTCTGAGGTAGATGAGTTTCTGAGGTTTCTCTGGTTATATGTTGATGCATGTGATACACTGAACGGGTAGTAGTATTGCTAGGAGTTGAGTGATTTATTCAGTAATTACTCCATGTATCCGTTGGACCATATTGCATAACCAGAAAGATTTTGGGAGTTCTTAAGTGGGAATCCAAGTAGTTAACTAGGATTATCCTTCCAACAAATTCTTAAAGTCTTATGTATTTATATTTGACTTGTATCGTAAGCCTTATCCTTTGTTTTGTTGGAGTATGGTAATTCGTGTTGCTTTGATTTCAAGTGGTGATTTCATATGTTTCCTAAGTGGTGTTCTCATATTTCTATATGGGAGTACTAATAAGTTTGATTCAACCGAAATTATCATGTCAAGTCTTTTCCACCCAGAGTGTTTCTCTTCAAGATAAGTCAATCATCTCCAATATTTGCAAGATCAATCCTCATAATTATTTCCGAAGTTCATTCCATCCATCCCAAGTTATCTTGGTTTTACCCACCCTCTCGCCCTTTTATTCAATGACTAAATTATCATCCAAGTGATTTTTTCTATTCATGTGATGCTTCCGCTATCTTTTCTTTCGTATGTTTTCTGGTGATTTATTTTGAAGATGCTCAAGTGGTGACTTCATCATTCTTCGTCCTTGCTTTGTTCTCCGGTGGATTCAATTCAAGATTCCGGGCTTCGTCATATCCTTTTCATCCCTCAAATGTTTTCTTGTGTTGGAATTCTTATTAAGGCCTCTCTTGTTTATTCACCTCTCTCTATTCTTTCCGGAGGGCTGGAGACATCTCAAAAGAATCGTGTTTTCATTCAATCTTTCATTATTTCGAGGTTCTCACCCCATCAAGTTTGTATTTGTTCCGGTGCAATCTTTCTTTCTAAGCAATTGTTTCAACGGTGTTTTCTTTGGAGTGGGCCCATAACCCACTAGTTTTCCCGAGGATCTTACCTGGCTCTTCTAATCTTTTTCGAAGATCTCAAGGTCCTTTCGAATATGACGTAAGAATGATTTTTGTCAGTCATATTACTTCTCCAAGATCGCTTCTATATCTTTTTCATCGCGGCTTCAACCTCTCCTATTCATTGTTCTGGAGTGTCTCAGTAATTAATGGGGTTGTTTCTCCTTATCATTCTCAGTTTGAAGACCAAAGAAGAGTGTCTCTTAAGTATTTATCAGTTCTCAAAGATTTATGATTTCAGCTTCGTGCTATCCTCTCAAATTGTTTTTGATCATGTGTAATTCCTTCCCTGCCTATCCGGAGCATTTCACAGTTGTTTTTATTCTTGATCCTCCTAAGGCCATCATTCCAGAAGATTTCTTTGTTCTCAGCTTCATCTTTTGTTCTCAAATTCTTTTCAATTGTTGTCTCTTCGTCCGTCTCTCAATTATTCGGGTGCCTTGTTGAAGTTTTCTATTAGGAGGGTATTGATCTCTTTGTTCTCATGTATTTCCATTCATTTGTGGTATCCTCATTCGTTCCAAATTCTTAATGGTGTTCTCGTTCAAGACTTCTTCAAGTTTGTGCTCTTATCTCTAATCAATCTTTCAAGAAGAATAAGTGGTATGCTATTGCTTGTCATCAATTTAACTTGATGAAGGATAAGCATACATAATTCTTATTCTTCTCCATCAAGGTGTTTTGATTCCTTCTTACGGAGTTGTTCATGATATCTAATTCTCGGTTCTGAGTTGTTCATCGTTTCTTTTCCAGAGTTCAAAGTTCTCTCAAGTATCTCTTCGCAAAGTTCCATCTAAATCTTTGCAAGGTCATAATCTTATACTTTTCCACCTTCATTTCTTTTGATCATTCTTTTGTATACGGAGGTTCTCCATGGTGGTTCGTCAAGGATTTTATTCATTCTTAAGGAGTTTTTCAAGTTTCTTCTTGGAGGACCTCAAATATTTTTTCTCTTGCACTTCAAAGTACAATTCCTTCTACCTTATCTTGTATGGAGGTGTTATAGCATTCTCGATCCATCAGGAGTCTCGAAGAGAAGTTACCAAGAATGAGATAATTAAACCCATCATCTTCTTCATTGAAGATATCTTCGATTGGATTTCACCTAAAGATTTTCCTAACGATTGTTGTTATTATGGTGATTATCAATGACCTAAGTTCTCAATGTATCCTCTTGGTGAATAAAGTTTTGCATATCCTGTGGCTCTCAAGTAATATTTATTTCCGTTAGTGACCCGTTGTCACCTCATAATTTTGAGAGGATTTCCAAAATCCCACAACAATCATATTTTTTTCATTGTTGATTTCCAACAACTCTGTTCAATCCTTCTTTGTAAGGGTGCTTTTCAAATTCATTTGTGGTAGAAGTTGTCATTTCCTTCTCCATTCTTTTGCTTCCATCGATATGGCTTCTATTCTTTTGTTTCGAAGGCTTTGTGATGTTGCTCTGTTTGAACCATCATATCGTTTGTCAAGATCATCTTCTTTCCATGCCTATCCATTTAACCGGAGTGTTGTGTCCTCTTTCCAATTTCATCCATCTTATCAAGTTTTGCCTCTCTTTTCTATCGAAGTTTTGCACAAATTTCTTTTGAATTCTTGCTTGTTCCTCTTGTCATTCTTCATCTCTTTGCAACCTTCAAGTTTCATTGGTTTCATTCGTTTGTCAAAGAAGCAACTAAGTTTTACCTCTTCCTCTTGTTGTTCTCTCCCCATTCTCATTCTAAGATCTCGGGGCGAGATCTCTTGTTAGTGGAGGAGAGTTGTAACAGCCTGAGACCGACGCTCTAGAAGATTCCCTTTTTATTCCACTATCGTCGTGTGATTTGTTTGGTTGTCGCATTCATCATCGCATAATTCGCATCATCTGCATAGCATCGACACTTTGTTTTCTTTGTTTTTCAAAACTTGCATTCGTTCGTAGTCGTCGGTTCTCTCTGTTTGCGTCGTCGACCATTTCGATACCAACCACACATGCACGGGCCCGTGACATCATATAAAAATATTATTTTTAAAGTGCTTATAAAATATTCTCGTATTGAGTCGAAAGTTGGCGTGCGGTCTTGTTATATTATAGGTAGACCGCCTGCCAAATTTTGTTGCAATCGGAGGTTGTTTGCTACGCCAAAGATCAACTCTAGCGGCACCGTTATCGGTTATATTAGTGGACGTTTTCCTTCTCTAAAAAAAACTCGGCCACGGGCCGAAATCTTCCTTCTCTTCTTGGGCCAACCCCCCTCTACACAACCCATCACAGCCCTGCTAATCCCCTCCGTTCCTGTACCGTTGGATCGAGATCCGAAGGTCCGAAAACGGGCTAAAAAACCCGCTAAAGCTAACCCTAGCCCCCCTGCCTATTTAAGCCCTCCTCCCCTACCAAAAATGGCCTTCTCCCACCTCTGCCTCAAAATCTGTGCCGGCCAAACCCCACCTCCACCACTTGGCGAGCTGTAGCCACCACCCAACCGTCCCCCCAACCAACCAGAGGCTGCCATGTGGCTCGCCCTACGCTCCAGCACGCCTCCTCCTCCCTCCTTTCCATCTTGGCTTGCTCGGGCCTGGGGCAGGCCCTCCCTAGCCCATCTGGGACTCGGGAAGCCCGCACACCATGCCTCCGCCCTGCACCCATGCCTGCCTCCGTCACGAGCTCGCCCGTCCATGCCGACGCCTTCGCCCGCATCGCCGGCCACCGCAGATGCCTTGCCGAAGCACCCGCCGGCGCCAAGACGCCGGCGCCCCGCATCGTCCCGCCTCCGGCCGAGTTGGCCCCGCCGCCTCGCTCCGCCCCATTGCCCGCCTGCTTGTTGGCCCCACGATGTGCATCCGGAGTGCCCGCCGTCGGATGCCCGCGACCAGCTCGCCTCGACCCGGAGCTCCCTGCTCCCGTGTCGCTTCGGATCTGGCCGTGCCGGGGCGGATCTGGCCGCTCCCGTCGCTGCCCAGCCGTGCCACCGACGTGTCTCCCGCGCCGGCTACTGCCGCTTCCGCCGTGCCATGGCCTGCCTCCGGCCGGCCAACCGTCGTGGGACCGCATTGTCCCGAATCTGGCCGAGCCCTCCATCCAAACGGGACCCGGTCCCGAACCGCACCGTCTCGTCCCACTTCCCCAGGGTAAAAAACGGCCAAGTCCCTAGCTCTGATTGATATTTACTCATTTAAGCATTTTGTGATGACGATATCTCGTAAACTGTCCATCCGTTTGGAAAGAGTTATACATGAAAATCCATCTACTTTTCATGTTCTACATGATGGTGTCAATTGCATTCATGATAGAGCTCATATACATACTCAAAACTCTGTCACAAAAGTGCGTCCCATCGTAGTTGCAAAAACTGTTAAATTATTCAAACTTACGTGGATGATTGCATCTCATCCGTAGGTCTTTTGCATGTGGTGTCTTCACGAGTAGTGCTCTAGATTATGTCTAGTTTGATGTCATGCCTTTGGTTGCCATGTAGAACATCATTATCATGTGTGTTTGTTGTTGTAAAGTAGCCATCGTGTTAAAAATTGTAGTCTGTTAATGATTGGTTTCGTTTTGCGGAGATCGTTATAAGCAATCCATGCCCCGTTTGAGTTGAGTCTTCAGAGTATGTAGTAGTAGGCCATGTCTGCTGACTATAGGTAGGTTTACCATGCCATGAATCTCATGTTTAGATGTAGTTTTCATCATGTGAACATGTCAAATCAATGTTGTTGTTTTGAGATGCTAAAATAATTCTAAGTCTGGAATCTGTAATATTTTGTTGTTGTGTTGCCATGTGTTTTGCTATTGATTTATGTAGCGACCCGACCTGGAAAGGTCAAGCCTCTGTGTGTTCTGTGCCATCCCTGGATTAGTATGCTGGCACACACAGTACATCAATGTATATATCAAAGTGCAATCACATGTAATTAATGTAAAACTGATATATATACCTTATAATCTCAGCGGAAATAGTCAACAGGAGTGGAGTCCCAATAAACACCAACGGCAGGTTGAGTGCAGACCGTAACCCTGAACCGTACTCTTACCCGTCGTAGAGCTTATCTGCAACATAAGACATTGCAGTCGTGTAGGTCAGCATTTTGAATATGCCGGCAAGTCACAAAAAAAGGGGTGAAAAATAATCATCTACACTATATGCATATATGGCAGGTGGGGCTATAAGTTCAATTTTTTCTGTAAAGCAAATTTTCCCTACAACAAGAGAGGGGTAATGCAGAAATTATTACTACAAAGTTGGTTGATTAATGAGATAGTTCCACCAACCAATTCTCATACACAAGTTGTCATTAATACCCACATCATTATAATTATTTGTGTTGAGAATTCCAGATAGTTTCAGTTCCTTTGACTCAAGTTGTCCATGACCGTGGAAACGGATAATCGATTAGGTTTGAGTACTCTGCAGAGTTTTGCACACGTTCCCCACAAGATTTGATCGCCTCCATTGGATTCCTCGCACTTCAGGGTGTTTGAGGAATGGATGATCAAAACATGGTCTTCTGAGGGGTTCCTCTGAGACTCTGTTGGTGCCCATCCTTTCCTACCGTTCTTCTACATCTCATAGCACCGCCTGTCCAGAGTCACCACAATATCCAACCAAGCCAGAGCCCATAATGGCTTGCGGTTGTGTAGGTAAGCCTTGGGTCTTGAAGTATCCATCCATCTCTTTGTGCCTGGGTGGACCTTTCTGTTGGCAATATGCCCTAGAGGCAATAATAAATTAGTTATTATCATATTTCCTTGTTTATGATAAATCGTTCATTATCCATGCTATAATTGTATTGAATGGAAACACATTACATGTGTGGGTAAATAGACAACACTCTATCCCTAGTATGCCTCTAGTGAACTAGCTCGTTGATCAAAGATGGTCAAGGTTTCCTAGACATTGACATGTGATGTCATTTGATAACGGGATCACATCATTAGGAGAATGATGTGATGGATGAGACCCAAACTACAAACGTAGCATATGATCGTGTCAGTTTATTGCTACTGTTTTCTGCATGTCAAAGTATGTGTTCCTATGACCATGAGATCATGCAACTCACTGACATCGGAGGAGTACCTTGTGTGTATGAAACGTCGCAACGTAACTGGCTGACTATAAAGGTGCTCTACAGGTATCTCCGAGGGTGTCTATTGAGTTGGCATGGATCAAGACTGGGATTTGTTACTCCGTGTGACGGACAGGTATCTCAGGGCCCACTCGGTAATACAACATCACAATAAGCCTCGCAAGAAATGTGACGGGATCTTGTATTATGGAACAAGTAAAGAGACTTGCCGGTAACGAGGTTGAACTAGGTATGGAGATACCGACGATCGAATCTCGGGCAAGTAACATACCGAACAACAAAGGGAAAATTATACGGGATTAACTAAATCCTTGACATAGAGGTTTGACCAATAAAGATCTTCGTAGAATATGTAGGAACCAGTGTGGACATCCAGGTCCCGCCATTGGTTATTGACCGTAGAGGTGTCTCGGTCATGTCTACATAGTTCTCGAACCCGCAGGGTCTGCACACTTAAGGTTTTGTGACATTTCGGTAGTATAGAGTTATGTATGGTGGTGACCGCAGGTTGTTCGGAGTCCCGGATGAGATCCTGGACGTCACGAGGATCTCCGTAATGGTCAGGAGGTAAAGATTCATATATAGGAAGTCCTATTTTGGTCGCCAGAAAAGTTTTGGGCTCATCGGTAGTGTACCGGGAGTGCCGGTAGTGTACCGGGGGACCATCGGGAGAGGTATTTCGACCCAAGAGGCTACATGGGCTGTGGGAGGGTGGAAACCAGCCCTTAGTGGGCTGGTGGAAGTCCTCTAAGAGGCCCATGTGGCTGGACTTGAGAAAGAGAGAAAAAAGCCAAGGTGGAAAGAGATTCCAAGTAGGAAAGGAGGAATCCTAGTCCTAATAGGATTGTAGGAGGATTCCTCCTCTCCTCCTTGCGCAAAGGCTGCCTTGTGCGCCAGACCTCCTCCTCCCTCCGTCTTATATATACTGGTGGTATTGGGTGTTTTGCACTATAGTTTACGTCCACATGCTAGCCGTTCCACCGGTGCTCCTCTAGATCGGATTTCCGCAGTGCTTAGGCGAAGCCCTGCCGGAATTGCTCCACCACCATCGCCGGAGCGCCGTCACGCTGCCAGTGAACTCTTCCTCCTCTCCACTTCCTCTTGCTGGATCAAGACAATGGAGATCGTCACCAAGCTGCACGTGTGTTGAACGCGGAGGTGTCGTCCGTTCGGCGCTAGATCGGAAGGAGCGTGCTCAAGATCGCGAGACGGTTCGTGATGAGTTCACGGGACGGATCATGATAAAATCACGGGACGGATCATGATGAGATCACGGGACGGATCGTGATGAGATCGCGGGATGGATCGTGATGAGTTCGCGGGAAGGATCGTGATTGGATCGCGGGACGGATCGTGATGTGATCGCGGGACACTCGGCGATTTGGATCACGAAGATGTTCGACTACACCAACCGCGTTTCTTAACGCTTCCCGCTTAGAGATCTACAAGGGTATGTAGATTCACTCTCCCTCTCATAGATGCTCATCACCCTGGATAGATCTGCGTGTGCGTAGGAAATTTCTTGTTTCCCATGCAACGTTCCCCAACAGTGGCATCATGAGCTAGGTCTATGTGTTGATGAGATCTCGAGTAGAACACAAAAGGTTTGTGGGCGTTGATGCTTAGATTGCTTCCTCCCTTGGTCGGATTTTGGTTCAGCGGTATTGTGAGATGAAGCGGCCCAGACCAACATTACTCGTACGCTTACGAGAGACCGGTTCCTTCGACGCAACTTGTTGCCTAGATGGCTTGCGGGGCAGTTTCTCTCACTTTAGTTGGATCGGATTCGACAAAGGAGGTCCTTGAGAAGGTTGAAAAGCAAATTATGTATCACCGTTGTGGTTTATGCGTAGGTGAGAATCGTTCTTGCTAGAAACTCGTAGCAGCCACATAAAACATGCAACAACAATTAGAGGACATCTAACTTGTTTTTGCAGGGTATGTTGTGATGTGATATGGCCAATTACATTATGTGATATATGTGATGTATGAGATGATCATGTGATGTATAGATTATCACGACTTGCATGTCGATGAGTACGGAAACCGGCAGGAGCCATAGGGTTGTCTTTAAATTATTGTATGACCTGCGTGTCAATCATTAAGCGCTATGTAATGCTTTACTTTATCGCTAAACGATAGCAATAGTAGTAGAAGCATGCAGGGCTTGACAACCCCGATGGTGACACGTTGATGGAGATCAAGATGATGGAGATCATGGTGTTGTGCCGGTGACGATGGAGATCATGTCGGTGCTTTCAAGATGGAGATCTAAAGCACAAGTTCATGGCCATATCATGTCACTTATGAATTGCATGTGATGTTAATCCTTTTATGCACCTTGTTTTGCTTAGTACGACGGTAGCATTATAAGGTGATCCCTCACTTAAATTTCAAGGTAAAACTGTGTTCTCCCCGAGTGTGCACCGTTGCGAAAGTTCGTCGTGTTGAGACACCACGTGATGATCGGGTGTGATAGACTCTACGTTCACATACAACGGGTGCAAGCCAGTGTTGCACATGCAAAACACTCGGGTTAAACTTGACGAGCCTAGCATGTACAGACATGGCCTCGGAACACAAGAGACCGAAAGGTCAAACATGAGTCATATAGTGGATATGATCAACATGATGATTTTCACCATTGTAACCACCTCAACTCACGTGATGATCAGACTTGAGTTGGTGAATTTGGATCATGTATCACTCGGATGACCGGAGGGATATCAATTTGAGTGGGAGTTCTTAAGTACTATGATTAATTGAACTCATTATCATAAACATAGTCAGTAGTGTCTTTGCAAAATTATGTTGTAGATTACTAGCTCATGTTGTAGCTCCCTTGAATTTTATATGTTCCTAGAGAAATAGAGTTGAAAGATGATGGTAGCAATATTGCGGACTGGCTCCGTGATCTGAGGATTGTCCTCATTGCTGCACAGAAGGCTTATGTCCTTAATGCACCGCTCGGTGCGCCAACCCCTCTACCGTTGTTTGTAGATGTTGTGAACATCTAATAGGCACGTTTTGATAACTACTTGATAGTTTAGTGTGTGATGCATTACAGCTTAGAATTGAGGCTCCGAAACGTTTTGAACGTCATGGAACATATGAGATGTTCTAGGAGCAGAGATTGTGATCTCAGGCTCGTGCCTTTGTTGCGAGATATGAGATCTCCAACAAGATTCCTTGCTTGTAAGATGAAGGAGAATAGCTCAATCGTTGAGCATGTACTCAGATTGTCTGGGTACTACAATCGCTTGAATCAAGTGGGAGTTGATCTTCCAGATAAGATAGTGATTGATATAGTTCTCTAAGTCACCGTCACTAAAGCTACTAGAACTTAGTGATGAACTATAATACACCAAGGATAGAAGTATTGATCCCTGAGCTGTTTGCGATGTTTGACACCGCGAAGGTAGAAATCAAGAAGGAGCGTCAAGTGTTGATGGTTAATCAAACCACTAGTTTCGAAAAGGGCAAGAGCAAGGAGGGAAACTTCATGGATAGCAAGTCAGTTGCTGCTCCAGTGAAGCAACCCAAAGTTGAACTCAAACCCGAGACTAAGTGTTTCTATTATGAGGTGAGAGGTCGCTGAAGCGGAACAACCCTAGATACTTGGTAGATAAGAAGGCTGGCAACATCGACAGAAGTATATTTGATATACGTGTTATTGATGTGTACCTTGCTAGTACTCCTAGTAGCACCTGGGTATTGGATACCGGTTCGGTTGCTAAATGTTAGTAACTCGAAGTAAAAGCTACGGAAGAAATGGATACTAGCTAAGTGTGAGATGACGATGTGTGTTGGAAATGTTTCCAAGGTTGATGTGATCAACATCGCACGCTCTCTCTACCTTCGAGATTAGTGGCAAACCTAAATAAATGTTATTTGGTGTTTTTGCGTTGAGCATGAACGTGATTAGATCATGTTCATTGCAACACGGTTATTCATTTAAGTTAGAGAATAATGGTTATTCTATTTACATGAATAATACCTTCAATGGTCATGCACCCAGTAAGAATGGTTTGTTGAAACTTGATCATAGTAATACACATGTTCACAACATTGATGCCAAAAAGATACAAAGTTAATAATGATAGTACCACATACTTGTGGCACTGTCGCTAAATGTCATATTGGTATAAAGCACATGAAGAAACTCCATGCTGTTGGATCTTTGGACTCATTCGATTTCAAATCGGTTGAGACATGCGAACCATGCCTCTTGGTCAAGATGACTAAAGACCCCGTTTTCTGTTTTGATGAAGCAGGCAAGTGATTTATTGGAAATGATACATGTTGATGTATGCAATCCAATGAGCCTTGTAGCGTGCGGTGGATATCGTTATTTTCTTACCTTCACTGATGATTTGAGTAGATGTAGTGTATATTTACTTAATGAAACACAAGTCTGAATCGTTTGAAAAGTTCAAGATCATCGTGACAAGAAGATAAAAATGTTTGCGATATGATCGTGGAGGTGAATATCTAAGTTACGAGTTTGGCATACAACTTTAGACAATGTGAGAATTGTTTCACAACTCACGCCACCTGGAACACCATAGTGTGATGGTGTGTCCGAACGTCATAGTCGTGCTCTATTGGATATGGTGCATGCTATGATGTCTCTTATCGTTTTGTTACTGTAATTTTGGGGTTATGCATTAGAGACAACTACATTCACTTTAAATAGGGCACCATCTAAATCCATTGAGATGACACCGTGTGAATTATGGTTTGATAGAAACCTAAGATGTCATTTATTAACGTTTGGGGCTGCGACGTTTGGGTGGAAAATGTTTTCACCTAATGAGCTCGAACCCAAAGCAGACAAATGCATCTTCATAGAATACCCTAAGAACAGTTGGGAGAACCTCCTATCTCAGATCCAAGCATAAAATGTTTGTTGCTAAAACTAGGTCCTTTCTCGAGAAAAAGTTTCTCTTGAAAGAATTGAGTGGGAGGAGGATAGAACTTGATGAGGTTATTGAACCTCTGTTTCAACCAGAGAGTAGCGCAGCGCAGGAAGTTGTTTCTGTGAAGCCTACGTTAGTTGAAGAGGAAGTTAATAATGATGATCATGAAGCTTCAGATCAAGTTACTATCAAACATCGTAGGGCGACAAGGATGTGTAATGCTCGTGAGCGGTACGACAACCCTGTCTTGGAGGTCATGTTGTTAGACAACGATGAACCTACGAGCTATGGAGAAGCGATGATGGGCCCGAATTCCGACAAATGGTTAGAGGCCATGAAATCCGAGAAAGGATCCATGTACGAAAACCAAGTGTAGACTTTGATAGACTTGCTCGTTGGATGGCAGGTCGTTGAGTACAAAATGGAGGTTTAAAATGAAGACAGACGCTCATGGTAAATATCACCATTTGTAAAGCTCGACTTGTTGCAAGTAAGTTTACGACAAGTTCAAGGAGTTGACTGTGATGAGACTTTCTCACTCGTAGCGATGCTAAAGTCTGTTGGAATTATGTTAGCGGTTGCTGCATTTTTCAATTATGAAATCTGGCAGATGGATATCAAAACATCGTTTCCTCAACTGTTCACTTGAGGAAAGGTTGTATGTGATAGAACCAGAAGGTTTTGTGCGTCCTAAGGATGCTAAAAGGTGTGCAAGCTTCAGTGATTCTTCTATGAACTGAAGCAAGCATCTCGGAGTTGGAATATGCACTTTGATGAGGTGATCAAAGTTTTTAAGTCTATACAAAGTTTACAAGAAACTTGTATTTACAATAAAGTGAGTGGGAGCACTATAGATTTTCTGATAAGTATATGTGGATGACATATTGTTGTTCGGAAATGATGTAGAATTTCTAGAGAACATAAACGGTTGTTTGAAAAGATTTTTTCAAAGGAAGACCTGGATAAAAGCTACCTAATTGTTGAGCATCAAGATCTATAAAGATAGATCAAGATGTTTGATAAGACTTTCAATGAGTACATACCTTGACAAGATTTTTGAAAGAGTTCAAAATGGATTAGTCAGAGAGAAGCATTCTCGTCTGCTTTGTAAGGTGTGAAGTTGAGTGAGACTCAAAGCTCGACCACGGCAGAAGAAAGAGAAAGGATGAATGTCGTCCCCTATGCCTTAGCCATAGGCTCTGTATAGTATGCCATGCTGTGTACCGCACCTGTGTGTGCCTTGCCATGAGTCCGTCAAGGGGTACAAGAGTGATCTAGGAGTGAATCACTGAACATCGGTCAAGCATATCCTTAGTAACTAAAGTACTAAGGAGATGTTTCTCGATTATGGAGGTGATAAAGATTTCGTCGTAAAGAGTTGCATCGATGCAAGCTTTAAATACCAATCCGGATAACCCGTAGTAGCAATCTGGATACGTATAGTAGGAGCAGCCATTTGAAATAGTACCAAGTGGAGTGTGGTAGCAGTGTTTACAGTTTGGCATAGAGATTTGCAAAGTACACATGGATCTGAATGTCGCAGACCCGTTGACTATAAGACCTCTCTCACATGCAAAGCATGATCGAGCCCCAGAACTCATCGGGTGTTAGATTCATTACAATGCGTTCACATGGTGATGTGAACTAGATTATTGACTCTAGTGCAAGTGTGAGACTGTTGGAAATATGCCCTAGAGGCAATAATAAATTAGTTATTATCATATTTCCTTGTTCATGATAAATCGTTTATTATCCATGCTATAATTGTATTGAATGGAAACACATTACATGTGTGGGTAAATAGACAACACTCTATCCCTAGTATGCCTCTAGTGAACTTGCTCGTTGATCAAAGATGGACAAGGTTTCCTAGCCATTGACATGTGATGTCATTTGATAACGGGATCACATCATTAGGAGAATGATGTGATGGACAAGACCCAAACTACAAACGTAGCATATGATCATGTCAGTTTATTGCTACTGTTTTCTGCATGTCAAAGTATGTGCTCCTATGACCATGAGATCATGCAACTCATTGACATCGGAGGAGTACCTTGTGTGTATCAAACATCGCAACGTAACTAGGTGACTATAAAGGTGCTCTATAGGTATCTTCGAGGGTGTCTGTTGAGTTGGCATGGATCAAGACTGGGATTTGTTACTCCGTGTGACGGACAAGTATCTCAGGGCCCACTCGGTAATACAACATCACAACAAGCCTTGCAAGCAATGTGACTCAGTGTTAGTCACGGGATCTTGTATTACGGAACGAATAAAGAGACTTGCCGGTAACGAGGTTGAACTAGGTATGGAGATACCGATGATCGAATCTCGGGCAAGTAACATACCGAAGAACAAAGGGAACATCATACGGGATTAACTGAATCCCTGACATAGAGGTTCGACCAATAAAGATCTTCGTAGAATATGTAGGAACCAATGTGGACATCTAGGTCCCGCCATTGGTTATTGACTGTAGAGGTGTCTCGTTCATGTCTACATAGTTCTCGAACCCGCAGGGTCTGCACACTTAAGGTTTGGTGACATTTTTGTAGTATAGAGTTATGTATGGTGGTGACCGAAGGTTGTTCGGAGTCCCAGATGAGATCCCGAACGTCACGAGGAGCTCCGGAATGGTCAAGACGTAAATATTCATATATAAGAAGTCCTATTTTGGTCGCGGGAAAAGTTTCGGGCTCATCGGTAGTGTACCGGGAGTGCCGGTAGTGTACCGAGGGACCATCGGGAGAGGTATTTCGACCCAAGAGGCTACATGGGTTGTGGGAGGGTGGAAACCAGCCCTTAGTGGGCTGGTGGAAGTCCTCTAATAGGCCCATGCGGCTAGACTTTAGAAAGAGAGATAAAAGCTAAGGTGGAAAGAGATTCCAAGTAGGAAAGGAGGAATCCTAGTCCTAATAGGATTGGAGGAGGATTCCTCCTCTCCTCCTTGCGCAAGGGCTGCCTTGTGCGCCAGCCCTCCTCCTCCCTCCCATTTATATATACTGGTGGTATTGGGCATTTTGCACTATATTTTACGGCCAAGTGCTACCCATTCCACCGGTGCTCCTCTAGATCGGATTTCCGTAGTGCTTAGGCGAAGCCCTGCCGGAATTGCTCCACCACCATCGCTAGAGCGCCGTCATGCTGCCGGTGAACTCTTCCTCCTCTCCACTTACTCTTGCTAGATCAAGACGGTGGAGATCGTCATCAAGCTGCACATGTGCTGAATGCGGAGGTGCCGTCCGTTCGGCGCTAGATCAGAAGGACCGTGGTCAAGATCGCGAGACGGTTCATGACGAGTTCACGGGACGGATCGTGATGAGATCACGGGACGGATCGTGATGAGATCGCTGGACGGATCGTGATGAGATCGTGGGACAGATCGTGATGAGTTTGTGGGACGGATCGTGATTGGATCGCGGGACGGATCGTGATGTGATCGCAGGACGCTCGGCGATTTGGATCGCAAAGATGTTAGACTACACCAACCGCGTTTCTTAACACTTCCCTCTTAGCGATCTACAAGGGTATGTAGATTCACTCTCCCTCTCGTAGATTCTCATCACCATGGATAGATCTGCGTGTGCGTAGGAAAATTTGTGTTTCCCATGCAACGTTCCCCAACACTTTCCACGTGAATATTGGCACTTCTCCAGCAACACCTAGGCTAACCACTGGTTTCTCCAGGGCGCCGTTCAACCATCATCCACCCAGAGGTATATTGCATCATGAGGTCTTGAAAATAATTCTTGGAGTCTTGAGGTCTTCATCATCAATTAAGTCTCACAACTCTCATGGTAGACACTCAACCAAAACCCCGTCTACTAAAAGCATAGCAAAATAAAATAACGTCCCATCCAAAGTAACAAGGGTATTAAGGTGCCTAACACATGATACTACTCAAGTAACCAAGTTTCCAAGTACCTACTTTGCATGCAATGGGTGGAAGGTTGAACTAATGCAACTTGAAAAAACATAGGTAATAACATGGTCAATGTGAACTTGCCTTGTATTACTTGATGAAGATAGTCGCTCTAACAATCTGGATAATTTTACTCGTCACACTCCGAGAAATCTATCGTAAGCAAATAACATTCAATAAAAAATCATGCCAAAACAAAGAACTGAAAAACGCAAGAACAAAACATGTCTTGGTGCGAAAATAACAACATACTAAGGTTAAATAAGAAAAGATAGGTTCTAGTTGTGTTGTAAAGTGAAAGTGGAGGAATCAACTCAAAAGAGTTAATGGATGATGAACTATTGCTATATAAGCTTAGGTTTGAGAGACTACGAAAGACGATCCAAAGTATGGGAGAACAACATGAACGTTGTTTGACAAATAGTATAAGACATAAGAATTTATTTGTAGAAAGAATTTAATTAAAAAGGTCAAAAGAAGTTAAACTGTAAATTCAAGTATGAATTGAATCTGAATTCACAAAGGTCAAAAGAAGTTGAACCAAAGTACGATGGTTATGAATAGAAATATATGACACGGGTATTTAGGGGCAAAAGGAATCAATTGAAACAGTGTTACACTTTGTAAGATATGATCAAATGAAGGTTTGGATTCAAATTGAATCGCTCAAATTTGAAAGGTTCAAATATTGAAACTAATGATGTTACTATATATGGGAAGTCAATATGAACGGTATAAAAAAGAATTACTAGGTTCAAAATGAAGGATCAAAATTTATAAGCAATTCAATATGGTATTGAGTTAGCTTACTACGGTGTGTGAATACATTTTGGGGACTAATAGAGAAGTATGAGCAAGATTAAAATTATATGTTGAAACGATAACACTAATGATGTGAACGGAAAGATTACTTTGATATGGAGCTACGGATAAAAGATATGATCAAAAGAAGTTTAAATATAAATCTGAATAAATTTCGAAATTTGAAAATTTGAAAAATTTGACGTGATAGGTTGATTGGATAGGTGAAGTCAAGACGAAAATCTAGGCGTTGGTTTCATCTAATTCTGATAAACGAGTAGAAAGTTATGGCTATTTGAAAAATCTGGGCCAAGCTGTTTTACGGAAGAAAATGCTATGTCTAAAAGAATTCTAATACTAATGTGTAAATACGGAGACTAACTAATAATCTAATTACCGTATACTAGTATAGAAATACTAATCTAGGGATATTAAACTACAGGAGTATAAAAGAAAATATGAAGAGAGTATCTTTAAAATGCATAGAAGATATAAATCCAAAGAGGAGACGACTTTCAGAAATCCCGTCGGAGAGAAGAAAATATTTTTATTTAATAAAGCTAGTCAAACCAAAAGATTGATTTAAACCCGAGTGGATGATTTTTGGGTTCACCTATGGATCTATATTTATAAGTAGAAGGAAGGTCCAAAAGTTTAAGGCTAAGCAAGGTGGGACTAAATGAATAGACTAGAAGTGGATTAAAATTGAAAGAAGAGAGTGAGGACCGCATGGTCTGGTTCAGCCGGCCGCCCACATGGGCGGTGCCCAGTTTTTTTTTATTTTAATTTCTCGGATGAACAGTGTTTCGGTGTGAATAGTGTTTCTTTTTTTTAAAACAACGAACAAAAGCAATTAAACAGAAATACAAAAACATTTTATATAGACATATTATATATCAAAATTTTCAACAAAATAAACTCTAAAACATGAACATATTTTTAAGAATTTTTGGAATACTGAAAAAATCATTATTTTTGTAATAACTCCAAAATGAAAAGGAATTTGAATTTCAAATAAATGGCAAATAGTTTTTATTTTAAAATTTGAGTCAAAACATTGTATCTGATTTTTGAGTGTCATTTACCTCCTCTCATTTGATTTTTTTATAAGATGGTTTTGAAAATATTCGAACTCAAAATTGAATAGGGATTCGAAATAGAAAATTTTGGGAAAGTCATTTTATTCCCTCTCATTAAAACTTCGAAAGTTTCAAAATTCCACTCAATTTCACACAATCAACCACACAACATTCAAGCAAACAATCCTACTTATTTATTTAATATCACATTCCAAAAATTAGAATTTTGGGATGTTACAATTTATAGCCCCTTTGGTTTTGGTGCAATGGAGTTATTTGTAGTTCAAAATGGTTTCTAGCATGTTGTTAAGTTTCATGCCATGATATGCCCTGTAGCATATAGTTTTATTACTGCCAGTATGCCTTCGTGAAAAACTGCACTGTTGAAACCTGTAATTTTCTGTAAGTCCTAAATTGTGTTCAAGTAGCCATCTTGTGAGGTCATTTGCTATTGATCCATGCTCATGTTCAATTTGCTGTTATGAGATGAATTATTGTGCATCATGTAGGCTACATCACCATGTCTTTGTTGTGCATATTAGGTTGCTATAGCTTGTTGATGTGTGGGTTGCAAAATGTTATGTTACTGTTTTGGGGCAGATTATAACTAAACCTTGTGTTGCTTCTTGTGGTTGAACCGTTGCTCCGTTTTACATACGTTGCATATGAAACTTGCTTAGAATTTCTTGTAGTATCATATTATCATGTTGCATCAATATTTTGAAATGCTTTTGGTTGTCATTTTCATGCATTTTGCATTCATGACATATTATCTTATGATGGTCATATCTTTTAGACCGTAGCTCCGTTTCAAATGGTCCATATATGTAAATCCACTAGAATGACATGTAGAATCACGTGGTGCATTTTGTTTCCCTGTTTAACAAATATAAAATATGGTTAGTTCAGATCTGGACCAATTTCGAAATTAACATATGGGGTCGTTTCGGAAATACTATAAGTTGGTTCCGGCCTCATTTAACATGCCTAGATGGTAGTTTATTTATACTTTTCTTGAACGTCTTGTGCACGGGATTCCGAGGACACTTTGGGATATCTCGAGGTTGAGGTTTTCCACCGGGATTTCCTAGGATACTATGGGTTTTTGTGGCCGAGGTGATTCCATGCAGCTTGTGGTTAGTTTGTGATGGATGAGTTGGAGCACCCCTGCATGGTTAATTATCTTCGAGAAGCCTTGCCCGTGGTTATGTGGAAACTTCGGAAAAAAATTAACATCCCGTCAAAGAGAACTTAAAGTAAACTCAAATAAAATACATCAACCGTGTGCGTAACCATGATTGTCTCTACTCGTGAGTTCTGAACCGAGAGAGAACACGGTGGGGTTATGTATAATCGTAAGTATGTGTTGAGGCTCACTTAGTGATCATTACTAGTTCACGACCGTTTATGCGTAGATCACCCCCTCTTATTATTCTACCCATAAGTTAGCCACTCAAATAAATGATTAGTGCTTGTTGCAGCCTCACCACTTAACCATGCCTCAGCCATTAAGTTTGCTAGTCCCGATACCCTTGGAAATGAGATCGTTGAGTCCTATAAGTGCATCTAGTGCCCCATAGTGATTTTGGTGTATTGAATACTTATAGGTTAAGGAACTAATGTGTTTGTGAGTGTACACTCGCTCTATAAGTCGATGAGGAGTTTGATATATTCGGAGATTACCGACCCCTAAAAATGTATGTCTTCAACTAAAGACTTTGGTATTCCCTAAAGACTTTGAAAATTAAGAAGTTGGTGTGACCTTGAAGATATGAACGAGGACTATGAAGCGTGAAGACTTTTCTTTTCGTAGTTTCATTTCCTTTCTTTGAGTCATGGGAAAGACCGTACTGTTAAAGGGGGTCGAGGTAATACTAAGGAAAATTTCCAACTGATGCTCAACTCCAAAAGCCTCAACCTATCCAATCCTTCGAGTGAAGCCTTTGGAAATCTCTTGCAGTTCAGTCAAGTTCTTCAGTGACAGAGACGATGTTCTTCTGATCTCTCATGAAATTGATCTAACTAAGGAGTTACGATTTCGCTAGTGCAAATTACCTACAAGTGAGGAACATGATAAGCCTAAGGACTTGCATGGTTCGAAATTCCGACCATTGCTGCGCTTAGTGCCAGCTGTCCCCAATCATCCCATCCACATAACAGTCATATCATTGGGGGCATTTATGTCTTATCATGTCAGGTTGCACCCTGGCTATAAATAGACACCCCCCACAACCACTAGTTGGTTGACTGCTCCGAGAGAGAATTGACACTTGTCAAATTGAGAGCAACCCATCCACTGAGGACTTTGAGAGAAAATCATCAGTGAGGAAAAACCCAAACCACCAAACCCAAAGTGATTGAGCATCACTGAAGAAATTGTTCATGTGTGGAACCGACGCTTGTTACCTTTGAGGACTATGCATCCTCCAGACGGTTAGGCGTCATGGTCTAGTGCATCCTGCAATCAATTAGGGACCACGGAGTGACCTTGGTCTAGGGCATCCAGCAGTAAATTATGGATTGCCGGGTGACCAGTTTGTGAGGGTTTTGGAAGTCTACCCTGAAAACTTACCACGAGTGTTGGGCGAGGACTTTATGACCTTAGCTCAAGGAGAATACGGTAAGTACTGTGTGTCCTCGGACTGTGTGTCCTCTGGTTTAAATACCAGGCTACTCCAAGCCAGACATATGACTGTCATAGCAGTTGGAACTGGGTCATCAAACCATTTTCTTCATCGAGCTACCTGGTTCTATTTCCTCAACCCCTCTATTTCTCGTATTCTTGTTGATGAAATTGATCGTTACAGTTTGAAGAATTTGACTAAAGACTTTCACAATTTCCTCACCTCAAATTCTTCAAGTTACCTTGTTCCTCACCTGCTTATCCTGTGTCACGCTACTTGTAATCTGTGCATGTTTCATTTCATCATGATGACTATGTTGTCGCTATGTTTTTCATGCACTTGAGTACTTAATCTGCTGCTAGTTATTATCACATTTCAAATTCCTCAAGTGATGAATTTGTAAAAATTGCCTATTCACCCCCCATCTAGTCGATATAACACACTTTCAATTGGTATCAGAGCAAGGTACTCCCTTGTTCTGTGTGATTTTGGTTTAACCACCTGGAGTTTTAGTTATGTTGACTTCGGGTATGATCAAGGTTTTCACGGGATGTCCTACCTTTGATGGGATGGACTACCCCAACTGGAAGAACAAGATGCGCATGCATCTAGAAGCTATTGACAACGATCTCTGGTACATTGTGGAAAATGGTATTCCCTCTGTTACTCCCACGATCAACGCTGCTGATGTGAAGAGATTCAAGCAACTCGATTCTCAAGCGAAGAATATCATCTGTGGCCATCTGAGCAAAGGTTAGTATGGCAGAGTGAGTGCTTTGGAGTCTTCTAAGCTTATCTGGGATAGGTTGTCCAAAGTCAACGAAGGTGTTTCCACTCAACGTGACTCTCGTGTTGATGTTCTTCGCAATCTCTTCAACCGCTTCAAGAGACTCGACAATGAAAATGTTTAGCAAACTTTTGATCGCCTCACTGATATCTCCAATGAGCTTCAAGCACTCGGTGCCACTGATATCACCGACCATGAAGCGGTGAAGAAACTGCTACGATCTCTTGATTCCTCATTCGATACTCTAGCTTATATGATTCAAGAACGTGGAGACTACAAGTCACTTGATCCTGCTGATATTCTTGAGAGACTCAATACTCATGAATTCCAACAAGCTGAGAAGAGAGACCTCTAAGAGACAAGCTATGGAAGATCTCGTGCTTTGAAGGCAAAAGCAATTTCCTCATCTGAAGGCAAAGATTATAATAGTAGCCTTGGTGATCTTGAAGAACTGAGTCAGGAGCTAGCAATGCTCGTGACAAAATTCCAGAAGTTCTCAAGGATAGGTGGATTTGGAAAGTCATCAAAAAGTGGTTTGAGGAAATCAGATTCCTCGGATGACTAGAAGAAAAGAACTTGTCACAAATGCAATAAATCTGGTCACTTCATCTCTGACTATCCTTTTCTGGGAAAAAGAATCAAAGAAGAAGAAGAAGAAGAAGAAGAAATACAACGACGGCAGTTCTGATGACTCGAAGAAAAATAAGAAATCTTCAAAGTACTCATCTGCAAAGTCCTCAATGCACAAGAAGAATGGTTCCAGAAAGGCTCGGGCTTTCATTAGCAAGGAAATGGACTCGGAAGAAGAATCTGAAGAATATGAAGAAGAGGAAGAATCTGAGGTAGAATCTGAATCTGGTGTCGCTAGCCTTGCTCTCGCTACTGCCTTCGTTAGCAAATCCATCTTCAATGATGAAGAAAATGACTACTCCAATGACTCTGACGGAGTCAGTGATGACTATGCTCCTACTTATTGTTTCATGGCAGGAGGCGTCAAGTCAATCACAGAGTGTCCCAATCTTGATGACATTGTATATCCTAAGTGGAAGATTCTGATTAACAAGCATCTGATGTCTATGAACAGTGAGCTATGGACTGTTATAGAACTTGGACTGATTGAACTTTGCAAGATGGCAAATGCTGAGGAAATTCGTAAGTACACTCAACTTGATGCTCGGGCAAGGAACATCATCTGCTCAAGCCTATCAAGCTTCATGTTCAAGGGCATCTGTCATGTTCAAAATGTCAAGCTCATCTGGGATAGGATCATGGAAATCAATGAAGGCTATCGCACTCGTCAAGACCCCATGTTCATCGAACTCAAGAAAATCCTGAAAACCCAGGAATCAGATCCTGATTCATCTTCCTCACTTTGTCTTATGGCAAAAGGTTCCAAGTACATAAGCATCACTCCTCCTCTAAATCTAGTGATTGTGAAGCTGATGAATATGTGAAACCTAGCTATGCCAAACTTTCTAATATTGCCACTAAGCAACAAAGTGCACTTGAAAAGCCTCAGAAAATGCTAGACAACAGCGATGGTCTGTTGAATGAGGAAGTGGATCGAACTCAAACTCTGTTTGATGATCTCAAAAGTCTTCACACAAAGTATGATAACCTTCAGAGTCATCACAATACTCTCTTAGCCGATCATGAGAAGCTTTCTTATGAATTTCTTCAAAGAAAGCAAGATCTTGAGAAACTAAGGGTGTCACCTGAGGATCTCCAAAGGGAAAACGATTCCTTACTGGCTCAACAAATCAGTACCTCTCAGGAAGAATTTGTTGCACCTTGCTTGAAATGCATCGAACGTGAAACTACTAATTCTTCACCTGAATGTTCAAATGCTTCTATTGCTGCAAATTCTTCAACTATTCCAGTGGTCACAAATTCCTCATCTGAGGATACCACAAGTATCATTGACGAAAATGCAGGGTTGAAGGAATTGGATGTGACAGGCATGTACAAAAGTCTCAAAGGGCATCAAACCCTTTGCGATGTCCTCAAAAAGCATATTCTGAACAGGAACCCTAGGAAAGAGGGTATTGCCTTTGAGAGGAAACTCAGTGCTGATGGATCCTACTGGACACCTGAGCAGTACCCCAAAACCTCATGGGTTGCTGCAAAAGGACCTCATGTAGATCGATCCACTTTATCTAGCTTTACTTGTGAAACCTCATATTCCTCCGATGAGTCACTTGACTCCAACTACAAATTCTTCAAAAATCAGAAAGGTGGAGTATTTGCTAGATTTGTTGGAACTAACTACAGGAACGGCTCTCCTATGAAGAAAATCTGGGTTCCCAAGAGCTACCTACAAAATCTTCAAGTGAATGTCCTCACGACACCACACATGAAGAATAGGAACCCCAGATCAAATTCCTCATATGAACCATGGTCTTCACTTGGACCAAATTCCTCAAATGGTCAAAAACATCATTCTTGTGCTAATGCATCTGTTTCGCAGGGAAAATCTAAGAGTTGTGAATATGTGCATTATTCTTCAAATCATTATGTTCATAAGTCCTCAAATAATTTCTCTGCCTATTCATATGAGTACTCTAACCATCGCCCTATGAAACAAAGCGCACTTGATTCAATGCCTCCCTTCTCATATGGTGCTCGTAGAATGATGAACTCCTTGCCATGCCTCGAGATGTGGGTGGTGAAGAAATTGAATTAATCTCTTATGCAGGGTCAGGTCTCTAGATGAACTTGAACGTCTGATGAATTTCCTGGAGACCTAAGGAAATGCTTGAAAGTACGCAAGCTAACCATGTAGAAATGAATTCCTCATTTCTCACGTCCTCACACTACTTGCTTACTATCTTGTGTGATGAAATTCTGTCTGATGAAATTGATGTCATATTCTTCACTCTGAAGTATATGAGTTCGTAAGTTGTGCTAATTCATCTGTAGGATGAACCTCCAAAAGCTACAGAGTGGGTCCTCGATAGTGGATGCACAAACCACATGACTGGTGACAAGAATCTACTGATGAATTTGCCACTTGCTCCATCTCATCTAAAGCATATCACCTACGCTAACAAAGGAAAAAACCAAGGTATTGGGTCTAGGTAAGGTTGCAATCTCAAAGGACCGAACCATGGATAAAGTGATGCTTCTTGAATCCCTCGAGTTCAACCTTATGTCTGTCTCAATGCTTTGTGATCTTGATATGGTTGTCGTATTTGGAAAATATCGTTGTACTCTCATCATGGAATCTGACAATTCCAAAGTCCTCGAAGGCTTCAGGAGAGGAGACTTGTATATTGTTGATTTCTCTACAGGTCCTCAGCCTGCCACATGCCTACTTGCAAAGTCCTCAGAAGGCTAGTTGTGGCATCAAAGTCTTCGGTGCAAAATGCTGGATTAGAGATCCTCACCATAGTTCTAAATTTGTACAGAAAGCACATGAAGGTATTATGCTTGGTTATGGAAAGGAACCGCACACCTACAGAGTCTTCAACACCTACCACCACAAGGTTGTTGAAACTGTAGATGCGCGGTTCGATGAAACTGAGGGCTCGGAAAGAGAGCGCCTACCTTCTGTGTTAGATGAACAGGCTCCCGAGGAATACATTAAACTGAAGGCTACTGAAGACATCATACCCACTGAGGAAGTCAGTCCAACAAATGAAGACATTCATGCTGATACACCTGAAGAAAATGGTGTGAAGAAAATCCTCAACCACGTCAACCTGCTCATCCAAGAGTTGCAAATGAAGTGCAGATTGACAAAATCATCGATGGCATCAATGCATCAGGTCCTCTCACTCGCACAAGATCTTCACATTTGTCTAACTTTTCTGGGCACTTTGCCTTTGTCTCTATCATAGAGCCCACCAAAGTTGATGAAGCATTCAAGGAGCCTGAGTGGATTCAAGCTATGCAAGAGGAATTGCATCAATTCAAGCTCAACAACGTGTGGGAACTTGTCAAGCGGCCAGATCCTCGCAAGCATAACATCATATGTACAAAGTGGATCTACCACAACAAGCAAGATGAAAATGGCCTTGTGGTAAGGAATAAGGCTCGTCTTGTAGCTCAAGGCTACACACAGGTTGAAGGAATTGACTTTGATGAAACTTTTGCACCTATTGCTAGACTTGAAGCTATTTGCATATTGCTTGCTTATGCTAACCATCATGATATCATCTTATATCAAATGGATGTGAAAAGTGCATTCCTCAATGGTAAGCTTGAGGAAGAAATATATGTTGATCAACCCCCAGGTTTTGAAGACCCTAAGCATCCTGACAAAGTCTTCAGACTCAACACGGCCCTCCATGGCCTCAAGCAGGCCCCTCGGGCGTGGTACGACACTCTGAAGGAATTCCTCATCAAGAAAGGCTTCAAACCCGGTTCACTAGACCCAACTCTTTTCAAAAAAATCCTATGACAATGAACTGTTCATATGCCAAATATACGTGGACGATATTATCTTTGGATGTACTGACAAACGTTACAGTGATGAATTTGCCTATATGATGAGTGAAGAATATCAAATGTCTATGATGGGAGAGTTGAAATTCTTCCTAGGTATTCAAATTTGTCAGCAAGACAACAGCATCTTCATCTCCCAAGAGAAATACCTCAAGGATGTTCTGAGGAAATTCGACATGCAAGATTGCAAAGGTGTCAAAACTCCAATGCCCTCAAAAGGGCACCTCTACATTGACGAAAATGGTAAAGACTTCGATCAGATGTTATATCACTCCATGATTGGCTCATATTGTATCGATGTGCATCTAGGCCTGAAATTATGCTAAGTGTTTGCATGTGTGCCCGATTCCAAGAAACACCGAAGGAATCACACCATAAGGTTGTGAAACATATTCTTCGATACGTAGCTCACACTCCAATGCTAGGATTATGGTATCCCAAGGGCTGAAATATTCACCTCGTCGGATACTCTGATGCTGACTATGCTAGAGTTCGTGTGGATTGCAAGTCAACCTCAGGCACATGTCATTTCCTCGGACAATCCTTAGTCTGTTGGTCCTCGAAAAAGCAGAACTGTGTGTTACTATCTATTGCTGAAGCTGAGTACATTGCTGTTGGTTCATGTTGCGCTCAGCTACTGTGGATGAAGCAAACCCTCAAGGACTACGGTGTATGAATAAAATCACCGTCGCCGATGTGTTTTAAAGTTTTCGTTCGCAAATTCTTCAGTTGTCAAGGACACAGTAAAGACTTTGAACGAGTTTCAAAGTAGAACGCATATGAAGAATTTGTGAACAGACTGGGTTGAGTTTATCATGGAGGGGGAAAAGGGTCCGATCACATTCACTTAGATGAAAATCAACTTGAAGAACTATCGATAAGTGAATGCTGTTGAGGACATTGAAAACTCAAATATATATATAGTCAATGAAGAACATGAGTTTCATAGTTTGAAGAATTTGAAAAGTTGAGGAAACTGAAGAGTTGAGGAATTTGAAAATTTGAAGAATTTGCAAAATGACGAAAAAACTCAACTTTGAAGAATTTCAACTATTGTTGGTGGCGTGACCCACCATATAAGAATGATGACTTCACACACCGCGTACAATTGTCGTAGGGTTCTGAGAGTCAAATTCTTCATTAATTTCTTCACACTTAGAGGCTTATTCTTAATGTTACTTCATGTGTTGCACATCTAAGTCATGAATTTTGCATAAGTGTTAGGATGTGTGTCCTTTTTCAAAGAACATTCGAAGATTCTAAGATATTTAGCTCACACCACAACTTGCAAAATTTCTTGTCATCCAAGGGCTTTGTGAAGATTTCGGCCAGTTGTTCTTCAGTAGGGATGTGGTCGACGGCGATGTTGCCCTTGAGTAAATGATCTCGAAGAAAGTGATGCCGAATCTGGATGTGCTTGGTTTTGGAATGCTGTATTGAGTTGTAAGCAATCTTGATGTCACTCTTGTTATCGCGGTAGAGAGGCACATTCTTCAACTTGATGTCATAGTCCTTGAGGGTTTGCTTCATCCACAGCAGCTGAGCGCAACATGAACCAGTAGCAATGTACTTAGCTTCAGCAGTAGATAGTAACAGACAGTTCTGCTTCTTCGAAGACCAGGAGACTAAGGATCATCCAAGGAAATGACATGTGCCTGAGGTTGACTTGCGATCCACACGATCTCCAGCATAGTCAGCATCAGAGTATCCGACGAGGTGAAGATTTGAGCCCTTGGGATACCATAATCCAAGCGTTAGTGTGTGAGCTAAGTATTGAAGAATATGTTTCACATCCTTATGGTGTGATTCCTTCGGTGTTGCTTGGAATCGGGCACACATGCAAACACTCAGCATAATTTCAGGCCTAGATGCACATAGATACAATAATGAGACAATCATGGAGCGATATATCTTCTGATCGAAATCTTTACCATTTTTGTCACTGGAGAGGTGGCCTTTTTAAGGCATTGGAGTTTTGACGCCTTTGCAATCTTGCATGTCGAATTTCCTCAGAACATCCTTGAGGTATTTCTCTTGTGAGATGAAGATGCCATTGTCTTGTTGACGAATTTGAAGACCTAATAAGAATTTCAACTCTCCGATCATAGACATTTGATATTCTTCACTCATCATATAGGCAAATTCATCACCGTAACGTTTGTCAGTACAACCAAAGATAATATCTTCCACGTATATTTGGCATATGAACAGTTCATTGTCATAGGATTTTTTGAAAAGAGTTGGGTATAGTGAACCGGGTTTGAAGACTTTCTTCATGAGGAATTCCTTCAGTGTATCGTACCACGCCCGAGGGGCCTTCTTGAGGCCATAGAGGGCCTTGTTGAGTCTGAAGACTTTGTCAGGATGCTTAGGGTCTTCAAAACCTGGGGGCTGAGCAACATATATTTCTTCCTCAAGATTACCATTGAGGAATGCACTTTTCACATACATTTGATATAAGATGATATCATGATGGTTTGCATAAGCAAGCAATATGTGAATAGCTTCAAGTCTAGCAACAGGTGCAAAAGTTTCATCAAAGTCAATTCCTTCAACCTGTGTGTAGCCTTGAGCTACAAGACGAGTCTTATTCCTTACCACAAGGCCATTTCCATCTTGCTTTTTGCGTTAGATCCACTTCGTACCTATGATGTTATGCTTGCGAGGGTCTAGCCGCTTGACAAGTTCCCACACATTGTTGAGCTTGAATTGATGCAATTCCTCTTCCATAGCTTGTTAGTGCATCTAGTGCCCCTTAGTGATTTTGGTGTATTGAAGGCTTATAGGTTAAGGAACTAATGTGTTTGTGAGTGTACATAGGCTCTATAAGTCGATGAGGAGTTTGATATATCTGGAGATTATCGACCCCTAAAAATGTATGTCTTCAACTGAAGTCTTTGCTGAAGACTTTGTGATGACTTTGGTGAAGACTTTGTGAAGACTTTCAAAATGAAGAAGTTGGTGTGACCTTGAAGATATGAACGAGGAGTATGAAGCGTGAAGACTTTTGTTTTCGTAGTTTCATTTACTTAAAGGGGGCCGAGGTAATACTAAGAAAAATTTCCAATAGATGCTCAACTCCAAAATCCTCAACCTATTCAATCCTTTGAGTGAAGCCTTTGGAAATATCATACAGCTCAGTCAAATTCTTCAGTGATAGAGATGAAGTTCTTCTGGCCCTTGATGAATTTGAACTGACTGAGGAGTTAGGATTTCGCCAGTGCGAATTGCCTACAAGTGAGGAACATGATAAGCCTGAGGACTTTCATAGTTCGAAATTCCGACCGTTGTTGTGCTTAGCGCCAGCTGTCCCCAATCATTCTTATCCACAGAACGGTCATATCATTGGGGGCATTTATGTCTTATCATGCAAGGTTGCACACTGGCTATAAATAGCCACCCCCCACAACCACTAGTTGGTTGGCTGCTCTGAGAGAGAACTGACACTTGTCATTTGAGAGAAACCCATCCTCCGAGGACTTTGAGAGAAAATCATCAGTGAGGAAAAACCCACAACCAAACCACCAAACCCATAGTGATTGAGCATCACTGAAGAAATTTATGTGTGGATTCGATGCTTGTTACCTTTGAGGACTGTGCATCGTCCAGACGGTTAGGCATCATGGTCTAGTGCTCCTGCAGTCAATTGGGTATCACGAAGTGACCTTTGTCTAGAGCATCCAGCAGTCAATTGTGGATCGCCGGGTGACCTATTTTTGAGGGTTTTGGAAGTCTACCCTGAAGACTTACCATGAGTGTTGGGCGAGGACTATGTGACCTTAGCTCAAGGAGAATACGGTAAGGACTGTGTGTCCTGGGACTGTGTGTCCTCTGGTTTAAATACCAGGCCGCTCCAAACCAGACGTACGACTATCACAACAGTTGGAACTGGATCATCAAACCATTGTCTTCATTGAGCTATCTGGTTCTATTTCCTCAACCCCTCTATTCCTCATATACCTGTTGATGAAATTGATTGTTACTGTTTGAAGAATTTGACTGAAGACTTCCACAAATTCCTCACCTCAAATTCTTCAAGTTACCTTGTTCATTACTGCTTATCCTGTATTGTTACTATTTAGGATGTCTTCAGACGATTAGATTCAAGGGCCTCCACCAACTTCGGCGTCAAGATCAAGCATATCAGGAGTGATAATGGGACTGAGTTCAAGAACACTAATCTTGATGAATACCTTGATGAACTTGGTATTACTCATGAGTTGTCTGCCCCTTATACTCCTCAGCAGAATGGCGTTGTGGAGCGCAAGAACATGACTCTAGTTGAGATGGCTTGCACCATGCTTGATGAATACAAGACTCCTCTTTGCTTTCGGCCTCATGCAATTGATACTGCATGCCACATCATCAACAGGGTATATCTTCACAAATTCTTCAAGAAGACTTTGTATGAACTTATGACTGGCAAGAAACCAAATGTAAGTTATCTCAAAGTCTTCGGTGCAAAATGCTGGATCAGAGATCCTCACCAAAGTTCTAAGTTTGCACCGAAAGCACATGAAGGTTTTATGCTTGGTTATGGAAAGGACTCGCACACCTACAAAGTCTTCAACACCTACCATCACAAGGTTGTTGAAACTGTAGTTGTGCGGTTCGATAAAACTGATGGCTCGCAAAGAGAGCACCTGCCTTCTGTGTTAGATGAACAGTCTCCTGAGGAATCCATTAAGCTGAAGGCAACTGAAGATATCATACCCACTAAGGAAGTCATTCCAACGAATGAAGACTTTCATGTTGATACACCTGAACAAAATGGTGCTGAAGGAAGTACTCAGCCACGTCAACCTTCTCATCCTAGAGTTGCAAATGAAGTACAGATTGACAAAATCATCGATGACATCAATGCACCATGTCCCATCACTCGCTCAAAAGCTTCACATTTAACTAACTTTTGTGGGCACTTTGCCTTTGTCTCTATCATAGAGCCCACCAAAGTTGATGAAGCATTCAAGGAGCCTGAGTGGATTCAAGCTATGCAAGAGGAATTGCATCATTTCAAGCTCAACACGTGTGGGAACTTGTCAAGAGGCAAGATCCTCGCAAACATAACATCATAGGTACCAAGTGGATCTACCGCAACAAACAAGATGAAAATGGCCTTGTGGTGAGGAATAAGGCTCGTCTTGTAGTTCAAGGCTACACACAGGTTGAAGGAATTGACTTTGATGAAACGTTTGCACCTGTTGCTAGACTTGAAGCTATTTGCATATTACTTGCTTATGCTAACCATCATAATATCATCTTATATCAAATGGATGTGAAAAGTGCATTCCTCAATGACTCAACAAGGCCCTCTATGGCCTCAAGCAGGCCCCTCGGGCATGGTACGACACTCTGAAGGAATTCCTCATGAAGAAAGGCTTCAAACCCGGTTCACTCGACCCAACTCTTTTAACAAAATCCTATGACAATGAACTGTTCATATGCCAAATATATGTATACGATATTATCTTTGGTTGTACTGACAAACGTTACAGTGATGAATTTGCCTATATGATGAGTGAAGAATAGCAAGACCTCCCGACGTGTCGATGAACCCGATAAGAGCCACATATCTCGTTCTCGGGACATGACGGATGAGCGATGGTTACCACGCCAATCGCCGAGTTGCCCCGGGCGGCGTTAATAAGCTGCTCTGGGTTGGACCAACACTCATGCGGAGCACTGGCCCGGGGGTTGATTAAATTATCCACGGGTTTGCAAGACCCTATGCAATTTTATTAAGTTTTTAAGAAAATGTAGTACCAATTTTGGGTCTTGCCAGACAAGTTTTAATCTCAACCGAATAGACCAGGGGGTCCCCATAACAACCCCGAGCATGTTAGGAGCGCAAAATATGGAAAACATAACACCGGTAACAAGGAACTAATGGCGGTAACAACGGAACAAATCACTTAGCAAAAGGCCAAGCCTTCCACCAATACCAAGACATATATGTGCGTTAAATTAAATAACAGATAATATTGTGTTAACTAAATCCATGTTTTCACATGGAACAACCTGCACCTGCAACTACAATGCTATAAGAGGGGCTGAGCAGCGGTAACTTAGACAATCAAAGGTTTGCTAGGATATGGAGGTTAGAGGCTATCATGGCAACATGGGGGCTGATATCAAGTGGTAGGTAGCGCAATTGTAACGATAAGAGCGAGAAACTAGCACGAAAAAATAGTATCGGGATCCGGGTATGATCATCTTGCCTGTTGGTTCTTCAGCGAAACAAGTAGCGGGATCCTCGTAGTGGTACTCTCCTGGGTCCTCATACTCAGTATCAACACTCGCGTCTACGCAAGAGAAACAGCAACAATAAACATCCAACCAAGGTGCAATGCACAACCAAGATGATGCATGATTTATTTATGAAGAATTAACATGGCAATCCAAAACTAGTCATGTTTCACATGCAAAGTTTGTTCATTAATGAATCTGGACAGAACCTCATGTTAAGTTATTTAAACATGCATGATCATGGAAAATATGTATGCATCATGCAAAATCGAAAGAAATGCATATAAAGAACGCAAGAAACGGAGTTACGGTTCTCACGATACGCTCACGACAAGGTACGGAGGCAAAATCACAAGACCACCAAGCCATGGGCTAATTCTTGGCATTCCAAGGTAGCCACTGGATATGTGATGAAAAACCAATCACAATAGCCTCAAGAATCAATCAATTTCATGGAGCATAGCCCCCACAAGCCACAAAACAATAAAATCCACATCCTGCCACAAAACAGCAACATAGCAACTTTCACAGCTCGCAACTTAAGCTACAGGAAACCTACAGCCACAAACAAGAGATTGGCAGAATCTACTCAACACACATATCAACTTATCCAACTACACAATCAGAAAAGGAGGCACACATGAATAAGCATGAAGCAATCAAGTTGACATGATGAAACAGTTTTCTGGGACTTGGTGAAAATTCCAGTTTTTCTGGAATCTCAGTTAATAAGTAGCAGGTTGACAGCACTAGTTAAATATGCTAGAGAGCTCCTATTGGCATGAAAATTAACAGGATGGTAGTAGACAACATCTACTCCAAATAACTAACACATCACAAGATACCATCCACTCTACATGGCATAAAAATAACAGCAGATTTCCAGACTTGGTCATTTCTAGCATGCTAAAACAGAAACATTAGGTTGGTCACTTAACAGCATGTTTCCCACTTATATGGGTGATTCTCATGTTAAACAAAAATACCATGGCATACTAGGTACAAAAGACTAGCACTTCCTAGTTGACACATCTAGCAAAGCAAGCATGGATTAAATCATGCAAAAATGACAACACGGCATCTCAGCTAAAATGACAGATTTATGAAGTTGCTCAAAAGTGAAATCTGAGAGTTCCAATGAGTTCATTGGCTCTCTCTACCCCAAAACCATGGGTCACACTCATATACTTGCATGAAACATCAATGCTCGAAGCTAGCTCGAAAATCAGCCTAGAAATCACACATGAGTTATAAGCCATATAGTTCCTAATATAGAAGCTACCCAAATGGCAAGTCCATATTTGGGCATATTCCAGAAAGGAATATAAGCACTAACACTATCTAACCATGGAACAAAACACACTAACATCACATAAGCATATAGGTGTGGGGGTTCATCACACACACACACACGTGTGCCCACACCTATGCCCAAGAACATATGTGCACACACACCACATTCAAATAAATACACACATACATCTATATACACATGCACATGTGCACACTCACATGCACACACATATACATGGGGGCACACACACTAGCCCTACACATACACGCATGACAGGCAACAAAATAAAACCCACATGCTGATTAATAAACTACACACACCTATATACACTAAGGAGAAAAAAAACAGGAAAAACAAAAGGAAAAGCAATACAAAAAATGGGGAGAGGCTTAGACTCGAACCCATAACCTCCTGGTTGTTCCCCCTAGCGCCCACCACTACACTACGCCTGCGTCAATTAACTAGGGAGGAGATCTGCGGCTTTAATACACACACACACACGTATTCACCACTATTAAAAATAGGGAAACAACAAAAACAAAAAAGGGGGGAGCTGGGTTCGAACCCGAGACCTCCTGGTCTCTCCCCTGGGTTGAAACCACTATGCTACTGAACCAGAGTCTAAACATGGGGGGAGCTCGCCCGTCTTAACCTCATCTTCTGGCGGTGGCAGGTCATCTCCTACCTTGCGTGCCAGAAGGACAACGGCGGCCTTGCGGCCACCAACTGCTACATCCGGCGAGGCGGGACACCGGCGGGGGTGCGGAATTCCCTTAGGAGTGCGAGGGACAAGACCCGATGCGCTAGGAGCAAGAACAAAAGCACAATAAAAATAGTATGCATACTGCATCTAAGGGCAGAGCATCGAGAGCGCGAAGTTGGCATGAACGTCTCTACGCGCACAAGCGTCTAACAATGAAGCGGGTGAGAGGAATGGAAGGAGGGGTATACCTCCACTACCTAGGACACGGAGACACGGTCGGGGACGCGCTGAGACGACGGAGATGAAGCGGAGAAAGCCGGCGACTTCGTCATTAGGGGCTGCAGGGGAAGAAGACGACGAGGTCGACGATGGGGAGGAAGGGTCGGCATCTCTGAGCATCGAGGAAGAAGAGGGGTCACCGGGGCTTTGATCCCATGTCGTTGGGGAGGAAGGAGACGACGTGGAGGGGCTCTCCTAGCACCAGCTCGAGCTCGGCTAGAGCATGGAGATCATGGAGTTGACGAGGTATGGCTAGCCTTACCTGACGGCGGAGAGGAACGGAGAAGGGAGAAATGGATCGAGGGGAAACCCTAGGGCCGGGGAGACGCGCTAAATGGACGGCTCGGGCGCTCTCCGGCCGTCAAATCATGCCATGGCCGACGTGAACATGCTGGATACTCTGCCGTATAGAGACGACGACGCGTGCAGCTGGGAGGCCGGCTGGGCTGCTCTCAGCCTCGCTGCTGCTGGGCCAAGAGAGGCCCAGCTAAGGGACTGCTCTCTCCCTCTCAAAAACAAAGGCTTTCTAATTTAAAAACACAGCCACACATGATAAAATCCCCAAAGCAATTAAAAGGATCTTTGGTGCAACTAAAAAATACTTTTGTAAGGAAAAAAATGTGCACTAATTAATAAAAATGTTAAGTGGATTTATTGGACAAGTAATTTTATTACTTCGAAAAATAGCAGCCCCTGTTTTATTAACCACAAACTCATACAACCCCCAAACATCAAAAGAACCACACTCTAATTTATTACAATAATTAGGGCTACCTCTTGAACATTTTTAAACATATTAATTTGCAAGTTAATTCTGCTATGAAAATAACATGGGAAAAAAGGCATTATGGTGGGGTTTTAGTAGAAAGACAAGAGAGGGGAAGAGAAGGAGTTTGCTCACTTGACTCCACCCACACTCTCAAACACCAACACCACACAAGGCACACTCACAACCACCACATCATACCACAACACATGAAGACAAGTAAGGCATGAAGAATGCTATGATGGATGAAATGATGCATGAATGCAAACAACACATGGATGGCAAGTTGCACAACATATCATAGCTCATGACACAAGGTCCATACAATGGGTTACTATGGATGAAGCAAATCCTCAAGGACTACGGCATCAAGTTAAAGAATGTGCCTCTCTACTGCGACAACGAGAGTGCCATCAAGATTGCTTACAACTCAGTTCAGCACTCCAAGACCAAGCACATCCAGATTCGTCATCACTTTCTTCGAGATCATGTACTCAAGGGTGACATCTCCATCGACCATATCCCCACTAAAGAACAACTGGCCGATATCTTCACAAAGCCCTTGGATGAAAAGAGATATTGTAAGTTGCGGTGTGAGCTAAATATCTTCGAATCTTCGAATGTTCTTTGAAAAAGGACACACATCCTAACACTTATGCAAAATTGATGACTTAGATGTGCAACACACGAATTAACGTTTTTCTTCAATCAATGAAGAATAACCCTCTAAGTGTGAAGAAATTAATGAAGATTTTCATTCTCAGAACCCTACGACAATTGTACGCGGTGTCTGAAATCATCATTCTTATACGGTGGGTCATGCCACCAACCAAAGTTGAAATTCTTCAAAATTGAGTTTTTCGTCATTTTTCAAATTCTTCAAATTTTCAAATTCCTCAACTTTTCAAATTCTTAAAACTTTGAAACTCATGTTCTTCATTGACTATACATATATATATATATGTATTTGAGTTTTCAATGTCCTCAACAGCATTCACTGAATGCTAAATTATTCAAGTTGATTTTCATCTAAGTGAATGTGATCGGACCCTTTCCCCTCTATGCTAAACTCAACCCAGTATGTTCACAAATTCTTCATATGCGTTTTACTTTGAAACTTGTTCAAAGTCTTCACTGTGTCCTTGACAACTGAAGAATTTGCGAATGAAAACTTTGAAATTTTCACTATCAAAATTTCCAGCGGTTCCCGCTCAAACGGTTCCGATTCCCACGACTGGATAACCCACGATCCCTGATAACTCCTCTACTCAGAACATGGGTGGCACCTGTCGTGTGGAGAGCAAGGGTCAGGGGCAATTCTGTCCAAAATCTTCGCGCGAATTGGTTTTCACTTCCACTATAAATACCCCCTCCCCTTCAACAGTGCTCGGTTACTCCTCATCTCTACCCTCTGTTTCCCAAGCTCCAACCCAGCGCCGCCACTGAAATCATCGCCACCGGTGTGGAAGAGCTTCACTGCCTCAACCTCACCGTCGTCGTACTCGCATCGGCCGCAGAAGTCCTCATGTCGCCGCCGTTGTAGCTGCCTCCCTCTACCAAGCTAGGGTGTGGGAGATCTGAACTGACGAACTTCCCAATCTCATCTCTCAGTTCGTCGTGTTCTTCACCAGGGTAAATAAAATTTATTTTTTACTACCCTTGTTTGATCTTCGAATGCTCTTCATATTCCTCGAAAGGTGTTTATTCCTCATGAATCTTATTCTAAGGCACCTTACATCTTCATATACTTGATGATTTTCCCTAAGTAATGATTTTCTTCAAGATTCCTCAAATGTGCGAATCCTCAAAATTTACACAACTCCAGAACCTAAGACAAAGAACACTTAGTGAAATTCCTCAAGACATCCATGGTCAAATTCCTCACCTATTTCTATTTAAAAAATTCTGAGAACGCATATGACCTCTTCAAATTCCTCGCACCTATACTCTGTTCACATGTACAACATGTCCGCTGATGAATCACTAGGTTCTCATCAACTTAACTCATTTGCAGCGTTCCTTGAGGAAAAACTTTGTACTTTTCCAGAGTCCTCAAGAGTTCAAATTCCTCAGGTGAAGAAAATGGCTGATGGAAAGAAACCTCACAAAGGTGGAAAGAAGCCAGATGTGCACGCTGCTTTTGAGATTCTAGATGATTTGTATGAGGAATATTGCACACCCTATGAAGAAACTCATGGCAAAGAAACGACCAAGCAGAGAAAAATTCGTCTACAGAAAATTGAGAGGGGATGGGCAAGGGAATGGAAGGAATATCGTTATGTAACTCTTAAATATATGATGAAATTCGCTATGAAACCTCCTTGAAGCAGGCCTCCCCTAGCTCAAAATCAAATTGCTGATCCCACTAGCCTCAAGACTGGTGACGACTTTCCTCATATGTGGGACAAGCAGCAAGCCAAGCTGGCGAGGAAAGCCAAAGAAGCAGTGAAAAAATTCAATGAAGATTCTGCTGCTGCTGCCTCTGTCGGAGCCTCTGCAAGTGCTCCAAAGAAATCAATGATGAGGAAAGCTGCTGTGAAGACAAGTTCGTCAACCTCAAAACCATGGCAGCAGATTCCTCAAGTCCAAAGGCCTCAACCTACAAAGGCCTCAGATGTTGGTACTGTTGCTGCTCAGTCCTCAGCTGCAGCTACAAAGTCTTTAACCCCAGTGCATCTGGCATCATGTAAGAGGACTAAGGGATTCAGAAAAGTTCCAAAGATCCCGGCAAGCCCCTCTACTACAGCAAAGTCTTCAACTAACCCTACAGTGTTGAAGCTGAAGAAAACTGCTGGACGAGGTCAAACACCAAATCCTCACTCAAGCAAGGTTGTGGTAACCATACCCTCAGGATCTGAGGATGATGATGATGAAGCTGATGATGAAGAATTGGAGGAAATCATCAGGCAAAGTCAGCAGAGGGCTGCTATAGCCAAGGGCAGCTCTGTTCCTCTCATGTTGGGTCCCAAGATGATCTTCAACTTCATCGATATATGGCATGAAGACCCAAACACCCCACTTTCTTCACTGAATCTGCCTCTTGGTGTGGATCATGTCCTCACTCACTTCATCTCTAAAGAGAAATGGAAGAGAGAACAAGCTCTGAGAGCTAAGAGGAACAGGGTTCGGAAAGAAAATTTCTGAGGGACAATATGATGAAATTGACCCCAAATCAACTCGTCATAGTTCAGTTTGAAATTTGCACACTCTGTGAGGATCAAGAAAGTTATGATGCTAAATGGAAGGGCACCAAGGTGAGATTCGTCAGGTCTGCTCAAGCTGCTGTGAAGGATCACAACACTAGGTTTGCAACTCGATGGCAACCACAAAACCCTCAGTCTGATGAAATTCCTCAGGCTGCTGATGAAACTGCTCAGCCCGATGTGACTGCTGATGAGAATGCTTCTGCACCAGAAGCAACAACCAGTGCTGCTGAGGAAACTCAGACTGCTGTTGTGCCTGGAGAAACTGAAAGGCCAGCCGAAGTTTTTGCTGCACCTGAAGAACCTAAACCCAACAGGGCGACTGCATCAGTCGTACCCGAAGAAGCTGAAACTGCAGAGGAAAAGACTCTCAAGAGAAAAGCATCAATGTCAGAATCCTCAGCTATGAAGAAGTTGAAGACTATGCCAAGTTCTTCAACTGGACCCATTGATGCTACACCAATCTCCTCTTTACCTGCCTATCAACTTGTCCCATTTGGGGTTGACTATGTCCTCCCAGATGAAGAAGATGAAGATCATTCTACTACTTCGACACAGCAGATTAATAAAGAAATTGAATTTGAAGACATTGCTTCAACTCCCAAGGTATCATCGCCCTAGCCTCAATTCACTGCCGAAGAGGCTGGTGTTGAAGAAATTGATGAGGACGTAGACATTGGCAACACAACTCCTGTCATCAATGATGAATATTGGGAATCATCGCACCCAAATTCACCAATGACTACTCCTCTGACAAAAAATCCTCAGTTACCTGCTCTGACTGAAGAAATACATGAACAATCTGCCGATCAGACCACCCAAGTCACTTAAGAAATTCCAGCTGCAACAGCTGATGACTTTGCTGCTCCACCCGTAACTGAGGAACCAGCCGTCCAGATTGTTCAAGTTCCTCCCATGCCAAAGGAGATCAAGGGCCGCTTCAAGCCAAATCTTCACCCGAAGTCAAGGATGCCATTCAAAGGCTCAGCGCGCCCCAAATTCCTCAAGAGCAATTTCTTCAATGAGCACATGTTCTTCACAGGTCCAAATCCTTATGACTTTGCAAGGGCCAGTCATAGCAGATTCTGGACAGCAACTCGGCTCAACTACTATGCATCAGTCCTGTTCGACAAGAAGAAAGTCTTCGAGCACCACCAAATTCCTCATGCGGACATGGAAACACTTCCATCGTTCACACAGGTGCTTCAAGTTCTTCACGATGCAGGCATTCTTCCTTTCTGCGTCGACATGTGCGACTGGAATGAGGAAATCATCCTTCAGCTCTATGCCACACTGCATATCAATGGAAATGCTTCAGACATCAACTCCTAGGTTTTGGACTAGATGACAGGATCAACACACTTCACTGCTCAAGCTTCTGAATTGCTTCAGTGTGTACCAGTTCCAATTCCCTTAGATGAAGCTCACGGACTGTTTGATGAGCCTGCACTTCCGAATCAGCTGATGCAAGTGCTGATGAAGACATTGCCTCCTGGAAAGCCTCAATGGAAAACCTTCCTTGTGAAGGATTTTCTATATGTGCCCAAGACGGTCTACCGCATACTCACAAATACTCTATGTCCTCAGAAGGGCCATGATTCAGATGAAGAAGAAGTGGAAGGAGTCATGAAGAATATGCTCTTCAACATCATTCATGGGATTCCCATTGACTTACACGATTTCTTCATGAGGACAATGGCCAATGCTGCTTTAGCTCCATTTGAACAGAAGCCCTATGCGCCTTGGATCATGAAATTCATCAGGGAAAAGTCCTCAGTTCCCTTCAAGGCTGATTTCCAGAACCACTTTGGCTTCCTGCCTCCAATCGAAGTCACCAAGAGCACAATTGACTCATTGGAAGGAAAAGGCAAGGTTGTCATTGCTGAAGGCACTCGTCCATTGGATGGATAGTTTCGCAAAGCTGCTTCCTTCTCCACCAATGATGACACTGCAACTCAGGACTCTTATGCAAAGGCCTCAGCTCACAAACCTCAAGAGTCTTCCCCTCGTGTGATGACTGATCGCGAGCTACTAATAAGTCTTCATCAGAAGGTCGATCGCAATCACAAGTGGGTGAAGCGTCAACTTGGTTACATTGTGCAAAACATGACTGTGACGCAGAACACTATGAATAGGAATCACTACTATGCACATGAAAACCTCAATCGCACTTGGGCCATATTGTCTCACCTGAAGTCTTCTAAAGAACTGAATGAGCTGGGTCTTGAAGAACATCCTGATTGGGCTCGTCGACCACAGAAGAAATTCAAGAAAGTCCAAGTTCCTCTGATGGTCACAAGTTCATATTCTTCATCTCAAGAGCGCGATGAGGATGAAGACATTGACGACACTGCGGCAGGCCCTGCATTGACAAATGACCCCGACAATGCTGGCGCTCCTTCCTCACCAACACGATGAAATTCTTCAAAGGGGCGTTAGTCCTTACTTTTTCTTCCCTTTTGGTCTTCGATGACAAAGGGGGAGAAATTTTGAGTTAGTCTTCAAGTGGGTCTCTATATATGGGCTATTTTTTGTTTAAGTTACAACTCTCGCTCTTCCGAAACTTTTGTTGGTTGAGTTGTAAACTTAAGTCCAATGGTAGTTTGACTCTTTTGAACTATTTCCTCGCATGTTTATTTCCTCAAGTACCTTAATGCATACATGCTGAATTTTGTCAGACACCATTTTTTCTCACGCATTTCAAATTCTTCATATCATATGTTCAAATGCATGGATAAATTACAAGATATAGGGGGAGTTCTCCATGTTTTAACCTGCCATGTGCATTTGCAGTCCAAAGCAAATTCCTCAAATATGCACATCTTCAGGGGGAGTTCTTCTATATCTTGCAATCAAATTTCTCAAACTCAGTACTTTCACTTCATATGTTTATCCCCGTTGAAAACTTAACCTATTTATAATCAATCACCAAAAAGGGGGAGATTGTTAGTGCATCTATTGCCCCTTAGTGATTTTGGTGTATTCAAGACTTATAGGTTAAGGAACTAATGTGTTTGTAAGTGTACACAGGCTCTATAAGTCAATGAGGAGTTTGATATATCCGGAGATTATCGACCCCTAAAAATTTATGTCTTCAACTGAAGACTTTGGTGAAGACTTTGTGAATACTTTGGTGAAGACTTTGTGAAGACTTTGAAAATGAAGAAGTTGGCGTGACCTCGAAGATATGAACGAGGAATATGAAGCGTGAAGACTTTTGTTTCCGTAGTTTCATTTCCTTATTTGAGTCATAGGAAACACCGTACTGTTAAAGGGGGCTCAGCTAATACTAAGGAAAATTTCCAACTGATGCTCAACTCCAAAATCCTCAACCTATTCAATCCTTCGAGTGAAGCCTTTGGAAATCTCATACAGCTCAGTCAAATTCTTCAGTGACAGAGATGAAGTTCTTCTGGCCCTTGATGAATTTCAACTGACTCAGGAGTTAGGATTTCTCCAGTGCGAATTGCCTACAAGTGAGGAACATGATAAGCCTGAGGACTTTCATAGTTCAAAATTCCGACCGTTGTTGTGCTTAGCGCCAGCTGTCCCCAATCATTCTTATCCACATAACGGTCATATCATTGGGGGCATTTATGTCTTATCATGTCAGGTTGCACCCTGGCTATAAATAGCCACCCCCACAACCACTAGTTGGTTGGCTCCTCCGAGAGAGAACTGACACTTGTCATTTGAGAGCAACCCATCCTCCGGGGACTTTGAGAGAAAATCATGAGTGAGGAAAAACCCACAACCAAACCACCAAACCCATAGGGATTGAGCATCATTGAATAAATTCATGTGTGGATCTGACGCTTGTTACCTTTGAGGATTGTGCATCCTCCGGACGGTTAGGCGTCATGGTCTAGTGCTCTTGCAGTCAATTGGGGATCACGAAGCGACCGTGGTCTAGAGCATCCAGCAGTTAATTGTGGATCGTCGGGTGACCGGTTTGTGAGGGTTTTGGAAGTCTACCCTAAAGACTTACTACGAGTGTTGGCCGAGGACTGTGTGACCTTAGTTCAAGGAGAATACGGTAAGGACTGTGTGTCCTAGGACTGTGTGTCCTCTAGTTTAAATATCAGGCCTCTCCAAACCAGATGTACGACTATCACAGCAGTTGGAACTAGGTCATCAAACCATTGTCTTCATCGAGCTATATGGTTCTATTTCCTCAACCCCTCTATTCCTCATATACCTATTGATGAAATTGATTGTTACTGTTTGAAGAATTTGACTGAAGACTTTCACAAATTCCTCACCTCAAATTCTTCAAGTTAACTTGTTCATCACTGCTTATCCTATATCACGCTACTTCCTATTTGTGCATGTTTTATTTCATCATGAAGACTATGTTGTTACTATGTTCCTCATGCACTTGAGTACTTATTCCACTGCAAGTTATTCATCACATTTCAAATTCCTCAAAGTTGAAATTCCTTAAGTGATGAATTTGTAAAAATCGCCTATTCACCCCCCCCCCTCTAGTCGATATAACACACTTTCAGTCCTCAACCCTAGTGCATCTGGCATCATGTAAGGGGACTGAGGGATTCCGAAAAGTTCCAAAGATCCCGGCAATCCCCTCTATTACAGCAAAGTCTTCAACTAGCCCTACAGTGTTGAAGTTGAAGAAAACTATTGGACGAGGTCAAAGACCAAGTCCTCACTCAAGCAAGGTTGTGGTAACCATACCCTCAAGATCTGACGATGATGATGATGAAGCTGATGATGAAGAATTGGAGGAAATCATCAGGCAAAGTCAGCAGAGGGTTGCTATAGCCAAGGGCAGCTCTGTTCCTCTCATGCTGGATCCCAAAATGATCCTCAACTTCATCGATATATGGCATGAAGATCCAAACACTCCACTTTCTTCACTAAATCTGCCTCTTGGTGTGGATCATGTCCTCACTCACTTCATCTCTGAAGAGAAATGGAAGAGATAACAAGATCTGAGAGCTAAGAGGAAAAGGGTTCGGAAAGAAAAGTTTCTGAGGGACAATGTGATGAACTTGACCCCAAATCAACTCGTCACAGTTCAGTCTGAAATTCGCACACTCTCTGAGGATCAAGAAAGGTATGATGCTGAATGGAAGGGCAGCAAGGTGAGATTCGCCAGGGCTGCTCAAGCTGCTGTGAAGGATCACAACACTAGGGTTGCAGCTCGATCGCAACCACAAAATCCTCAGTCTGATGAAATTCCTCAGGCTACTAATGAAACTGCTCAGCCCGATGAAAATTCTTCTGTACCAGAAGCAACAACCAATACTACTGAAGAAACTCAGACCACTGATGACCATGCGAGGACAACCAACACTGTTGTGCGTGAAGAAACTGAAAGGCCAGCTGACGTGTTTGCTATGCCTAAAGAACCTGAACCCACCAGGGCGACTACATCAGTCATACCTAAAGAAGCTCAAACTGTAGAGGAAAAGACTCTCAAGAGAAAAGCAATAATGTCAGAATCCTCAGTTGTGAAGAAGTTGAAGAATATGCCAAGTTCTTCAACTGGACCCATTGAAGCTACACCAATTTCCTCTACACCTGCCTATGAACTTGTACCATTTGGGGTTGACTATGTCATCCTAGATGAAGAAGATGAAGATCATTTTGCTGCTTCGACAAAGCAGATTGATGAAGAAATTGAAGTTGACGACATTGCTTCAACTCCAAAGGTATCATCGCCCCAGCCTCAGTTCACTGCTAAAGAGGCTGGAGTTGCAGAAATTGATGAGGACGTAGACATTGGCAATACAACGCATGTCATTAATGATGAATATTGGGAATCAGCACACCCAAATTCACCAATGACTACTCCTCTGACAAAAATTCCTCAGTTACCTGCTCCGACTGAAGAAATACATGAAGAATCTGCCGATCAGACCACCCAAGTCACTAAAGAAATTCCAGCTGCAACAGCTGATGACTTTGCTGCTCTACCCGTAACTGAGTAACCAGCCCTCCAGATTGTTCAAGTTCCTCCCATGCCAAAGGAGATCAAGTGCCGCTTCAAGCCAAATCTTCAGCCGAAGCCAAGGATGCCATTCAAAGGCTCAGCGTGCCCCAAATTCCTCAAGATCAATTTCTTCAATGAGCGCATGTTCTTCATAGGTCCAAATCCTTATGACTTTGCTAGGGCCAGTCGTAGCAGATTCTGGATGGCAACTCAGCTCAACTACTATGCATCAGTCCTATTCGCGAAGAAGAAAGTCTTCGAGCACCACCAAATTTCTCATGTGGACATGGAAACACTTCCATCGTTCACACCGGTGCTTCAAGTTCTTCACAATGCAAACATACTTCCTTTCTGCGTCGACATCAGCAACTGGAATGAGGAAATCATCCTTCAGTTCTATGCCACACTGCATATCAGTGGAAATGCTTCAGACATCAACTCCTGGGTTTTGGACTGGATGACAGTATCAACTAACTTCACTGCTCAAGCTTCTGAATTGCTTCAGTGTGTACCAGTTCCAATTCCCTCAGATGAAGCTCACAGACTGTTTGATGAGCCTGCACTTCTGAATCAGCTGATGCAAGTGCTGATGAAGACATTGCCTCCTGGAAAGCCTCAACAAAAAACCTTCCTTGTGAAGGATTTGCTATATGTGCCCAGGACGGTCTACCGCATACCCACAAATACTCTATGTCCTCTGAAGGGCCATGATTCAGATGAAGAAGAAGTGGAAGGAGTCATGAAGAATATGCTCTTCAACATCATTCATGGGATTCCCATCGACTTACACGATTTCTTCATGAGGACATTGGCCAATGCTGCTTTAGCTCCATTTGAACAGAAGCCTTATGTGCCTTGGATCATGAAATTCATCAGGGCAAAGTCCTCAGTTCCCTTCAAGGCTGATTTCCAGAACCACTTTGGCTTCCTGCCTCCAATCGAAGTAATCAAGAACACAATTGACTCAGTGGAAGGAAAAGGCAAGGCTATCATTGATGAAGGCACTCGTCCATTGGATGGACCGTTTCGCAAAGCTGCTTCCTTCTCCACCAACGATGACACTGCAACTCAAGACTTCGAAGCAAAGGCCTCAGCTCACAAACCTCAAGAGTCTGCCCCTCGTGTGATGACTGATCATGAGCTGCTAATAAGTCTTCATTAGAAGGTCGATCGCAATCACAAGTGGGTGAAGCGCCAACTTGGTTACATTGGGCAAAGCATGACTATAACGCAAAACACTATGAAGAGGAATCTCTACTATGCGTCGTATTGTCTCACCTCAAGTCTTCTGATGAACTGAATGAGCTATATCTTGAAGAAAATCCTGACTGGGCTCATCGACCACAGAAGAAATTCAAGAAAGTACAAGTTCCTCTGATGGTCGCAAGTTCATATGCTTCATCTCGAGAGTGCGATGATGATGAAGACATTGACGACACTGCGGTAGGCCCTGCATCGACAAACAACCCCGACAACGCTGACGCTCCTTCCTCACCAACACAATGAAATTCTTCAAAGGGGCGTTAGTCCTCATTTTTTCGTCCCTTTTGGTCTTCGATGACAAAGGGGGAGAAAATTTGAGTTAGTCTTCAGGCGGGTCTCTATATATGGTTATTTTTGTTTAAGTTACAACTCTCGCTCTTCTGAAGCTTTTGTTGATCGAGTTGTAAACTTAAGTCCTATGGTGGTCTGACACTTTTGAACTATTTCCTCGCATGTTTATTTCCTCAAGTACCTTAATGCATACATGTTGAATTTCGTTAGACACCATTTACCTCGCGCATTTCGAATTCTTCATATCATATGTTCAAATGTGTGTATGAATTACAAGATATAGGTGGAGTTCTCCATGTTTTAACCTGCCAGGTGCATTTGCAGTCCAAAGCAAATTCCTCAAATATGCACATCTTCATGGAGAGTTCTTTTATATCTTGCAATCAAATTCCTCAAAATCTGTACTTTCACTTCATAGTATTATCCCCATTGAAAACTTAACCTATTTGTCATCAATCACCAAAAAGGGGGAGATTGTTAGTGCATCTAGTGCCCCTTAGTGATTTTGGTGTATTGAAGACTTAGAGGTTAAGGAACTAATGTGTTTGTGAGTGTACACGGGCTCTATAAGTCGATAAGGAGTTTGATATATCCGGAGATTATCGACCCCTAAAAATGTATGTCTTCAACTGAAGACTTTGTGAAGACTTTGGTGAAGACTTTGTGAAGACTTTGAAAATGAAGAAGTTGGTGTGACCTTGAAGATATGAATGAGGAATATGAAGCGTGAAGACTTTTGTTTTCATAGTTTCATTTCCTTTATTTGAGTCATAGGAAACACCGTATTGTTAAAGGGGGCCGAGGTAGTACTAAGGAAATTTTCCAACTGATGCTCAACTCCAAAATCCTCAACCTATTCAATCCTTCGAGTGAAGCCTTTGGAAATCTCATACATCTCAGTCAAATTCTTCAGTGACAAAGATGAAGTTCTTCTGGACTCTGATGAATTTGAACTGACTAAGGAGTTAGGATTTCGCTAGTGCGAATTGCCTACAAGTGAGGAACATGATAAGCATGAGGACTTTCATAGTTCGAAATTCTGACCGTTGTTGTGCTCAGCGCCAGCTGTCCCCAATCATTCTTATCCACATAACGGTCATATCATTGGGGGCATTTATGTCTTATCATGTTAGGTTGCACCCTGGCTATAAATAGCCACCCCCACAACCACTAGTTGGTTGGCTGCTCCGAGAGAGAACTAACACTTGTCATTTGAGAGCAACCCATCCTCCGGGGATTTTGAGAGAAAATCATCAGTGAGGAAAACCCACAACCAAACCACCAAACCCATAGTGATTGAGCATCACTGAAAAAATTCCTGTGTGGATCCGACGCTTGTTACCTTTGAGGACTGTGCATCCTCCAGACGGTTACGCGTCATGGTCTAGTGCTCCTGCAGTCAATTGGGGATCACGAAGTGACCTTGGTCTAGAGCATCCAGCAGTAAATTGTGGATCGCCGAGTGACCAGTTTGTGAGGGTTTTGGAAGTCTACCCTGAAGACTTACCACGACTGTTGGGCGAGGACTGTGTGGCCTTAGCTCAAGGAGAATACGGTAAGGAATGTGTGTCCTGGGACTGTGTGTCCTCTAGTTTAAATACCAAGCCGCTCCAAACCAGACGTACGACTGTCATAGCAGTTGGAACTGGGTCATCAAACCATTATCTTCATCGAGCTATCTGGTTCTATTTCCTCAACCCCTCTATTCCTCATATACCAGTTGATGAAATTGACTATTGTTGTTTGAAGAATTTGACTGAAGACTTTCACAAATTCCTCACCTCAAATTCTTCAAGTTACCTTGTTCATCACTGCTTATCCTGTATCACGCTACTTACTATTAGTGCATGTTTCATTTCATCATGAAGACTATGCTATTACTATGTTCCTCATGCACTTGAGTACTTATTCTACTGCTAGTTATTCATCACATTTCAAATTCCTCAAAGTTGAAATTCCTCAAGTGATGAATTTGTAAAAATCGCCTATTCACCCCCCCCCCCCCCGTCTAGCCGATATAACGCACTTTCATAGCTTGAATCCACTCAGGCTCCTTGAATGCTTCATCAACTTTGGTGGGCTCTATGATAGAGACAAAGGCAAAGTGCCCACAAAAGTTAGTCAAATATGAAGATCTTGAGCGAGTGAGAGGACATGGTGCATTGATGCCATCGATGATTTTGTCAATCTACACTTCATTTGCAACTCTTGGATGAGCAGGTTGACGTGGCTGAGGATTTTCTTCAGCACCATTTTCTTCAGGTGTATCAGCATCAATGTCTTCATTTGTTGGAATGACTTCTTCAGTGGGAATGATGTCTTCAGTAGCCTTCAGCTTAATGGATTCCTCGAGAGCCTGTTCATCTAACACAGAAGGTAGGCGCTCTCTTTGCGAGCCGTCGGTTTCATCGAACCGCGATATTAGTTTCAACAACCTTGTGGTGGTAGGTGTTGAAGACTCTGTAGGTGTGCAAGTCCTTTCTGTAACCAAGCATAAAACCTTCATCTGCTTTCTGTACAAATTTAGAACTATAGTGAGGATCTCTAATCCAGCATTTTGCACCGAAGACTTTGAGATAACTTACATTGGGTTTCTTGTCAGTCATAAGTTCATATGAAGTCTTCTTGAAGAATTTGTGAAGATATACCCTATTGATGATGTGGCATGCAGTATCAATTGCCTCAAGCCAGAAGCGACGAGGAGTCTTGTATTCATCAAGCATGGTGCAAGCCATCTCAACAAGAGTCCTGTTCTTGCGCTCCATGACGCCGTTCTGCTGAGGAGTATAAGGGGAAGATAACTCATGAGTAATACCAAGTTCATCAAGATATTCATCAAGATTGGTGTTCTTGAACTCAGTCCCATTATCAGTCCAAATATGCTTGATCTTGATGCCGAAGTTCGTGGAGGCCCTTGAAGCAAATTGTCTGAAGACATCCTACACTTCAGACTTGTACAGAATAATATGCACCCAAGTGTAACGAGTATAATTATCAACAATGACAAAGCCATACAAACTTGAAGAATATGTTAGTGTGGAGTAATGAGTGGGGCCAAAGAGATCCATGTGAAGCAATTCAAAGGATCGAGTCGTGGTCATGATTGTCTTCGAGGGATGCTTGGATCTGGTCATCTTCCTAGACTCACATGCACCACAGAGGTGGTCCTTCGGGAATTTGACACGTTCAATGCCAATGACATGCTTTTTCTTCACGAGCGTGTGCAAGTTCCTCATACCAGCATGTCCAAGTCGTCGATGCCACAACCAGCCTTCTGAGGACTTTGCAAGTAGGCATGTGGCAGGCTAAGGACCTGTAGAGAAATCAACAATATACAAGTCTCCTCTCCTAAAGCCTTCGAAGACTTTGGAATTGTCAGATTCCATGATGACAACACAGCGATAGTTTCCAAATACGACAACCATATCAAGATCACAAAGCATTGAGACAGACATAAGGTTGAACCCGAGGTATTCGACAAGCATCACCTTATCCATGGTTCGGTCCTTTGAGATTGCAACCTTACCTAGACCCAATACCTTGCTTTTTCCTTTATCTGCGTAGGTGATATGCTTCAGATGAGATGGAGCAAGTGGCAAATTCATTAGAAGACTCTTGTCACCAGTCAAGTGATTTGTGCATCCACTATCGAGGACCCACTCAATAGCTTTTGGAGGTTCATCCTGCAGATAAATTAGTACAACTTACGAACTCATATGCTTCAGAGTGAAGAATATGAAATTTCATCAGACAGAATTTCATCACACGATATAGTAAGCAAGTAGTGTGAGGACGTAAGAAATGAGGAATTCATTTCTACATTAGCTTGCGTCCTTTCAAGCATTTCCTCGGGTCTCCAGCAAATTCATCAGACATTCAAGTTTATCTGGAGACCTGACCCTGCATAAGAAATTAGTTCAATTTCTTCACCACCCACATCTGGAGGGGTGGTAAAGAGTTCATCATTCTGCGAGCACCATAAGAGAAGGGAGGCATTGAAGCAAGTGCACTTCGTTTCACAGGGTGAGGGTTAGATTACTCATATGAATAAGCAGAGAAATTCTTCGAGGACTTATGAACATAATGGTTTGAAGAATAATGCACATATTCATAACTCTTAGATTTTCCCTGCGAAACAGACGCATTAGCACGAGAATGATATTTTTGACCATTTGAGGAATTTGGTCCAAGTGAAGACTTTGATCCATATGAGGAATTTGATCTGGGGTTCCTGTTCTTCATGAGTGGGGTCGTGAGGACATTCACTTGAAGATTTTGTAGGTAGCTCTTGGGAACCCAGATTTTCTTCATAGGAGAACCGTTCCTGTAGTTAGTTCCAACAAATCTAGCAAATACTTCACCTTTCTGATTTTTGAAGAATTTGTAGTTGGAGTCAAGTGACTCATCAGAGGAATATGAGGTTTCACAAGTAAAGCCAGATAAAGTGGATGGATCTACAAGAGGTCCTTTTGCGGCAACCCATGAGGTTTTGGGGTACTACTCAGGTGTCCAGTAGGATCCATCTGCGTTGAGTTTCCTCACAAAGGCAATACCCTCTTTCCTAGGGTTCTTGTTCAGAATATGCATTTCAGAACATCGCAAAGGGTTTGATGCCCTTTGAGACTTTTGTACATGTCTATCACATACAATTCCATCAACCCTGCATTTTCGTTAGTGATACTTGTGGTATCCTCAGATGAGGAATTTGAGACCATTGGAATAGTTGAAGAATTTGCAGCAATATAAGCATTTGAACATTCAGGTGAAGAATTAGCAGTTTCACGTTCGATGCATTTCAAGCAAGGTGGAACAAATTCTCCCTGAGCGGTACTGATCTGTTGAGCCAGTAAGGAATCATTTTCCCTTTGGAGATCCTCATGTGACACCCTTAGTTTCTCAAGATCTTGCTTTATTTGAAGAAATTCATAAGAAAGCTTCTCATGATTGGCTAAGAGAGAATTATGATGACTCTCAAGGTTATCATACTTTGTCTGAAGACTTTTGAGGTTGTTAGAGAGAGTTTGAGCCCAATCCACTTCCTCACTCAACAGATCATTGCTTTTGTCTAGCATTTTCTGAAGCTTTTCAAGTGCACTTTGTTGCTTAGTGGCAATATTAGCAAGTTTGGCATAGCTAGGTTTCACATATTCATCAGATTCACGGTCACTTGATTCAAAGGAGTGATGCTTATGTACCTTGGAACCTTTAGCCATGAAGCAATAGGTGGGAGCATAATCATCATTGCTGACATCAGAGTCGTTGGAGTAGTCAATTTCTTCATCGTTGAAGATGGACTTGCTGACGAAAGCAGTAGTGAGAGCAAGGCTAGCAACACTAGATTCAGATTCCACCTCTGATTCGTCCTCTTCTTCATATTCTTCAGATTCTTCTTCTGGGTCCATTTCCTTGCCAATGAAAGCCCGAGCCTTTCTGGAACCATTCTTCTCGTGCATTGAGGACTTTGAAGATGAGGACTTTGCAGATGAGGACTTTGAAGATTTCTTCTTTTTCTTCAAGTCATCAGAATTGTCGTCCTTGTACTTCTTCTTCCTCTTCTTTTTTGATTCTTTTTCCCAAAGAGGACAGTCAGACATGAAGTGACCATATTTCTTGCATTTGTGGCAGGTTCTTTTCTTGTAGTCATCTGAGGAATCTGATTTCCTCAAATCACTTTTTGATGACTTTCCAAATCCTCCTCTCCTTGAGAACTTCTGGAATTTCCTCACGAGCATTGCTAGCTCCTGACTCAGTTCTTCAGGATCACCAAGGCTACTATCATATTCTTCGCCTTCAAATGAGCAAATTGCTTTTGCCTTTAGAGCACGAGATCTTCCATAGCTTGGCTGATAGAGGTCTCTCTTCTCAGCTTGTTGGAATTCATGAGTATTGAGTCTCTCAAGAATATCAGCAGGATCAAGTGACTTGTAGTCTCCACGTTCTTGAATCATCAAAGCCAGAGTATCAAATGAGGAATCAAGATATCTTAGCAGTTGCTTCACCACTTCATGGTCGGTGATATCAGTGGCACCCAGTGCTTGAAGCTCATTGGAGATATCAGTAAGACAATCAAAAGTTTGCTGAACATTTTCATTGTCAAGTCTCTTGAAGTGGTTGAAGAGATTGCAAAGAACATCAACACGAGAGTCATGTTGAGTGGAAACACCTTCGTTGACTTTGGACAGCCTATCCCAGATAAGCTTAGCAGACTCCAAAGCACTCACTCTTCCATACTGACCTTTGCTCAGATGGCCACACATGATATTCTTTGCTTGAGAATCGAGTTGCTTGAATTTCTTCGTATGAGCACTAGTGACAGTCGGAGAAATGCGGGGAACACCATTTTCCACAACGTACCAGAGATCGTCGTCAATTGCCTCAAGATGCATGCGCATCTTGTTCTTCCAGTAGGGATAGTCCGTCCCGTCGAAGGTAGGACATCCTGCGGAAACCTTGATCATACCTGCAGTCGACATAACTAGAACTCCAAGTGGTTAAACCAAAATCACATAGAACAAGGGAGTACCTTGCTCTGATACCAATTGAAAGTGCGTTATATCGACTAGAGGGGGGTGAATAGGCGATTTTTACAAATTCATCACTTGAGGAATTTCAACTTGGGGAATTTGAAATGTGATGAATAACTAGCAGTGGATTGAGTACTCAAGTGCATGAGAAACATAGCGATAGCATAGTCATCATGATGAAACGAAACATGCATAGATTACAAGTAGCGTGATACAGGATAAGCAGGTGAGGAACAAGGTAACTTGAAGAATTTGAGGTGAGGAATTGTGAAAGTCTTCAGTCAAATTCTTCAAATAGTAAAGCCCAATTTCATCAACAAGTATATGAGGAATAAAGGGGTTGAGGAAATAGAACCAGGTAGCTCGATGAAGACAATAGTTTGATGACCCAGTTCCAACTGTTGTGACAGTCGTACGTCCAGTTTGGAGCGGCCTGGTATTTTAACCAGAGGACACATAGTCCCAGGACACACAGTCCTTACCGTATTCTCCTTGAGCTAAGGTCACAAAGTCCTCGCCCAACATTCATGGTAATTCTTCAGAGTAGACTTCCAAAACCCTCACAAATAGGTCACCCGTCGATCCACAATTGACTATTGGATGCTCTAGACCAAGGTCACTTCGTGATCCCCAATTGACTGCAGGATGCACTAGACCATGACGCCTAACCATCTGGAGGATACACAGTCCTCAAAGGTAACAAGCGTCGGTTCCACACAGGAATTTCTTCAGTGATGCTCAATCACTTTGGGTTTGGTGGTTTGGTTGTGGGTTTTTCCTCACTAGTGATTTTCTCTCAAAGTCCTCGGAAGATGGGTTGCTCTCAAATGACAAGTGTTAGTTCTCTCTCAGAGCAGCCAACCAACTAGTGGTTGTGGGGGGTGGCTATGTATAGCTAGGGTGCAACCTGACATGATAAGACATAAATGCCCCCAATGATATGACCGTTATGTGGATGTGATGATTGGGGACAGCTGGCGCTAAGCACAGCAACGGTCGAAATTTCGAACCATGAAAGTCCTCAGGCTTATCATGTTCCTCACTTGTAGGCAATTCGCACTGGCAAAATCCTAACTCCTCAGTCAGATCAATTTCCTCAGAGACTAGAAGAACTTCGTCTCTGTCACTAAAGAACTTGACTGAACTGCAAGAGATTTCCAAAGGCTTCACTCGAAGGATTGGATAGGTTGAGGATTTTGAGATGAGCATCAGTTGTAAATGTTCCTTAGTATTACCTCGGCCCCCTTTAACAGTGCGGTGTTTCCTATGACTCAAAGAAAGGAAATGAAACTACGAAAACAAAAGTCTTCACGCTTCATAGTCCTTGTTCATATCTTCAAGGTCACACCAACTTCTTCGTTTTCAAAGTCTTCAGGGAATACCAAAGTCTTCAGCTAAGTCTTCACCAAAGTCTTTAGTTGAAGACATACATTTTTAGGGGTCGGTAATCTCCGAATATATCAAACTCCTCATCGACTTATAGATCCCGTGTACACTCACAAACACATTAGTTCCTTAACCTATAAGTCTTCAATACACCAAAATCACTAAGGGGCACTAGATGCACTTACACCCACAAGTGTTGTTCGCCGTGAAGACTTTCCAACTAATTAGGGAAAGCGTCAACACAAACTTCAGAGGACTGCCGAAGCTGCTATGGGGAAATTTAAAGAAGACTCTGTTGCTGCTGCCACTGTCGGAGTCTCTACAAGTGCTCCAAAGAAATCTATGGCGAAGAAATCTACTGTGAAGTCAAATTCTTCAACTTCAAAATCATCACAGCAGATTCCTCAAGCTCAAAGGCCTCAGCCTTCAAAGGCGTCAGCAGCTGGTTCCGGAGGCTACTCAGTCCTCTACTGCTGTTGCAAAGTCCTCAACTCCTGTGCATCTTGCATCTTGTCAGAGGACAGAGGGATACTCAATTACTTCAAAGATCTTTGCAAGTCCCTCTACTCAAGCAAAGTCTTCAACAAGTCCTACTATGTTGAAACTGAAGAAAACTGTTGAAGGAGGTCCAAGACCAAGTCCTCATACAAGCAAAGATGTAGTGACAATACCCTCAGGATATGAGGATGATGATGAAGCTGATGATGAAGAACTGGAAGAAATCATCAGAGAAAGTTAGCAAAAGGTTGCATTAGCCAAAGGCAGCTCTGTTCCACTTCTGTTGGATCCCAAGATGATCCTCAACTTCATAGACATATGGCATGAGGATCCCAACACTCTAATTTCCTCACTGAACCTACCTCTCGGTGTGGACCATGTCCTCACCCACTTTATTGCTGAGGAAAAATGGAAAAGAAAAAAATCTCAGAGAGCTAAGAGAAACAGGGCTCGGAAAGAAAAATTTCTAAGGAATAACGTGATGAATTTGAATCCAAATCAACTCATCACCGTTCAGTCTGAAATTCGCTGCCTCTCTGAAGAACAAGAAATGTATGATGTTGAATGGAAGGTCACCAAAGTGAGATTCGCTAGGGCTGCCCAAGCTGCTGTTAAGGACCACAACACAAGGGTTGCAGCTCGATCGCAACCATAAATTCCTCAGGCTGATGAATCTGCTCAGCCTGCTGAAGAAAATCCAAGCGCAACTGAAGAAAGTCAGACTGCTAAAGAACATACCAGGACAACCTCCACTATTGTGCCTGAAGAAACTGACAGACCAGCTAAAGTTTTTGCTGTGCCTGATGAAATTGATACCTCAAGGGTGACCACATCAGTCGTGCCTGAAGAAAATGTACCACCTTCACCTTCAGCTGAAATAGCCAAATCATCAAAGGTGAAGATAATAAACCTTCCTTCTGCATCAGAAGAGAAGAAAACTAAGGCTGCTGAGAAGAAGGCACTAAAGAGAAAAGCTTCAACTTCAGATTCCTCAGTCGTGAAGAAGTTGAAGACCCTGCCAAAATCTTCAACTAAACCATTAGATGCCACTCCAATCTCCTCAGCACCAGCCTATGAGATAATTCCATTTGGCGCTGACTATGTCATCCCAAATGATGAAGATGAAGAAGATCATTCTGTTGCTTCAAAAGAGAAGATTGATGAAGCAATTGAAGTGGAAGAAAATGCTTCAACTCCATAGGTATCATCGCCCCAGCCTCAGTTGACCGCTGAAGAGGCCGGCGTTGAAGAAATAGATGAGGACATGGACACTGGCAACACAACTCCTGTCATAAATGATGAATATTGGGAAGTTGCACACCCAGATTCCCCCAATGACCACTCCTGTGTCATAGATTCCTCAGTCCCCAGCCCAGACTGAAGAAATTCACGAAGGATCTGATGACATGGCCGCTCCAGCCACTGAAGAAATTCCAGCTGCACCAACTGATGACATCGCTGCTCCAACTGCCACTAAGGAAACTGCTCAGCAAATTCCTCGGTCTGAAGAAATTCCTCCTACGCCTAAGGAGATTAAGGGACGCTTCAAGCCAAACCTTCAGCCTAAGCAGAGGATGCCATTCAAAGGCTCAAAGCACCCTAAATTCCTCAAGTCCAATTTCTTCGATGAGCACATTTTCTTCATTGGCCCTAATCCATATAACTAAGCAAGGGCCGGTCGCACAAGATTCTGGACTTCAACTCAGATGAATTACTATGCATATGTTCTATTTGACAAGAAGAAAGTCTTCGAGCACCATCAAATTCCTCATGCTGATATGGAACAATTCCATCCTTCACGCCGGTGCTCGCAGTTCTTCATGATGCAGGACTTCTTCCCTTCTGTGTGGACATCTGCGATTGGAATGAAGAGCTAATTCTTCAATTCTATACCACACTGCACATCACAGGTGATGCCTCTAACATCAACTCCTAGATCTTGGATTGGATGACCGGATCTACTCACTTCACTGCTCCAGTATCTGAATTACTTCGGTCAGTCCCTATCCCAATTCCTTTTGAAGAAGCACGTTGCCTGTTTGATGAACCTGCTCTACCACCCCAACTGATGCATGTCCTGATGAAGCCGTTGGCTCCTGGAAAACCTCAACAACCTTCCTAGTGAAGGATTTGCTCTATGTGCCCAGGACGGTCTACCGCATTCTCACCAACACCCTATGTCCTCAGAAGGGCCACAACTCTGAAGAAGAAGAAGTGGAGGGAGTCATGAAGAACATGCTATTCAACATTATTCATGGGATTCCCATCAACTTCCATGATTTCTTCATAAGGACATTGGCGAATGCAGCACTAGCCCCATTTGAACTGAAGCCTTATGCTCCCTAGATCATGAAGTTCATCAGATCAAGGTCTTCAGTTCCCTTCAAGGCAGACTTCCAGAATCATTTCGGCTTCTTACCCCCGATTGAAGTCCTCAAGAGCACAATTGCCTCGGTTGAAGGAAAAGGCAAGGCTGTCATTAATGAAGGCACTCGTCCATTGGATGGTCAGTTTCACAAAGCTGCATCTTTCTCCACCAATGATGACACTTCAACCCAAGATTCTAAAGCAAAGGCCTCAATGCAAAAGCCTCAAGAGTCTGCTCCTCGTGTGATGACTAGTCGTGAGCTTCTCATAAGTCTTCATCAGAAGGTTGATCGCAATCACAAGTGGGTAAAGCGTCAATTGGCTTCCATTGTACAGAACATGGCTGTGACGCAGAACTCTGTGAGGAAAAATCATTACTATGTGCATGAAATCTTTGATCGCGCATGGGCCATTCTCGCACACCTCAAGACTCCTGAGGAACTCAAGGACATGGACTTTCAACAAAACTTTGACTTGTCTCATCCTCCTCAGAAGAAATTCAAGAAGGTTCAAGTTCCTCTGATCGTTACAAGTTCATATTCTTCATCGCGTGAGACAGATGAAGCTGAGGACATTGAAGACACTGTGGCAGGCCCTGCATCGACAAGCAACCCCGACATCGCTGGCGCTCCTTCCTCACCAACAACATGAAATTCTTCAAGGGGTGTTAGTCCTCACTTTTTCGTCCCTTTTGGTCTTCGATGACAAAGGAGGAGAAAATTTGAGTTAGTCTTCAAGCGGGTCTCTATATATGGGTTGTGTTTTTGTTTAAGTTACAACTCTCGCTCTTCTGAAGCTTTTGTTGTTTGAGTTGTAAACTTAAGTCCGATGGTGGTCTGACTCTTTTGAACTACTTTCCGCATGCTTATTTCCTCAAGCACCTTAATGCATGTATGCTGAATTTCGTCAGACACCATTTTCATCATGCATTTCAAATTCTTCATATCATATGTTAAATGCGTGTATGAATTACAAGATATAAGGGGAGTACTCCATCCTCAAATATGCACATCTTCAGGGGGAGTTCTTCTATATCTTGCAATCAAATTCCTCAAACACAGTATTTACACTTCATAGTATTATCCCCGTTGAAAACATAACCTATTTGTCATCAATAACCAAAAAGGGGGAGCTTGTAAGTGCATCTAGTGTCCCCTTAGCGATTTTGGTGTATTGAAGACTTATAGGTTAAGGAACTAATGTGTTTGTGAGTGTACACAAGCTCTATAAGTCGATGAGGAGTTTGATATATTCGGAGATTACCGACCCCTAAAAATGTATGTCTTCAATTGAAGACTTTGGTGAAGACTTTGCTGGAGACTTTGGTATTCCCTGAAGACTTTGAAAATGAAGAAGTTGGTGTGACCTTGAAGATATGAACGAGGACTATGAAGCGTGAAGAATTTTGTTTTCGTAGTTTCATTTCCTTTCTTTGAGTCATAGGAAACACCGCACTGTTAAAGGGGGCCGAGGTAAAACTAAGGAAAATTTCTAACTGGTGCTCAACTCCAAAAGCCTCAACCTATCCAATCCTTCGAGTGAAGCCTTTGGAAATCTCTAGCAGTTCAGTCAAGTTCTTCAATGAAAGAGACGATGTTATTCCGGTCTCTGATGAAATTGATCTGACTGAGTAGTTAGGATTTCGCCAGTGTGAATTGCCTACAAGTGAGGAACATGATAAGCCTGAGGACTTTCATGGTTCGAAATTCCGACCATTGTTGTGCTTAGCGTCAGCTGTCCCCAATCATCACATCCACATAACGGTCATATCATTGGGGGCATTTATGTCTTATCATGTTAGGTTGCACCCTGGCTATAAATAGCCACCCCCCACGACCACTAGTTGGTTCGCTGCTCCGAGAGAGAACTGACACTTGTCAAATTGAGAGCAACCCATCCACCAAGGACTCTGAGAGAAAATCATCAATGAGGAAAAACCCAAACCACCAAACCCAAAGTGATTGAGCATCACTGGAGAAATTGTTCCTGTGTGGAAACGATGCTTGTTACCTTTGAGGATTGTGCATCCTCCAAACGGTTAGGCGTCATGGTCTATTGCATCCTGCAGTCAATTGGGGATCACGAAGTGACCTTGGTCTAGAGCATCCAGCAGTAAATTGTGGATCGTCGGGTGACCAGTTTGTGAGGGTTTTGGAAGTCTACCCTGAAGACTTACCACGAGTGTTGGGCAAGGACTTTATGACCTTAGCTCAAGGAGAATACGGTAAGGATTGTGTGTCCTTTGGTTTAAATACCAGGCTGCTCCAAACCAGACATACAACTGTCACAACAGTTGGAACTGGGTCATCAAACCATTATCTTCATCGAGCTACCTGTTTCTATTTCCTCAACCCCTCTATTCCTCGTATACTTGTTGATGAAATTGATCGTTACTGTTTGAAGAATTTGACTGAAGGCTTTCACAATTTCTTCACCTCAAATTCTTCAAGTTACCTTGTTCCTCACCTGCTTATCCTGTATCATGCTACTTGTAATCTGTGCATGTTTCATTTCATCATGATGACTATGTTGTCGCTATGTTTCTCATGCACTTGAGTACTTAATCCGCTGCTAGTTATTCATCACATTTCAAATTCCTCAAGTTGAAATTCCTCAAGTGGTGAATTTGTAAAAATCATCTATTCATCCCCCCCTCTAGTTGATATAACGCACTTTCAAGTCCCCATGGCTCACATATTACTACAAGAACAATTGCAAGTACGGGTAATGTAATGCGTTGACGTGAGCGCGATTGTTTGATTTGGAGTTCTTGTTCATCGATCGTAGGATGGGTTCCAGGACGACAGCCTGGGATAGCAATGGTAGATGTCATTTTATTGTTTGATTTCGTTTGTAGTCGGACCCTGCTCTTATGTATGATGATTGAAGACGTTGTTGTATCGATGTGATCATGACTTAGATTGTGGCGAGTGTAAGCCAATTCCATATAATCATCTCTTATGTACATGTACTTGTAATGATATTCAATCTTGCAAAACAACGAGATGCGCTTATATCCATGCCGAGGCCCTTGAGCCAAAATAAGGATATGATCGCATCTTGATCGTTACAATCTGGCCCATATTTGGGATGGAAATGAGGGGTGTTGGTCAGCTCGGGTGTTTGATGACGGTCTGAGGGGCACGTTTGGGTCGTTTTTTTGTGATCAGGCGGACTGTTGGGGAACGTTGCATGGGAAACAAAAAAATTCCTATGCACACGCAGATCTATCCATGGTGATGAGCATCTACGAGAGGGAGAGTGGATCTACGTACCCTTGTAGATCGCTAAGCGGGAAGCGTTAAGAAACGCGGTTGGTGTAGTCGAACGTCTTCGTGATCCAAATCACCGAGCATCCCGCGATCCAATCACGATCCATCCCGCGATCCAATCACGATCCATCCCATGACCTTGATCACGATCCGTCCCACGAACTTGATCACGATCCGTCCCACGGACTTGATCACGATCCTTCCGATCTAGCGCCGAACGGACGACACCTCCGCGTTCATCACACGTATAGCTTGATGACGATCTCTGCCGTCTTGATCCAGCAAGAAGGAGCGGAGAGGAAGAAGAGTTCTCCGGCAGCATGACGGCTCTCCGGCGATGGTGGTGGAGCTATTCCGCAGGGCTTCGCCTAAGCACTGCAGAAATCCGATCTAGAGGAGAAACTATGCACTGGAGGAACGGGCAGCACGTGGCTGAAAATTCTGTGCAAAAACCCTAAAACCTCTAGTATATATAAGAGGAAGAGAGGAGGAGGCTTGTCACAAGGTCCAAGCCTCCAAGGAGTCGGCCGAACCAGGTGGAGGAGGTGGACTCCACCTCCAATCCTAGTAGGACTAGGATTCACCCTATTTTTGCCTTTTTCCACTTTTTCTCTTTGGGCATTTTTTCCCAAACCTTATGGGCCTTGTGTGGGTCTTACACCATCCCACTAAGGGCTGGTAAACACTCTCCCACAGCCCATGGAGCCTCTTGGGTCGAAATACCCCTCCCGATGGTCTCCCGGTACACTACCGGCACTCCCGGTACACTACCGATGAGCCCGAAACTTTTCCGGCGACCAAAATAGGACTTCCTATATATCAATATTTACCTCCGGACCATTCCGGAGCTCCTCGCGACGTTCGTGATCTCATCCGGGACTCTGAACAACCTGCGGTCACCACCATACATAACTCTATACTGCCGAAACGTCACCAAACCTTAAGTGTGCAGACCCTGCGGGTTCGAGAACTATGTAGACATGACTGAGACACCTCTACGGTCAATAACCAATAGCGGGACCTGGATGCCCATATTGGTTCCTACATATTCTACGAAGATCTTTATCGGTCGAACCTCTGTGTCAAGGATTCAATTAATCCTGTATGATGTTCCCTTTTTTCTTTGGTATGTTACTTGCTCGAGATTCGATCGTCGGTATCTTCATACCTAGTTCAACCTCGTTATTGACAAGTCTCTTTACTCATTCCGTAATACAAGATCCTGTGACTAAAACTTAGACAGATTGCTTGCAAGGCTCATTGTGATGTTGTATTACCGAGTGGGCCCTGAGATACCTCTCCGTCACACGGAGTAACAAATCCCAGTCTTGATCCATGCCAACTCAACAGATACCCTCAGAGATACCTGTAGAGCACCTTTATAGTCACCCAGTTACGTTGAGACATTTGATACACACAAGGCAATCCTCCAGTATCCATGAGTTGCATGATCTCATGGTCATAGGAACATATACTTGACATGCAGAAAACAGTAGCAATAAACTGACATGATCATATGCTACGTTTCTAGTTCAGGTCTTGTCCATCACATCATTCTACTAATGATGCGATCTCGTTATCAAATGACATCTCATGTCAATGGCTAGGAAACCTTGACCATCTTTGATCAACGAGCTAGTTCACTAGAGGCATACTAGGGACGAAGTGTTGTCTATTTACCCACACATGTAATGTGTTTCCAATTAATACAATTATAGCATGGATAATAAACGATTATCATGAACAAGGAAATATAATAATAAATACTTTATTTATTGCCTCTAGGGCATATTTCCAACAGTCTCCCACTTGCACTAGAGTCAATAATCCAGCTCACATCACTATGTGATTTACATTGTAATGAATCGAACACCCACGCAGTTCTAGTGTTGATCATGTTTAGCCCTTGGAAGAGGTTTAGTTAACGGGTCTGCAACATTCAGATCCATGTGCACTTTGCAAATATTTATGTCCTTCTCCTCGATGTAATCGCGGATGGAGTTGAAGCATCGCTTTATGTGTCTGGTCCTCTTGTGAAACCTTGGTTCCTTGGCCAGAGCAATGGCACCAGTGTTGTCACAGAACAGGTTCATTGGATTCAGTGCACTGGGCACTACTCCAAGATCTGTCATGAACTGCTTCATCCAAACACCTTCCTTCACCGCCTCCGAGGCTGCGATGTACTCCGCTTCACATGTAGAATCGGCTACCACGCTTTTCTTGGAACTGCACCAGCTTACCGCTCCCCCGTTGAGAATAAATACGTATCCGGTTTGTGATTTAGAGTCATCCGGATCAGTGTCAAAGCTTGCATCGACATAACCCATTACAACGAGCTCTTCATCACCTCCATAAATGAGAAACATTTCCTTAGTCCTTTTCAAGTACTTAAGGATATTCTTGACCGCTGCCCAGTGTTCCATTCCAGGATCACTTTGAAACCTTCCGGCCATACTTATGGCAAGGCTGACATCGGGTCTTGTGCATAGCATTGCATACATGATAGAGCCTATGGCTGAAGCATAGGGGATGACACTCATCTTTTCTCTATCCTCTGAAGTCACTAGGCATTGAGTCTTACTCAACTTCACACCTTGTAACACAGGCAAGAACCCCTTCTTGGACTGATCCATTTTGAACTTCTTCAAAACTTTATCAAGGTATGTGCTCTGTGAAAGTGCTATCAAGTGTTTCGATCTATCTCTATAGATCTTAATGCCTAATATGAAAGCAGCTTCTCCTAGGTCCTTCATTGAAAAACTCTTGTTCAAATATTCCTTCACGCTTTCCAGCATTTCTATATTGTTTCCAATCAGCAATATGTCATCCACATATAATATTAGAAACGCTATAGAGCTTACACTCACTTTCTTGTAAATACAAGCTTCTCCATAAACTTGTATAAACTCAAACGCTTTGATCACCTCATCAAAATGCTTATTCCAACTCCGAGATGCTTGCACCAGCCCATAAATGGATCGCTGGAGTTTGCAAACTTTGTCAGCATTCTCTGGATCGACAAAACCTTCTGGTTGCATCACATACAACTCTTCCTCAAGCAAACCGTTGAGGAACACTGTTTTGACATCCATCTGCCAAATTTCATAGTCGAAATAAGCAGCTATTGCCAACATGATTCTGACAGACTTAAGCATCGCTACGGGTGAGAAGGTCTCATCGTAGTCAACTCCTTGAACTTGTGAAAAACCCTTTGCCACAAGTCGAGCTTTATAGATGGTGACATTACCGTCCGCGTCCGTCTTCTTCTTAAAGATCCATTTGTTCTGAATGGCCTTTCGCCCTTCAGGTAATACTTCCAAAGTCCATACTTTGTTTTCATACATGGATCCCATCTCAGATTTCATGGCCTCTAACCATTTCTCAAAATTCGGGCCCATCACTGCTCCTCCATAGCTCGTAGGTTCATTGTTGTCCAACAACATGACCTCCAAGACAGGATTGTCGTACCACTCAGGAGTAGTACGTGGCCATGTCGACCTACGAGGTTCAATAGTAGCTTGATCCGAAGCTTCATGATCATTATCATTAGCTTCTTCTTCTACCGTTGTAGGTTTCACAGAAACATCTTTCTGCGCTACGCTACTTTCTGGTTGAAGTAAAGGTTCAATAACCTCATCAAGCTCTATTTTACTCCCACTCAATTTTTTCGAGAGAAACTCTTTCTCAAGAAATGTTCCATTCTTAGCGACAAACACTTTGCCTTCGGATCTGAGATAGAAGGTATACCCGATTGTCTCTTTCGGGTATCCTATGAAGACGCATTTTTCCGCTTTGGGTTCCAGCTTTTCAGGCTGAAGCTTTTTGACATAAGCATCACATCCCCAAACTTTAAGAAACGACAACTTTGGCCTCTTGCCAAACCACAGATCATATGGCGTCTTCTCAACGGATTTCGATGGTGCCCTATTTAAAATGAATGCAGTTGTCTCTAATGCATAACCCCAAAACGATAGTGGCAAATCAGCAAGAGACATCATAAAATGCACCATATCTAATAAGGTTCGATTACGACGTTCGGACACACCATTACGCTGTGGTGTTCCGGGAGGTGTCAACTGTCAAACAATTCCACACTGGCTTAAGTGACTACCAAACTCATAACTCAGATATTCACCTCCTCGATCAGATCGGAGGAATTTAATCTTCTTGTTATGATGATTCTCAACTTCACTCTGAAATTGCTTGAACTTTTCAAATGTTTCAGACTTGTGTTTCATCAAGTAAATATACCCATATCTACTTAAGTCATCAGTGAAGGTGAGAGAATAACGATATCCACCATGCGATGTAACATTCATTGGACCGCACACATCAGTATGTATGATTTCCAATAAGTCATTCGCCCATTCCATTGTTCCAGAGAACGGCGTTTTGGTCATCTTGCCCATGAGGCATGGTTCACATGTGTCAAGTGATTCAAAATCAAGTGACTCCAAAAGTCCATCAGCATGGAGCTTCCTCGTGCGTTGTACACCAATATGACCTAAATGGCAGTGCCACAAGAAAGTGGTACTATCATTATCAACTCTACATCTATTGGCATCAATGTTATGAACATGTGTGTCATCACTATCAAGATTCAGTATGAATAAACCCCTAACATTGGGTGCATGACCATAAAAGATATTACTCATATAAATAGAACAACCTTTATTCTCTGATTTAAATGAGTAACCGTCTCCCAATAAACAAGATCCAGATATAATGTTCATGCTTAACGCATGCACTAAATAACAATTATTCAGGTTCATCACTAATCCCGATGGTAATCGAAGAGAGAGCGTGCCGACGGAGATCACATCAATCTTGGAACCATTTCCCACGCGCATCATCACTTCGTCCTTCACCAGCCTTCGTTTATTCCGTAGTTCCTGTTTTGAGTTGCAAATGTGAGCAATCGAACCGGTATCAAATACCCAGGCACTACTACGAGAGCTAGTAAGGTACACATCAATAACATGTATATCATATATACCTTGTTTGTCGTTGGCCACCTTCTTGTCAGCCAGGTACTTGGGGCAGTTCCGCTTCCAGTGACCAGATCCCTTGCAATGAAAGCACTCAGTTTCTGGCTTAGGTCCATGCTTGGGCTTCTTTATAGGAGTAGCAACTGCTTTTCCATCCTTCTTGGTTTTACCCTTCTTGCCCTTGCCTTTGACCTTGCCATTTTTCTTGAAACTAATGGTTTTATTGACCATCAACACTTGATGTTCTTTCTGGATTTCAGACTTAGCGACTTTTAGCATCGCAAACAGCTCGGCGACTGACTTGTTCATCCCGTGCATGTTATAGTTCATCACAAAGCTCTTGGAACTAGGTGGCAGTGATTGAAGAACTCTGTCAGTGATCGCCTCTGGCGGAAGGGCAATTCCCAACTCCACTAGACAAGTTGAATACCCAGACATTCTGAGTATATGTTCACTGATAGACCCGTTCTCCTCCATCTTGCAAGCATAGAACTTATCGGAGGTTTCATACCTCTCGATCCGGGCATTCTTCTGAAAGATAAACTTCAACTCCTAGAACATCTCATATGCTCCATGACGTTCAAAACGTCTTTGAAGTCCCGGTTCTAAGCCATACAATATTACACACTGAACTATTGAGTAATCTCTAGTACGTGCCTCCCAAGCATTCTTAACGTCTTTAGAGGTCATGTCTTCTGGTTGGTCACCAAGCGGTGCATCAAGGACATATGATTTCTAGGAAGCCGTGAGGATAATCCTCAGATTACGGGCCCAGTCAACAAAGTTACTTCCATCATCTTTCAACTTAGCTTTCTCTAGGAACGCATTAAAATTTAGGGGTGCTACTGCGCGAGCCATTGATCTACAACATAAATATGCAAAGTTTACTTAGACTATTGTTCAATATAATGAGTTTAGTTAATCAAATTACTAAAGCTCCCACTCAAATTGACATCCCTCAGGTCATCTGAGTGTCACATGATCCAAATTCACCAACTCAAGTCTGATCATCACGTGAGTTGAGGTGGCTTCAAAGGTGAACATCATTATGTTGATCATATCTACTATATGACTCATGTTCGACCTTTCGGTCTCTTGTGTTCCGAGGCCATGTCTGTACATGCTAGGCTCGTCAAGTTTAACCCGAGTGTTCTGCACGTGCAACACTGGCTTGCACCTGTTATACGTGAACGTAGAATCTATCACACCCGATCATCACGTGGTGTCTCAACACGACGAACTTTCGCAACGGTGCACACTCGGGGAGAACACAATTTATCTTGAAATTAAGTGAGGGATCACCTTATAATGCTACCGTCGTCCTAAGCAAAAAAAGGTGCATAAAAGGATTAACATCACATGCAATTCATAAGTGACATGATATGGCCATGAACTTGTGCTTTTGATCTCCATCTAGAAAGCACCGGCATGATCTCCATCGTCACCGGCATGACACCATGATCTTCATCAATGTGTTGCCATCGGGGTTGTCACGCCCAACATGCTTCCACTGCTATTGCTACCGTTTAGCGATAAAGTAAAGCATTACATTACGCAAGTCATACAATAATTAAAGACAACCCTATGGCTCCTTCCGGTTGCCGTACTCATCGACATGCAAGTCGTGATAATCTATACATCACATGATCATCTCATACATCACATATATCACATCATGTAATTGGCCATATCACATCATAACATACCCTGCAAAAACAAGTTAGACATCCTCTAATTGTTGTTGCATGTTTTACGTGGCTGCTACGGGTATCTAGCAAGAACAATTCTCATCTACGCAAAAACCACAACGGTGATACACTAGTTGCTTTTCAACCTTCTCAAGGACCGCCTTTGTCGAATCCGATCCAACTAAAGTGAGAGAAACTAGCACTCGCAAGCCATCTATGCAACAAGTTGCGGTCGAGGGAACCGGTCTCTCGTAAGCGTACGAGTAATGTTGGTCCGGGCCACTTCATCTCACAATATCGCTGAACCAAAATACGACCAAGGGAGGAAGCAATCTAAGCATCAACGCCCACAAACCTTTTGTGTTCTACTCGAGATCTCATCTACACATAGACCTAGCTCATGATGCCACTTTCGGGGAACGTCGCATGGGAAACAAAAAATTTCCTACGCACACGCAGATCTATCCATGGTGATGAGCATCTATGATAGGGAGAGTGGATCTACGTACCCTTGTAGATCGCTAAGCGGGAAGCGTTAAGAAACGCGGTTGGTGTAGTCGAACGTCTTCGCGATCCAAATCGCCGAGCGTCCCGCGATCCAATCACGATCCATCCCACGATCCAATCACGATCCGTCCCACAAACTTGATCACGATCCATCCCACGAACTTGATCACGATCCGTCCCACGAACTTGATCACGATCCTTCCGATCTACCGCCGAACGGATGGCACCTTCGCGTTCAGCACATGTACAGCTTGATGACGATCTCTGCCGTCTTGATCCAGCAAGAAGGAGCGGAGAGGAAGAAGAGTTCTCCGGCAGCGTGACGGCGCTCCGGCGATGGTGGTGGAGCTATTCCGGCAGGGCTTCGCCTAAGCACTGCAGAAATCCGATCTAGAGGAGAAAATATGCACTGGAGGAACGGGCAGCACGTGGCTGAAAATTCTGTGCAAAAACCCTAAAACCTCCAGTATATATAAGAGGAAGAGAGGAGGAGGCTTGGCACAAGGGCCAAGCCTCCAAGGAGTCGGCCGAACCAGGTGGAGGAGGTGGACTCCACCTCCAATCCTAGTAGGACTAGGATTCACCCTATTTTTGCCTTTTTCCACTTTTTCTCTTTGGGCCTTTTTTCCCAAACCGCATGGGCCTTGTGTGGGACTTCCACCAGCCCACTAAGGGCTGGTAAACACTCTCCCACAGCCCATGGAGCCTCTTGGATCAAAATACACCTCCCGATGGTCTCCCGGTACACTACCGGCACTCCCGGTACACTACCGATGAGCCCGAAACTTTTCCGGCGACCAAAATAGGACTTCCTATATATCAATCTTTACCTCTGGAGTTCCTCGTGACGTCCGGGATCTCATACGATACTCCGAACAACCTTCGGTCACCACCATACATAACTCTATACTACCGAAACGTCACCAAACCTTAAGTGTGCAGACCCTGCGGGTTTGAGAACTATGTAGACATGACCGAGACACCTCTACGGTCAATAACCAATAGTGGGACCTGGATGCTCATATTGGTTCCTACATATTCTACGAAGATCTTTATCGGTTGAACCTCTATGTCAAGGATTCAATTAATCTTGTATGATCTTCCCTTTGTTCTTCGGTATGTTACTTGCCCGAGATTCGATCGTCGGTATCTCCATACCTAGTTCAACCTCGTTATTGACAAGTCTCTTTACTCGTTCTGTAATACAAGATCCCGTGACTAACACTTAGACACATTGCGTGCAAGGCTCATTGTGATGTTGTATTACCGAGTGGGCCCTGAGATACCTCTCCGTCACATGGAGTAACAAATCCCAGTCTTGATCCATGCCAACTCAACAGATACCCTCGGAGATACCTGTAGAGCACCTTTATAGTCACCCAGTTACGTTGCGATGTTTGATACACACAAGGCACTCCTCCGGTATCCGTGAGTTGCATGATCTCATGGTCATAGGAACATATACTTGACATGCAGAAAACAGTAGCAATAAACTGACACGATCATATGTAGTTTGGGTCTTGTCCATCACATCATTCTACTAATGATGTGATCCCATTATCAAATGACATCTCATGTCAATGGCTAGGAAACATTGACCATCTTTGATCAACGAGCTAGTTCACTAGAGGCATACTAGGGACAAAGTGTTGTCTATTTACCCACACATGTAATGTGTTTCCAATTAATACAATTATAGCATGGATAACAAACTATTATCATGAACAAGGAAATATAATAATAAACACTTTATTTATTGCCTCTAGGGCATATTTCCAACACAGACTGCCCGGGCGTTTGAGGAGGGTATGAGGGGTCTGGCTATAGATGCTCTTAAGTCCCAATTTTCTCCTCGTCTCGTTACCCTAGCCAGCCACAACCACCCTTCTCCTGACCTCTTTTTCTCTCTCTCTCTCTCTCTCATCGCCGTTGGCATGGATCGTTTGACAGCCTGGGATAGCAATGATAGATGTCATTTTATCGTTTGATTTCGTCTGTAGTCGGACCCTGCTCTTATGTATGATGATTGAAGATGTTGTTGTATCGATGTGATCATGACTTAGATTGTGGCGAGTGTAAGCCAATTCCATATACTCATCTCTTATGTACATGTACTTGTAATGATATCCATTCTTGAAAAACAACGAGATGCGCTTATATCCATGCCGAGGCCCTCGAGCCAAAATAAGGATATGATCGCATCTTGATCGTTACAATCTGGCCCATATTTGGGATGGAAATGAGGGGTGTTGGTCAGCTCGGGCATTTGATGACGGTTTGAGGGGCACGTCTGGGTCGATTTTTTATGATCGGGCGGCCTGCCCGGGCATTTGAGGAGGGTATGAGGGGTCTGGCTGTAGATACTCCTAAGTCCCAATTTTCTCCTCCTCTCGTTACCCTAGCCGGCCACAACCACCCTTCTCCTGACCTCTCTCTCTCTCTCTCTCTCTCTCTCTCTCTCTCTCTCTCTCTTTCTCTCATCGCCGTTGACGGACAAGCCCATGCGACGCCCATGATGGGGATGGCGGGGATCTGATCCCCGACGGTCTCATGGGCCACCAATGAGGGATCCTCTCCGAGAGGCAGGTGGTGGTCAATGGACCATGGAGCATGGCGGCCAGGGCAGAGTCCACTAGTGAGGCGGCGCGACGGTTGTCTCCACGGCCTAAGGGTCAGCAGGGACCAGTCTCCAACGCACTCTCGGGTGGGGTTGGTGACGACGGCCGTGGATATGATTCTCGTTCAGATCCGTCATGGTGCCCCTTGGCCGGCGGCGACACGTGGAGGGGTTCGTGAGGGGCAGCTGGAGTTCCTCTTCCAGCGTTTTGGCGGTTGCGTGCATCTTCATGGTGTGACTCTGGGCGGATTCAGTCAAGTCGGGATGGCACGAATGCCGGTTGAAATCAAGTAGACATCAGTAATGGCATACGATGGTGTCGGATGTCGTTTCTTTCTCAAGGCATCATCGATGTAGTTTGCGTCATCTTACTTGGGCTGTTTGAGGGGAAACCATAGATCTGGATCTTCCGGATCGGATGATGTCGATGCCTTTGGTATCGTTTCCCCTTTTTGGGGCACCGTTTGGAGTAGGTGCTGGGGGAAGGGACCAAGAGGTAGAGCGGCGTTACATCTACCGTGTCGACATGCTGGATCTTGGCGGCATGGCACAGTGGAGGTTCACTGTTGGACGCATGTAGATGGACACATGCAAGGTGGTTACATCGACGACAGTTAGGCCTGACAAAGTTGATCCTTCCTGAAGATGTCAGCATCGGATTCTATAGCGCGTGCGTCCGGTGTGTGTTGAGTCTCAACTAGATCGGTTGGTGCTCTCTGCTCGCCGTAGGGCGGCTTGACGAGACCATCCGGTTAGATGCGAGATCAAGACAAGTCATCAAAATTGTACATGTAGCGACCGATGTCACTTACTTTATATTAATCCATGTTTTTGATTTGTCGTTTGAATAATTTAGGGGATCTTTGGTTCACGGCCACAGTTTGCCAAGCCAAAGTTTGAAAATCACAATTTAATTGGCATATGTTTGATTTTTATCACATTTTATTGCCCCTATGACCCATTTCTCATACATTACCGACTTTCGTCAAAGTTTGACGTTAAATTTTTCAGTCACACTTTTGTGTCTGACCACGCTATGGCTTGACAAAATTAGTCTTTAAACAAACAGACCCTTGATAAAAGTGGTTGTGTGCCGTGTGTGGATGCAGAAGCCTAGGGTTTCAATCTCTTTTTCGAAAAGAAAAGGCACCGATCATTGAGGGTGACATGACATTTTATGGCTAGATTGCCCGAACGGCGTGTGGTGGAAGGTAGTACAAGCCAGCATCTGCCCGAAGAATCTGATCGCGAGACGGGGCAGTCAATCACGCACGCAAGCAAGATTGGGTTCTCTTGTTTTGGGCGCTTTCTTCTGCTGCTCCTTGAATTGAGCGACCCAGATACTGGTAGAATCTTATTTTTTTGCCACTGAAGCAAGCAACCGTGTGTGTGTGTGTGTGTGTGTGTGTGTGTGTTCTGACATGGCAGCCGGAACTGAAGAGCTAGTACTGGAGTAGTATGCTTGCTTCCAACTGGGGAAAAGAATCTTCAGACCACAGGCCAAGAATTTCACAAGTTCCACCTCTTGGCCACTGTTCTAGATTGCATCTGGGGTGGAAAAATTTCTGGTAAAAGCAAACAGGAATCAAGGTTCAAAATTTGCTACTTACTATATAGGTATTCAACATTCTCTAGGATGGAATACCTGCAACACAACAGACACAAAGATTATGCTATTTCCATTTCCTTTTTTGGAACTCCACAAGGCATATCGATGTTCCAAAAACGGCATCTGGAACAGTACTATGATATTTCTATCCAATTACATTCACAAAATGTACAGGGGAAACTCTGTGCTTCCACATCACTTGACCAGGGGATTAAGAGACTCCGTCCCACTGGTGACAGCAGCATTCAGAGTTTCCTCATCCACGGAATTGACCATATCCGGGCATTCGCTTCCAGCATTTGCAAGATCACTTTCCTGTCTTGGCAGCTCTGGCGACGTGTTCCTCAAAAGGAGATCCTTCTCGATGAGGTCGTTGCGGTCCTCTTGATCGGCGACCGACGAAATGTTATCACACTCAGTAACGACGCTCTGTTTCGAGACGCTCTTGTCGCTCAACTGCCTCTGGAAGTACCAAATGAAATCCTTATTGAAGTCGCGGTGATCCTCTTGATCGGCGACTAAAGAAAGGGCATCGGATTCAGAAACGACGGTTACTTTCGACACGCTCTTGTCACTGAACTGCCTCTGGAAATACCAGAGGAAGTCCTTATTGAAGTCGCTGTGTTCCTCTTGACCGGCGACCAAAGAAAGGGTGTCAGATCCAGAAACAACGCTCAGTCTCGACATGCTCTTGTCACTGAACCACCTCTGGAAATCCTTACTGATACGGTCACTGTGTTCCTCCTGATCAGCGACCAGAGAAAGGGTATCTGACTCAGAAACAACACTCAGTCTCGACAGGCTCTTGTCACTGAACCACCTCTGGAAATCCTTTTTAACAAGGCCGTTGCATTCCTCTTGATCAGCAACCGAAGAAAGGGTATCACACTCAGATACAACACTTAGTTTTGACACGCTCTTGTCACTGAACTGCCTCTGGAAACTGCCCGTACTTTCTTCCTGAATATCCAACGGATCCAGCACGAAACATGGCTTAAATCTAGATAGTTGTCTCTCTTGGCCGCCAAAGTTGAAGGTATCATGCCTCTTGAAGACCATGTCTCGGCAGGAACCTGCCATGGTTTCTTGAGAGTCCAAGTTATCATGTGCAGATACACCACTGTCATCTGATTGTTCAGAAGGGGTTCCAAACAGGTTATTTCGCCGATGCATGACTGAAGGAGCCGAGCCAGGAATGGCTGCCTCATCAGGATCAGAAGCAAGGTCAAAAGGGCTTCTCTTTGATACTGAAATAGGCTGAACTTGCATTCGGAAACGTGAGAATCTATCTGCACTCTGACAAGCATCACTTCCATCAAGATCAAATATTATATTCTTCCTTGATCTTCTCTTAGCCATCAAGAACTCCAATCTACGACTCCTTTCCACCTCAGAGTACCCAAGATCCATGTCATTCTTATCTTCGTCTGCTGTCCCAAGAAATTCAGGTTGGTTCCCACCATTATCCTTCTTCTTTTCTCCATCCTTAGCATCATTTTCAGCTTTACCAGTGTCAACTTCGTTGTTATTATCACTGTCCATTTGAGAATCCTGACGGCAGATGTTGGAACCGCAGCCAGAATCATCATTGTCAACGGGATGAGGGCTCTGGAATCCATTGCCTAAAGGAGGATCAATCTCATCAAGCATTGGAGCAACATCAGCCATAGTGATATCACAAGAGGAACTGTCCAGCTTAATAGAATGATCAATTCCTAAAGGAGGATCAATATCATCGAGCATTGGAGCAACATCAACCAAAGTGATATCAGAAGAGGAACTCTCCAGCTTACCAGAATCAAAACCTGACAAAACATCATGGTCGCCAACTCTTGCAAATGGTGAAACTAGAGAAGGGTCTAATTGGCTGCTGACATCAACATTGATAGCCTCAATCTTTATGCCATCAAGCTTCTTTCTCTGACGGACGGAAAAAGCACGGCCCCATTTGCATGTACCAGCCTGTTTTTTAGCTGGTTTATCTTCTGAAACCTCTCCCACATTATCACTTTGAGCATCTGTGAACTCTTTACCTTGATTTTCCTTTGCCGCCGTTTCACCATTTTCCCTATCATTCTCACTGGAATAGCATACTCCAAACGTTGCCTCCTTCTCATCAACTCTTTTTTGTTCAGTATCCTCAAACAAGCTAGCATACTCAGTACTCTTATCATTGCTGCAAAATGGATCTTTGGACTCCCGTTCATGTTTACTCTTCATGAATTCCTCCAAACCAACCTCTTGCTGCAGTGTCACCACAGAAGGAACAGAAGTGAACACTTCAGCGAGTCTATCATGTGCACAAACTCTCTCATCTCCTTGATCAACTGATCCCTTCAAAAGAGGAACAATCTCATCCCTGGCCTTGCCAAAACTTGGGTTTCTGATTTCCCAACATTTAAAGCCAACTGTGCTCTCCTTAACTGCAGGCACAGAAAATCCCTGATGCGCTTCAAAATGAATATTTCTGGAAAAGCATCCAAACTTGGGAGCTGAAAAATCTGCGTCAGTCTTGCGGTCTTCAACGGACTCAGGAAGATGTGTGCTCCCATAACTTAGCAGTATACCAAGAAGAAGGGTTGCACATATAATTACAGGGGACGAGGATATAACGAAAGCGAAGAGACCCGGTGAAGATCTGTACAGCAGGTAGAGCAGTAGGACTAGGCTGAAGAGAGCGCAGTGTTCAGAGGCACATCTGTAGCTTATTCTGATGGAGCATCTCAAAACTTTCTTGATGCTTACTGTATCACGCTTTGCGTCAGCAGCCATGGCCACTCCTCTCTCACCAGCCAGCACGGACCTAGCAGAAATAGAAACAGTGGCAACATTAGCTTATTCATGAATGAATGATTTGTACCAGAGATTTAATTCTACAAAAACTTGTGTTAGGATGGTAAACCACATTGGAGATTGTTATCGTTTCAATTCTAAAGACCATAATAGACTTAACCACAAATGTGGAAGCACGTTGAAGAATGCAGTTCAAACGATTACACTGGAAACTCAAGAAATCGCTATGCACAAAGACCAGTCCAGGTTCAACCGTGTAAATCGGGCGGCTAAATCTCCTAAAGAGGCCCCGTCTCAGCGGATTATAACTAGGATGTTACAAACGAACACGAAATCAATCGATCGGCAGCATCAGAAGTTGGTACCTTTATGCGGACGCCGATCGGAGGCCGAGATCCGAGGGGCGGGGGAAGAAGAGAGGACCGGAGCCACCGGGGGACCCTGGCGGCAGGCAGCAGCAGGAAGCGGGAGACAGAAGGCAGGCCAGGAACAAGAAAAGGCCAGTAAGCAAGGCTGATTGCCGGATCCGATCACCGCCGGGGGAGCATGGATGCGACGGAGGACGGCGAAGGGTTGGACAGCCTGCTGTGCAGCAGGCAGGCGGCAATGGTGATCCCGAAGAAAGAAAAGGGAAGGCAGGGAACGGAGAAGACGACACAGGAGCTCGAGAAAGTGAAGCAGGTGGCGGACTGGCCGACTGGCGAGCCACGAAGTAGCAGCGCCGATCGCTGGTAGTGGGGGAAGGTGGCGGGGGCCCCGGGCCTCGTCACACCATCTCTTCTGTTGGTACTTCCGCGGGAGTAGTAGTTGTTCCCGGCCGTCGCCGGACGCGGGTGAGACGGTGGCACGTGCGCCCACGCCGGCGGTGGGGCCGGCGCGCCGAGCCAGCGGGGCGGTGGGTGGTGTGGAGCGTTTTTCCCTTTCCCTTTCCCGCGTGTTTGGTCGTGTAGAGGGAGGGAGCCGCGGCCGGCGCACGGTGGTGGCTGTCACCATTGCATTTGTGTGGGATCTCGATCTGCATCTGCCACCGCTTTCGTGCTAAGACTTTTCCGGGCCCGGATGGACCCATGGACGGTGCCGGAAAGCTTCTTTCAGGACTCTTTGCTTTGGTCCCTGTGGTGGTGTCCATGATGGTAACAGCTCACTTCTTGAATTTTCTTCTCATCTCAAAACATGTGGTTGGTTATTTAATTTAATCGGTGCACCGGATTTAGCTGCGTCAGAGCAGTGGCTTTTTTGACAAGACGTTCGTTTCTTTCTCCGTGTTAATAAGTTGTTCACATGACAACATCATGCTTCTTTATATAATAATATAAAAAACAATGATAATAGCAATGCTTAAACCAGTCATGAAGTTAGTTAGATGTCTGCAATGGTGTTTCATTCATAATATTGGACTTGTGATATCCATGCTCGAATAGTCAAATCGATCATATGAGTTTGGTGGAGTAATGCTGGGTCTTCTCTACACTGCCTGCGTTCCAAACAGGTCCAGAGCAGGTCTTGACTCTTGAATTTCAGAGTCCAATGGCTTTTACCTTTTTTTTTATACAATAGCCTCAGAGGGTAATATCCAGAAACCACAAAAATATACATGGGAGAGGCTTTTATGCTCATGTAAAACCCCATCTGTAAATATCATTGATCTAGCACAACCCAGTGCTGCTCTTTGCCGTGCATACAAAAACTCGGCACAGCGAGAGTATAGGCGGAATCTCACAAAAGAACAGAAAGAATACCTACTTAAACCTGTATTCTGCCATATATCTACAGCATATGCGATCCAAACTCACGATGATCACCGAATCTATCATATGTACAAATACTCATCCGACTGTATAATCCTAATAAGCTCCCGCAGATTACCGAATAAATTCCCCCCAGAACTCCCTGTTCCAATGTAGTTCAAGAGCTGCTCCGTATCCTAACCACCCATCATGGAAAATGTGAACATCAGTCTTAGTTTGCTTGGAAAACTGGATTGCAGAAAGATTGTAGGGACAAACAAGGGGGCATGATACAAGACTACGTGGAGAATACACACCTTTTGCAACAAGTAAATGGCGTAGGACGCCTTTGTTGAATCGTCTTGGAATTCCAAGAAAAGGGGATAATCTGTTAGTATTGAGTCAGCCCTGTCAATGCTTCGATGTTCCGTTGAAGCCACGGATGATGTTTCAGCTGAAGGCAAACGATCACCGACATAAGATCGCGATCCTCCAAAGCGCAAAGGATATCGGAGGGGAATGTCAAGATATGAGGCAATAAGCAAGACTGCCTACAGGAAATTAACAACGTAAGCAACTTGTGATTCTAACTCTATTGAACACCACACAAAATTAACAAGGTAAGCAAGTAGTGATTTTAACTCTAGTGGCTGCACCTATAAAATCTAGTGTGCAAATGCAGGCTTGATACCATGAAAACCACTAAATCTGAAAGTGCCACAACATATCTTGTATTCCAAACTAATGCATGAAAAATTCAATGCTCTTCTTTTTTGGAAGGAAATTGACTATTGGTGATAACATTCTTTGCAGTTTGATTAAAACCACTAAGTTAATCTATTCTTGACAAAATATAAACCAGGGACAGATTTGTGGGAGATGTTTAACGCTGGGTAAAAAGAGGAAGAGGCCAACTATCTACGGTCAGATGCCAGATCATATACCAGTAACTAGACCGCATGGAAAAAGAGCACCCTGATGGCTAGCCTATGGATTAGTCCATCTTGTTTGCTTCCACTCCCATATGACAATGTGCATGCGAGCACAGCGGCGGCCGGCGTACGCAGCATCGGCCAAATTTGCATACACAGTGGCTGTCAGATTTTGAATCTATTTTCTACTCCTGTGCGGCATATGGCCGCCAGAAGAAGATTGTTTGATTGTGTTGAAGAAAGAGGCGACATGAGAAGTGATTGATTGGATTAGAGATCTGCTGTTTGTTAGTGATTAAGGCGATAATGTTTTTCTTTCCCTAACGATCGTAGTGACCTGGTATACAATCTGGTCTACGTGATCTGGCCACTTCCTCATTATGCCGGCTAATTATTTCTCAGGAACAAGTCCGTTTACATTTTATCAAGAGTAAATCAAGTTTGTAGTCATTATCTAACTGCAACGAACTTAGTTATAATTGTCAAAATCCTCTCTTTTGTGATCTTTACCATTGGTTGTCTTCAAAACCATATTTTAAAAAATCAGCAGCGCAAGGAATATTTTTTATATTTTCTTCTTGAAGCATGACAATTGGTCTAGTTAGGCTGGGATATGTGTGCTACATCAAATGTATTGTCTTAATATTTTGCTGTACAAGAGCGAGCACTGGGCAGACAAACTTACATGTGCTCCATATCCAAGCACAGCTGCTGATCTCTGAAGCTCTTTGTGACTGTAAATCCGCTGCTTTGTCTTGGGCTTTCCAATTTGCCAACCAAAAAACGTCAAGGGAACAACATGACGAGATTTGATAACACTGAGCAAATGCATTCCATTCCCATTCTCTTGCGGAAGTGCCCCATTCTCTTCAGAAGGTGTTTGACATTCTCCTGAAAATGTGGTGTAATTTCATCATAAATGGCTACAGGAAGCAATAAGTTATACAATGATCAATTGCGTTTTCAATTAGTTCTTGTATAAAAACCAGAGCAAAAATGAATAAATCATGTGACAAGATGATTGTTATTGCTTATATGGGCCTATGGGGGCATACTGCATACACACAAAAAACATGCACATCCTATCAAACATTGTTGCTCAGGGGAGGCACATGGATGCTGAATTCTCACCATTGGTACGGGAATGGTGGTTTTGTGGAACCGGCAGCTCACGGAAGACCCTGACAGGGTACAGGGCAGCGACCTGGGCTACCATGGACTGCTGCCTCGTCCTCAGCAGCCTCTGCAGATCCCCGAGCCGCGCACTCTCCGCGGATTTTAACTCTTTGGCTTCCTGCGATCGTTCGGGACTCAGGAGGAGATGGATTGTGTTGGACCAAACGAAGCCAGCCAGCCAGCAACAATAGCCAATGCATTCCAATCTCGCGTGGAGAGGAAGAAACGGGCAGGTACCTGCACCTGTCGGTGCGCGGCGGCGAGGGCCCTGGAGAGCGGCAGCACCCGCTCGATCTGCGCTTGCATCTGCTCCTTGCGGCGCTCGACGCCCTCGGCGGCCCTCCTCCTGGCGACGAGGAGCTCGTCCGCGCGCGCCCGCCGCTGCTCGAGCCGCCGCCTCATCTCGTCCAGCGCCGCGCCCTGCCGCAGCGACTCCCTCCTCACCTGCAGGCCCGAGACCGGCACGTCAAATCAAGCCCATGACAAAAAGGTGGGGCGGTCAGCAGAGGAGAGCGAACAGGCAAGCGAGAAGCAAAGCATTCGCACCTCGAGCGCGGCCTCGAGGCGGCGCGCCAGGCCCGCGCGCGCCTCCGCCGCGTCCGCGAGCTCCTCGGCGAGGGCGCCGACCTGCTGGAGGCGGCCGCGCAGGTCCGGCCACGCGACGGAGGCTTCGGCGCCCGGATCCGGCCCTGGGCTCGAGCTCATCGCGGCGCGCGCGACGGACACCGGTGCCGGCGGCCCGCGACGGCGGCGGCCATGGCCCGGGCCCGCCGTGACGAGGCCGGGGCCGAGGCGTGTGCCGTACTAGTAACTGGCGGCCGTAGGAAGCAAGCGAGCGAGCGAGCGAGCGAGGCGAACCCACGCAAGAAAGAAGGTCTCGGTCGGTGGCGTTGCGTCCGAGGAGGCAGCGCGTGCGTTTTTGTTTTTTGGGCTGGGAGTTTGTCTCGGCGACGCGACCGCGGGCCGTGGCCGTGGTCGTGGGGGAAGGTGCCGCTGCCTCGTCAGCGAGCGGGGCCCGGCCAGCGAGGCGGACAGGTCGACCACCCGGAACCGGAATGAAGTGCGGCACGACGGGGGATCACCACGTGCACTGTAGGGCGTCCTTCTCCTTCTTCCTGTTGTAGCTTGTCAAGACGGAATCAAGTAATGTGGTGTCACGGCAAGTCGGCGACGGTGCCACTCCCAACCAACTGAGCCAAGTTGATGATGCTGTGGTTTTGTCAGTCAATGGAAGTAGCTGTCATCGTGCGGTGAGATCGACGCCTCCAATGAAGGAGCTCCCCGCGGTCACGGGCAACATCACCCGACCGACCCCTCCCTCAAACCAGATGCTCTCTCTGTCCACTGCCGCGTTCTCCTCCCAGACCACGCACGAACGCAAAACCAAACCAGAGGAGATCTGTTTCTTTTTCTTTTTCTTTTTGGGCAATCTAAATCAAGAGGAGATGATTCCGTCCACGATTCCGCACCAAGCCAGCAATTTCACGTTTGCCCGGAATGTGACACGATTCCGGTATCTTACACTGATCTTCTCTTCATCCCATATGAACTCCCGGATCTTCACAAGCGAAGCGACGCCGGCATTCGCGATATCAAACACACCAAACCCACCGGTCTTCGATTTCGCAGACATGATCATATAAAACCTCAAAATAACATGACAACATGCTGGCACCGTGTACAGCCGTGCTACGTGGAATAGAATAACCAAGGAACGTTCAAGCGTACACACCAGTGTTACAGGTACAGGCAGGCGACGGATGTGGCAAAGTTGTGATAACAAGAAAAAACGGAGCCTCGCAGTCAGTCGGCATGCGCCAAGCGCGCTCACTTTGGCCATCCGGCTTTGAAAATGTCCACCCAACGAATTCAACCGACTTGGTAACAAGAGGATCGATACGGTCCAAAGCGACAACCACCTTTCGCCCGCTGGCAGGCATCCCGCTGGAGGAGAGAGAGAAAGAGTCAAGGCTACCACTTTTCGCCCATGTGGCATCCTACTCGGCGCTCTCCTTCCTCCCTCTCCCCCAGAAGGATGCCAGGTGGGCAGCAGTGTGGCAGCTTGGCGCATGTTTGGACAGCAATGAACCTCTTTACACGGTTAGAGGTGGGCATTTTTAAGGATGGCCAAAGCGAGTGAAGGCGCGGGAATTTTACTCGAGATAATGGAGCTCTACAGCTTTATTTTGAGGCCAGTTGGAGATTTCATCTGGTTCGAAGGGATGTCGCTCACAGATAGGACCTGCCTGGGCCAGGAAGAATAGCGTGTCAGCCAAATGAAAGTTCAACAATTGCATAGCTCGCAGGTGGCTCGGTCGGTACCTGCACCACTGTAGACCCGTTCGAATCGCATCACTGGAACATGGGTGGCATCGCGTTCCAATGGGAGAACGCGTCTGCCCTGGAATCTTCAGGGTGAGGTAAGAGATATCCTTCTTCGTATTGGGGGGCTGTTGGTTCATCTGATACAAACACAGGGCTCGCTGCTGCAAATGAAATCAGCATTGATTAAACTAGTGAAATCTTGGTGAACTAGCCCTAGTATCATCAGTAGATGGAGAAAATGGAACAATCACTAACCAGACGAAAAATCGGAGCACTGTAACTCATCAGGCGATGCCTGGCATAGAGGCGAGGCGGGAAAACAGCTGTTGACAAGCTTGTACAGGTTGGGATCTTGTTCGAGGAGATGAAGCTCTGATGTTTCCGCCATAGCATCGCAAGGTGAGCCATTAGAGACACTTGAACTCCCCACGGACAGCTGTTGGTTCTCTGCAGAGCTTACTGCTTGAGCTTCTGGAAGCGGCTCTTCCAACTGGCAGCTGTTCCCTGGTAACATGCACATGTGCTCAAACTTATCTGGTGCCATTGCCGCTGATGAGTGCATGCAGGGATCAGCAAAGTTGGCACCCTGCGCAGCACAGGTCCTTGAGTATGTGGACCAGTTGTTTGGATCAGATCCAGCATATTGGAATGAAGGGAGCTCCATCTTCCAAGGACCAGTTATGGGCCTAGAAGTAGAGAAGTTACCATTTGAAAAGGCATGGCTGCCATCGAAGGTACCTGCACAAGGTGATGCACTCTTATCGCTGAAGTTGGTCACAGTCACACGAAAATCATAATACAAGCTTGTCAGACTTGTTAAAGGATTGATCAACTGAGGAAAACGTACCATTAATGGCCGCGTTCAACAAAGGAAATGAAATCTCGGATTCTTTCAGAACTTCTGCTTGGTTTACTTGATCCATGAAGCCATGGTTTTTTGACTCAAAGTACAGACCAAATAAATTGCTAAAAGAAACATCTGGAAGTTGGGGCGCATAAGACAAAGCTTCTTGGTCATCAATGAAATCGCCCCACGTGGAACTGGGATCATATAAACCATTTCCATGGAGGAGATCATTGGCCGGCTTCTCGCTAAAACTGAAGTCAGCGGATTCATGCTGATCCTCATATGAAGCCTGCAGGCATATCTCAGCAGGATATATGGGCGTAGAGGTGCGCTGGCATTTCTTTATTCGAGTGTTCCAGTAGTTTTTTATTTCATTATCAGTGCGCCCTGGCAACTGAGAGCATGTTCTGAAGGTTAACGACAATGACAGTGACAACTAAAGAGAAGAAATGCATCTAGAAGAGAGTTACTTTAAAGACAAACTACCAAAATAGGTATGACCATGCAACCAATACAATTACCCATTCAAACTTTGTAGGTAAACTTTGATAGTTCTCACTGGAATTCCATGGAAATACACTATATAGCTATATGATAGAATGATGTCAAAGTACAAGAATGCTACCAGGTGGACATGCTTTTTAACAAAATTACTTTTGTGCATATTTTTGCCAGTCAAACAGAAAGGCTGCTTGTTGTCTTACAGTCCATGTTGCAGTTGAAACCATAATGTGCTCACGTTATTCTATTGAAGATTATGTTAAAAATATAGAACTGCCAATCATATAATTCAACAAATAAGTGAGATGGAATGAAGTTCAGAGATCCACATAAGAATATGAATGGTCAGAGTTTAAATGATGATAAACAAAATGCAGAATAAAAACTAGATGTAGCATTTTTAACAGGAAACTGAAAAAGGGTCCAAGGAAATTTGATAGGATGTACTCCATCCGGTCCTTTTTAGTCTACATATAAGTTTTGTCCGAAGTCAAAGTATCTCTACTTTGACCAAACTTACAGAGAAAAGTATCAACATTTAGAATGCCAAATTAATATTGTTGTATTCATAATGAAATGCAGTTTCATAGTATATATATTTGGTATTTTAGATGTTGATATTTTTTAATATGAATTTGGTCAAACTTCACAAAGTTTGACTTGAGACAAATCTAATATGCGGAGTAAAAAGGACCGGAAGGAGTATAAATTGTGCAGTACAGTACAGTATTGTTATCCTGTTATGTTTGGTAACAGTCACTAAATGAAAAAATCTAACAGCTTTGGAGTGAAACAGTACCACAGAACTAGCAAAGAATATAAATAGAACATAATTGAAGTCATAGTACTAACAAGTAATCATGCAAAATGAATGAAGAAAAGGCAAATAATACTGGGCGGAATGTAGGTCAATAAGCCTGGTATAATTGATCAGCACAAATCCAAGTAGATGAAAATATTGGAACAATTGATGGATTTGTGCACAAAAGGTTCTAAGCAAGTGATTAGCAGGAAATAAGCATTATTTGTGCAATCAACAAAATAACTTAATCTGGATCTGAAGTGCGGTATTTTATCAGGTTGCAGCAAGAAAATGATCACGTTTTATGTAAAGGACAACATACCTTCAGGACCCATAATGAAAAAAAGTTATGGCGTCTGAAACTATAACTTAAGTTCTGTTCTAAATAGGAACTACTTGCAACATCAAATCCATGCACACGAAGATCAAATGAGCATATCATGCAAAATATCACGATTTTAACTCTACTAAGGATGACATCCGAATCAGATGCAAGATTAAATAACATATGGAAAAATGTACATGGGTGGAAGGATCTTTTAAATTGAAAAATAGCTCTAATGAGAGAAGCGTGAGAATAAAATTTGATGAATGCTGAACAGTAAAAATATGAGCATGAACTGAACTTACACGAGCAGCCATTCGAGCCCACTTATTCCCCATTTTGGAATGGAGCTTAATGATTAGGTTCTCCTCCTCTTTGGTGAAAGTGCCTTTCTTTAGGTCGGGCCTCAGGTGGTTTGCCCAGCGGAGACGGCAGCTCTTGCCGCACCTTAACAGTCCGGTGTCCTTCTGCACCACATTCCAGTTCTGCACACCATGCTTCTTAACATACGCCTCCAAGATGGCATCCTCGGACGGTGTCCAAGGGCCTTTCTTCAGTTGTGGTCCAGCTCTCGTACGTGGGGACACCCTCGCGGTATTATCATCGCAAGGTGCCAAGTCAGCCTGGTCCAGAGCAGGCATCTCCCGGTCGCTCTCGCTCTTAGCCCGAGTCATCTCTCAGAAACACGGTGCTGAATTATGCAAAAAAGACTGCAAACTTTAAACGGATGGCCATGGAAATGCATAATAGAAGGTAACCAAGACATGAATGAAACAGAAAGGTTGTGAAAAATACATAAATAGGCGTGTGCCTTTTCCCCTCGATTTGAGGAGCTCTTTGCTCCCGGTTTTCATTGCAGAAAGCAATAACACATCCCAGATTCACAAAGCTTACCACACTCAGGCACGCGATAAAAAAACAGCCATCTGCCTGTCCAACTACAACACCCACGAACACACTCCCAGCGAGCAAAGCAACTAACTACCTTGTTGCAGCAAGCGTACCGGCAACACCAGAGCATCGAAGTTATTTTCCAGAAGTCAATAGACCTGTGAGGCTACACAGGGACGCCTCCATGGCTGAAGCATCGGAAGAAAAAAAATCTACGATTTGGTAACGAGCCAAGTAATCACTACCAGTAGATCAGAGCTACTTTCTCCCCCAAATCAAGCACGGCTAAACTCATGACCTAACTACGATCAAATTCAACCACGCAACCTCTCGATTCCTACGTCTTCCCCGATCGCAAAACCAAAAATTCTATCGATCCGTGACGAACGAGCGAGGAATCAAAACTATAAAGCCAACCTATTATTTGGAGGTAATTACGGGGAACAGCCCCCGTAATTCACAGATCAAACCACTGAACAAAACCCTACAACCACGAGCGCCGAGCACCAATCACCCCGCCGTCGCCCGGAAATGGAATTCCCATCCCGAACCCGCTAGAATCCAACCCCGCGACAAAGAATCCCTTGGCGCGTCGGATCACCCGGCCCGGAGCCCGAGGAAAGCAGCGATTCCGAGGGCATCTGCCATTACCTGACCGGAAAACCCGAGGTGTGGGAGGGGTAACCGGAGCGGGAGCCAGGCCCGCCTGATCGAGCCGCGCCGCCGCGACCTCCCCCCGCCCTGCTCTCCTGGATCGGGATTGGGCGGGGGCGCTTGGGATTGGGTGTGGCGGCGGACTGGAGATCGAGTTCGTCTGCCAGCCTCCGCTGCTGACACACTGGAGTGTGGGGGGTGGACTAGGAAGGGGGAGGGGAGAGGATTTAGCGAGGAGAGATCTCCAGCTCTTGCGGGGCGAGGGGGGAGCGACACGTGCTGACTTAGCATTGGGCCCATTCGGTCCAACTGGGTTCGGATACAGGATTATATTGTGATAATAATTCTCAAAAAAAATTCTACAAAGATGTGATACACTGTCGAGAAATATTGTGATGGAACCGGTCAGAAGGTTCATTTGCAAAAATCCTCAATGTTCTATGACAATGGTGTGCGGAAGAAGTCTACTGGTGTCAAGCCGAGCATCCCTCTTCTCCCCCGTGACGCTCCAACAAGAGAGAGGGGGATCCTAGCCGTCGCTCCCCTCCTTCCTTCTCCGGTCCCTCCCCTGCCACTGCCAGGAGGCGCCGTCAGGTAAAGCCCGACTGGCGACGAAGCTTCTCTCTCCCATTTTGCTCACCCCGAGGCTTGAGCGGGACGGTTGGGTGTGCGGAGGTGTTGGGCTAGCACGGGCCCAGCGGCGGGCAGCCCGGGGGGTGCTGCACGGTGCATGTGGCTGCATGTGGCGTCTTCTTCAGGTGGCGTCGTGCGAGGCAGTCCCGGGCAGATCTGGATGATCTGGCATGGGCGCCCCATCGTGCGACGGGGGTAGTGGGCGAACTGGGTCATGGGTGACCCTCTTTGCTGTGGTTGGGGTTAGTGGAGTTGGTGTCGTGGCGGTGTTGGTGCTGGAGGTGTGTTAGGAGGTTGCACGCATGGGTGGCAGCCGCTTCAGGGGCGTTCACCTGGCCGGATCTTGTAGTGGCACGGGCCGTGGTTGGTGAGGGGTAAGGGTTAACCTCTACCATGGTCACCTCAGCTGGTGGAGGGGCGACGCAACGGCGGTGGTGCAATTATCGTCATTCCTCTGCTTAGAAGATCTCCAGTCTAGCCATGGGCGCATTCTGGGGTGGAAAGGACCGACCTATTGTTCCTTTGCCAGTTGGTGATGCGGTAGTTCATGACGAGGATGGCGGGTTCGTTGCGGTTGTCAGGGTGGAGGGCCTGGTGGTGGGAGCCACGGTGCTTGTGGGCTGAGCTCATGGCAAGGATGTTGGCCAGCTATCGTGGACGTGAGGATGGCGTGGTCGCTGGCGGTCGGTGGTGGTGGTACGACAGTGCCCGTACCATGTTTCGGGCTTGGATATTGCGAGCCGGGGTGGAAAGCATGCCTACCTTTGGGTGGGCCGTCGGTGGCGGAGCTCGTGGGCGTCTCCCCCTTCTTGAAGGTGTTGGGGAACGTTGCATGGGAAACAAAAAATTTCCTACACACACGCAAGATCTATCCATGGTGATGAGCATCTACGAGAGGGAGAGTGGATCTACATACCCTTGTAGATTGCTAAGCAGGAAGCGTTAAGAAACACGGTTGGTATAGTCGAACGTCTTCGCGATCCAAATCGTCGAGCGTCCCGCGATCCCATCATGATCTATCTCACGATGCAATCACGATCCGTCCCACGATCCCATCACGATCCATCCCGCGATCAAATCATGAATCGTCTCGCGATCTTGATCACGGTCCTTCCGATCTAGCGCCGAACGGACGACACCTCCATGTTCAGCACACGTACAGCTCGATGACGATCTCCGCCTTCTTGATCCAGCAAGAGGGAGTGAAGAGGTAGATGAGTTCTCCGGCAGCACGACGGCGCGGTGGCGGTGATGGTGGAGCTGATCCGGTAGGGCTTCGCCAAGCACTGTGTTATCAGTCTAGAGGAGAAACAGATCTAGAGGAAGAAGAGGGCAGCACGTGGCAATTAGGGTTAGCTCTGTTGGAAATATGCCCTAGAGGCAATAATAAATTGGTTATTGTCATATTTCCTTGTTCATGATAATCGTTTATTATCCATGCTATAATTGTATTGATCGGGAACTCAGATACATGTGTGGATACATAGACAACACCATGTCCCTAGTATGCCTCTAATAGACTAGCTCGTTGATCAAAGATGGTCAAGGTTTCCTAGCCATGGACATGATATGTCATTTGATAACGGGATCACATCATTAGGAGAATGATGTGATGGACAAGACCCAATCTATAAACGTAGCGTATGATAGTGTCAGTTTATTGCTACAGTTTTCTACATGTCAAGTATCTGTTCCTATGACCATGAGATCATGCAACTCACTGACACCAAAGGAGTACCTTGTGTGTATCAAACATTGCAACGTAACTGGGTGACTATAAAGGTGCTCTACAGGTATCTCCGAGGGTGTCTGTTGGGTTGGCATGGATCAAGACTGGGATTTGTTACTCCGTGTGACGGAGAGGTATCTCAGAGCCCACTCGGTAATACAACATCACAATAAGCCTTGCAAGCAATGTGACTAAGTGTTAGCCATGGGATCTTGTGTTATGGAAGGAGTAAAGAGACTTGCCGGCAACAATATTGAACTAGGTATGGAGATACTGACGATCGAATCTCGAGCAAGTAACATACCGAAGAATAAAGGGAACATCATACGGGATTAACTGAATCCTTGACATAGAGGTTCAACCGATAAAGATCTTCGTAGAATATGTAGGAATCAATATGGGCATCCAGGTCCTGCTATTGGTTATTGACCATAGAGGTGTCTCGGTCATGTCTACATAGTTCTCGAACCCGTAGGGTCTGCACACTTGAGGTTCGGTGATGTTTCGGTAGTACAGAGTTATGTATGGTGGTGACCGAAGGTTGTTCGGAGTCCCGGATAAGATCTCTAACATCACGAGGATCTCTGGAATGGTTCGGAGGTAAAGATTGATATATAGGAAGTCCTGTTTTGGTCACCGGAAAAGTTTCGGGCTCATCGGTAGTGTACCGGGAGTGCCGGGAGGGTGCCGGGGGACCATCGGGAAGGGTGTCTCGACCCAAAGGACCTCATGGGCTGTGGGAGGAGTCAAACCAGCCCCTAGTGGGCTGGTCTAAGCCCCCACTAAGGCCCATGCGGTTAGAGGTGGGAAAACCCCAAAAGGTGGAGAGGTAGAAAGAGTTTCCAAGTGGAAAGGAGGAATCCTACTCCTAATAGGATTGGAGTAGGACTCCTCCACCTCCAATTTCGACCAAACCTTGAGGGTTTGAGGCTGACTCCTCCCCTCCCTCCCTCCTATATATACTAGAGGATTTAGAGGGGAAAGCCAACCCTAACTGCCACGTGTTGTCCTCTTCTTCCTTTAGATCCATTTCTCCTCTAGATTAGTTTTGTGGTGCTTAGGCGAAGCCGTGCAGGATTAGTTCCACCACCATCGCCGCGACGCCATTGTGCTACCGGAGAACTCATCTACCTCTCCACTCCCTCTTGCTGGATCAAGAAGGCGGAGATCGTCATTGAGCCGTACGTGTGCTGAACACAGAGGTGCCGTCCGTTCGGCGCTAGATCGGAACGACTGTGATCAAGATCGTGAGACGATTCGTGATGTGATCGCGGGACGGATCGTGATCGGATCGCGGGACGGGTCGTGATGGGATCATGGGACGCTAGAAGATTTGGATCGCGAAGACGTTCGACTACATCAACCGTGTTTCTTGACGCTTCCCGCTTAGCGATCTACAAGGGTATGTAGATCCACTCTCCCTCTTGTAGATGCTCATCACCATGGATAGATCTTGCGTGTGCGTAGGAAAATTTTTGTTTCCCATGCAACATTCCCCAACAAGCTCTTCCCTCTAAATCCTCTAGTATATATAGGAGGGAGGGAGGGGAGGAGGCAGCCTCAAACCCTCAAGGTTTCGTCGAAATTGGAGGTGGAGGAGTCCTACTCCAATCCTATTAGGAGTGGGATTCCTCCTTTCCACTTGGAAACTCTTTCCACCTCTCCACCTTTTGGGTTTCCCCCCCCTAGCCGCATGGGCCTTAGTGGGGGATTAGTCCAGCCCACCAAGGGCTGGTTTGACTCCTCCCACAGCCCATGAGGTCCTTTGGGTCGAGACACCCCTCCCGATGGTCCCCCGACACCCTCCTGGCACCCCCGGTACACTACCGATGAGCCCGAAAATTTTCCGGTGACCAAAACAGGACTTCCTATATACCAATCTTTACCTCCAGACCATTTCGGAGCTCCTCGTGATGTCTGGGATCTCATCCGAGACTCCAAACAACCTTCGGTCACCACCATACATAACTCTATACTACCAAAACATCTCCGAACCTTAAGTGTGCAGACCCTGCGGGTTCAAGAACTATGTAGACATGACCGAGACACCTCTAAGATCTTTATCGGTTGAACCTCTATGTCAAGGATTCAGTTAATCCCGTATGTTCTTCCCTTTGTTCTTCGGTATGTTACTTGCCCGAGATTCGATCGTTAGCATCTCCATACCTAGTTCAATCTCGTTACCGGCAAGCCTCTTTACTCGTTACATAATCCAAGATCCCGTGGCCAATACTTTAGTCACATTGCTTGCAAGGCTTGTTGTGATGTTGTATCACCGAGTGGGCCCTGAGATACCTCTCTGTCACACGGAGTAACAAATCCCCGTTTTGATCCATGCCAACCCAACAGACACCCTCAGAGATACCTGTAGAGCACCTTTATAGTCACCCAATTACGTTGTGACGTTTGATACACACATGGTACTCCTCTGGTGTCAGTGAGTTGCATGATCTCATGGTCATAGGAATAGATACTTGACATACAGAAAACAATAGCAATAAACTGACATGATCATATGCTACGTTTGTAGTTTGGGTCTTGTCATCACATCATTCTCCTAATGATGTGATCCCGTTATCAAATGACATCTCATGTCCATGACTAGGAAACCATAGCCATCTTTGATCAACGAGCTAGTCTATTAGAGGCATACTAGGGACATGGTGTTGTCTATGTATCCACACATGTATCTGAGTTTCCGATCAATACAATTATAGCATGGATAATAAACGATTATCATGAACAAGGAAATATGATAATAACCAATTTATTATTGCCTCTAGGGCATATTTCCAACAATCTCCCACTTGCACTAGAGTCAATAATCTAGTTCACATCACCATGTGATTCACATTGTTATGAATCTAACACCCAATGAGTTCTGGGGCTCGATCATGCTTTGCATGTGAGAGAGGTATTTTAGTCAACGGGTCTGCGACATTCAGATCCTTGTGTACTTTGCAAATCTCTATGTCATACTGTAGACACTGCTACCACACTCCACTTGGAGCTATTCCAGATGGCTGCTCCACTATACCTGGATTGCTACTAAGAGTCATTCGGATTGGTGTTAAAGCTTGCATCAACATAACTCTTTACGACAAACTCTTTATCACCTACATAATCGAGAAATATTTCCTTAGTCTTTTAGTTACTAAGGATAATCTTGATCGTTGTCTAGTGATCCACTCCTGGATCACTCTTGTACCCCTTGACGGACTCATGGCAAGGCACACACAGGTGCGGTACACAACATGGCATACTATATAGAGCCTATGGATAAAGTATAGGGAGCGACCTTCATCCTTTCTCTTTCTTCTGCCGTGGTCAAGCTTTGAGTATTACTCAACTTCACACCTTACAAATCAGGCAAGAACTCTTTCTCTAATTGATCCATTTTGAACTCTTTCAAAAGCTTGTCAAGGTATGTACTCATTGAAAGTCTCATCAAGCATCTTGATCTATCTCTATAGATCTTGATGCTCAACAATTAGGTAGCTTTATCCAGGTCTTCCTTTGAAAAATTCTTTTCAAACAACCGTTTATGCTTTCCAGAAATTCTACATCATTTTTGATGAATAATATGTCAACCACATATGCTTATCAAAAATTCTATAGTGCTCCCACTCACTTTATTGTAAATACAAGTTTCTCATAAACTTTGTATAGACTCAAAAACTTTGATCACCTCATCAAAGCGTATATTCCAACTCCGAGATGCTTGCTCCAGCCCATAGAAGGATTGCTGGAGCTCGCACGCATTTTAGCATCCTTAGGACAGACAAAACCTTCTGGTTGTATCACATACAACCTTTCCTCAAGTAAACCGTGAAGGAAATGATGTTTTGACATCCATCTGCCAGATTTCATAATTGAAAAATGCAGCAACTGCTAACATAATTCCAACAGACTTTAGCATAGCTACGAGTGAGAAAGTCTCATCGCAGTTAACTCCTTGAACTTGTCGGAAACTTCTTTGCGACAAGTCGAGCTTTATAAATGGTGACATTTACCATCAACGTTTGTCTTCATCTTAAAGGTACATTTGTACGTGACGACCTGCCGTCCAACGAGCAAGTCTACCAAAGTCTATACTTGGTTTTCATACATGGATCCTTTCTCGGATTTCATGGCCTCTAACCATTTGTCAGAATCCGGGCCCATCATCGCTTCTCCATAGCTCGTAGGTTCATCATTGCCCAACAACATAACCTCCAAGACAGGGTTGTCGTACCACTCAGGAGCAGTACACGTCCTTGTCGACCTACGAGGTTTGATAGTAACTTGATCCGAAGCTTCATGATCATCATCATTTACTTCCACTTCAACTGACGTAGGTTCCAGAGAAACATCTTTCTCCG